>CM017897.1:18971060-19161663 GCA_008369825.1 Triplophysa tibetana
ATAAAGAGGCACCTGTTTTTGAGGGGCGCACGCAACCATTAAATCTTAATATGGTTGGCCGGAACTATGAGCGCAGAGGGATGGGCTAATGAAAAGTGATGTCATATTAAACTGATTGGAAAAGAAGACAATGTCATGCACCACATGATGGTTTAAACAGTGATACAACTTGAAACAATGTATAAAAGATGGAGTCAGATATGTATTCGTGGGATCCCTTCAGAATGAACTCTGAATATCCCAATTGCTTGCCCGGGGCAAATAAAGTTTAAACTCTTGGCACCTGGAACCCTTGTCTCTGAGATTTCTTTCTGCGATGGAAGGCCGATTCGCCACGACAAGACTCAGTTCATTCATTTAATATATTGTTTGTCCATAAAATTGTTACAGAAAATGTACTGTGAGCCATCAAAATTGAATGAAAATGTGAAAAAACGCTGGCGCTGGCTGGCTTTTTTTTTTAAGGCTGGCGGGGAAATTAACATATAGATATAAAGGATACTTCCTATTCATAATAAAATTATGTCATTATTTACAACACAAAAGATGATAACTTGAAAAACGTTGGTAACAGAAAACCGGTGGTCCCCATTGACTTTTTGTCCATCCAATGGAAGTCACTGGGGACCAACAGTTTTGGGTTACCAAAATTAAAGCAGCACAGCGCAAATTTAAAAGAAGTGCCGGTTTGAAATTAGTAAAACAGGTTTGTTTAACCGTTATGTTGGGCTGGAAATAGTGGCGGAATAAGAAGTTCCCAATATCCTTTGTGTTTCTTTTTATCTACTATACACCTTTTAACGCAATATGCTCATACTCGAACGATACTAACTACAATTACTAAAATAGACACACGCATCTTAAAAGCATAATTATTTGTTCATTGACTAAAACAAAATACACTAATTTTGCCAGCTACAGGTGTGTGTATAACACCCGCAAGACCAGCCTTGACCACGCCCCCGGCACCAGCGTCTCCCCCTGGATATCCTTTCACTGTATCCCCGGACTTTTAGTTACTCTACACTTCCCAGAACTCTGTGCAGTCACTCATCTACACTGATCATCTACACCTCTACCTCATTAGTCACACCTGAACCCAATCACGCACATGGCATATAACCATCACTCGCACCATCCGTCTCCGTCAGGTCTAGATGTATTATGATGTATTTTACTTCCCCTGACTTTCCTAGTTCATGTTGATCCATGTACCTTGTCCGTTCCATGTACCTTGTCCGTTCCATGTACCTTGTCTGTTCCATGTACCTTGTCTGTTCCATGTAACTTGTCTGTTCCATGTACTCATGTATATTATATGTTTCCAGTGGATGTCTGTAAATACCTCGTGTACCATGTAAACCAGTATGACCTAACCCATTGTTGGATCGTGTCTGTCTTCCTTGTGTGTGGATTGTTACAGTATGTATGTAATGTGTGAGGGAATTGTAACTTAACAAATCATTTAAATTAATGAAAACTTCATTTCTAAAGTTCTAGTTAAGACACCCACATAGACATCAAGAATCAGCATATTAATCTCAACAATGCTGACAGTTAAATGCAGTGGCAGTTCTTCTCATTTATTCATTTTTTAACTCCAGTCAAACATCTATGTCTATCTATTGATTCACACATGTTGGGGGAGTGAAAGTTAACATTCTTCTGTAACCTAGCCTGCATGTCTTTAGGCTGGAGAAAACCGGAGTACTCGGAGTAAACCCACGCTGACAGAGAACATGCGAACGCTATGCAGAAAGGCCTCCCTTCCCAGCTGGGTAGTGCCGGTTCCACCCCAGCAAAACTCTGCAGGAAATGAAGTTGAGGACCTCTGGTCTAAAAATTTTCCTGAGGTTGATTTGGATCAATATGTGAGTAACATTGTTTTTGCTGTTCCACAGAACTAAGATATGCTATGTTGTCTTTGCTTTATTATTTTGTGTTGTGCTCAGCTATGATAAAGACCGTTTTCAAGGTCCGTTTTGTTCACAGAGTAACTGTGTCAAACATACACTTATGAACATGTTATTTCTGTTTATTAACTGTGAATTTATAATGGATCTCTTATGATCATGTTTTGTGAAGGTTTGCTGTCACTCACCATTGAAGCAGATGAACTGTGACGGCACATTACAGTCCTGCTGACGCCATTTTCCATTTCTCATAACAGCACAATTATTTGTGTCAGTTGATGGTTGAGTTTCCCAGTTCAGATATTTCACAGGATCACCCAGAGACCACTTCCATTCATTTTTTCTCTTCAGTCCAATCCAGACATACTCCGGATTGTTATTCACAGTCTTCTTCAGCTTGTTCATGTCATTTATGTTGTAAACTGTGGCCAGATCTGTGTAGTTCTCTCTGCAGTATCTCTGAGCTTCAGTCCAGGTCTTCGTCATGTTTATATAGTGATAGCGGCGCTGAACGCCTTCAGATAATGAACAGAGAGCTGAAAGAGAGAGTTTGATTCTTTATCAAAACACAGACATTCAACAATGAATGATGATTGCAAACTCACACCTTTACATATGTTCTCTTCTCTCCCTCTCCTCTGTCTTTCCCACTAAGCTCAGAGCTTCTAAAAACTTTCCTATACACTGGATTTTATAAATACCATATCTTATAAGAGCAAAGAATCTTCATATGCATGTTTTGTATCATTTGAAATGTCTCCGTGCGATTGTACAATTGTTTCATTTCCACAGCAATAGAACAGACCATAACAATGGTTTGATTATTTAAAGATAATCTGCTCACTGTTGAGGGTGTGTCTTCATGCAAATGCCCAATTGTTGCCTGATCAAATCCAGGACAGATCCTGGACTCCTACATTTACAATGTAAATTGTTGTTGTGTGGAGGAAGGGTATTTTGATCTGGTTATTTAAGGGAACCTGGCAAAATGTTTGGGTCCTCAGAACACACAGCACAGTTTTCTTTCACACTATGACTTTATTACTGTCGGGTATGCATTTTGGACTCGTTACTAATCTTTGAGGATTTGATGATTTGTTTAATTTGTAATTGGCATGAAAGATATACCTGACTAATACATTGTCAAGTTACATCATTCAGAGTTGATAAACTCTAGAAGATCACTCTAAATACTTTGTTACAGCAAATCTATGTTCAGGTTAGTAACGGACTAAAAACCTGTATTAGGTGGAGCATCGGGGGACACCAGCTGAGGTTTTAGAGATCTCAATGTTTCAGCATTGAGTTGTACATGGACAGCCATCTGAGCATTACTAGTCATAGAACCTCTGGCAGTGACCAAAAGAGTTTGTGACTGTGAGATCCGTGTATAACTGCCGGCACGAAACTGAGAATTGGATGAACGAGTATTATTTAGAGTAAGGCAGAAGAATCAAACATTGACCCAAATCGCATTATTAGTATCAAGCCTAATTATCAAATATAAATCATATAATTCAACACAGATTTCCTTTATCTATTGCAGTTGGATAATATTGCCCAAAATTGAAATAATGTTAACGATAATAACCCAGAGCGCTGGACAGACAGAACACGCGCATGCTTTCGCCACACCACTTGGACTCCACCATTCGGGTAGTGGGTGGTTCTTCTTCTCTCACATTTCTCACCACCTTACAATTTAAATCACCGATTTTTTTATGGTTAGGGGTATCGTTATATTCTTAAAGAAAAGAACACAACTTAATGTTGAAACTTAATTTAATCAACTTATGTTATTGCTAGTGCCGACCACTGTTTTAGTTTATGCATTGATTTTATTTACCCGTGGATGTACCTGTGGATGTTATTTGTTATTACTTACATGTGGATGTACAGTACCTATGGATGTCACCTGTTTACACTTACCTGTAGATTTTTAATTGACATTAGTTCTCCTGTGCGCCCCCTTTTAATCACCCGTTCAGTTTACTCCTAGTGTGGCATCATCCTTCTGCCTGAAAGTGTTACAGAAGACATGACCACCAATTTCGATGACCACTCACCACACCCCCTCACAACTCTAGAGCTCTTCACAGACCCCTGTCGGGACTGGATGATGAGCTACTCACTCTCATTATGCTTCCTGGCGGTGGGGTGTGAATTCTGTGTTGGTGAAAGTGATGAGAGTGAGTACAGTAGTCATTCGGTTCCGGCTGTAAATAGTGGTGTTGTTTCGGCTCACTCGGAATGCGCACCTCAAATTCTCTGCAGTCTAGCTCTCCAAACAATGACTAGCCAGCCATACCCCTCAGTATGGAGCACTAACTAGACATCATCGCTGACGGAGAGCCTGAGCTCAGAGCGACATCTACTCCAGCAAGCAACCCAGCAATTGAGCCTGGATTTGCCGTGGAGCATGAGCCGTGTCTGACCAGGTGTGCGAGCCGGCTACACCGTGCACCACCATGGGAGTCCTGGTGGACTTTGGGGGCTTTGAGGCGAGGCCCGACCATACTTCCATTGCTGAGGCTGAGCTGCAAATGGCCTCTGGACTTCTTTACTGGACTAATGATATTGGCTTTTGGTTGCTCCCTTCCCTGATGGTCCCGCCCATAGCTTCCTTGTCCCCCCTGATCCTGCCCAGCGATTCCACGTCCCCGCTGGTCCTGCCAAGCCCTCCCTCAGCAGCCAACTCTCCTTCGCCAGTCCCAAGGAAGCTCCCACTCTCCATCCAATTTGAGGCCAGGGCCTCCTTCTCCACTGTGCCATACCTTGTCTCCGCCCGGCGTGAGTTTCCGACGGATGTATACCATGGTATGCTCTTCTCCATTCTTTGTTTTTGGATAGTACCACTGCCAAAACCATCACCGGACGCGTTGGTCTGCAGGATAAAGGTGCAGCCGAAGTCCGGGCCGTGTAGCATCGGTGACGAAGAGAGGGCTTCCTTGAGGGCCTGGAATGCTGCTTCAGTCTCTTCCCCATTTTGTTCAGTTCGGTCACGATGGCTGGCTATGGAAGAGAAATTGGGGATGAAACAGCGACAATACCCATATAGTCCTAGAAAAGCCAGTACCTGGGTCTTGTTGAGGGGCCTCGGAGCGTCCCAGATGGCCTCTACCTTTTTGTGGGGGGCTGGATGAGGCCTTTACGGACCCGTTAACCCAGGTACTGTGCTTCCCTAAGTCTAATATGGCATTTTTTCGGGTTCGCTGTCAACCCAGCCCTCCGTAGCTCTATGAGCACTCTCCGCAACCTATCCAGACGTTCCTCCCAGTTCCCCAAGTGAATGACCAGGTTGTCTATATAGGCAGCAGTGTAACCCTTGTGGGGCCGCAGGAGGACGTCCATTATAAGCTGGAATATCGCTGGCGCGCCGTGTAGACCGAAAGGTAGGACCGTATACTGCCAGTGACCCGATGGCGTACTACATACGGTCTTCTCTCTGGTCGCTGGGCACAGGGGCACCTGCCAATACCTCGCGAGATCCAGCGTTACAATGGAGCGCGCCTTTCCCAGCCTCTCCAGTAGTTCATCCACTCAGGGCATCGGATACCCGTCAAAGCTGGAGACGTCATTCAACTTCCGGAAATCGTTACAGAAGATGTGAATGGTTTCAGGGTCTGATTGAGTGGCTAAACCAGACCGTCGGTCTGGGGGTGGTACGCGGCTGTCCGGGGCTGTTTCACCTTCAGGAGGTGGCAGATGTCCGTCATCAGCCGGGACATAAATGGAGTTCCCTGGTCTGTCAGAATCTCAGATGGTATGCCCACTTGGCTGAACAGCATTAAGAGCTCCTTAGAGATGGTTTTGGCGGTGGCCTCGGGAAGAGGGATGGCCTCCGGATAACTCTATAATGTGCTCGATTCCTAGGCCAGAATTTGGCAGCGGACCTACCAGATCCGTCTCAATCTGCTTGAAGGGCACCTCCATGATGGGTAACGGAATAAGTGGGCTAGGGGGACGACGTTGGGGCGTCGTACGTTGGGGCGTCGTACATTGGGGCGTCGAACGCTGGAATGTAGGGCAGCTCTGACAGTAGCCCTTGATGTCCTCTTCGATCCCCTGCCAGTATAACCGGTCTCGTATGCGCTGCATGGTTTTTGCTGCTCCCAAATGACTCGCCATGGGATGGATGGCGCTTACTCCAATATTAGTGCCTTCTTCCCTTTGGGCACGACGAGAACCTCATTTCCCTCCCCCCGCCCCTGGCGACGCAGCAGAGCAACCCATTCCTGACCACAATGTGTGGGATGGGGTGAGGTGCTGGCTGGCGGATGTCCTTGTCCACTACCCGGACTTGGGACCAGCAATTCCTTTGACTTCCCTCCGGGTCGGGGCGTTACCACCTGTGCTGGACGAGCGTCACAGGACTTTCAGTGTCGAGGAGGGCAGAGCGGCTTCCCTTCCACTCAAAGATTCCTCTTCTGGGCTTCCGTGGACATCACAGCCGGCCAGCCACCTACAGTTTCCTGTGGATGTCGGTTCCGTGGGCATCGACTCGTCCAGGGGTGTGTGCTATCGGGGTTGCCCCACTTGCCTTGAGGTGCCCCGTTGTGAGAGAAGCAATAGAAATTACACAGAATTGCAAACAACCAACTCCGGAGAGTGCTTTATTAAGCAGAAAGTGTGAAAGGTGCAACCGCCAGAGGGGAAGGTGTCCAAACTTCTGGGTGCTCCTCTTCAATGGGCTCCGGTGTTGGGTGAGGTGTCCGTATCGTACAATGGTTTGTGAGTTGCCAGTCGTCAGACGCTTGTTTGGAGCACTGAAAGTAAGCACTGCTATTGAACCTAATTGAAATCACAGATTTTGATGGAGAAAAATTGGTTCTTATTAAGAAATAACTGAAAATAAAGCTCTTTAATGCAAGTCGATGATACCCCAGAATCGCTATAGCCATGTGCTGTAACCACACGTGCTGTAAAATTAATTAATTTCAACTCAGAACTTCACTCACGAGTCAGCAGTATTGATTGATGACGTGTCGTGAAAACACTCCAATGGTGACGCCATAATCTTTTTGTGTTACATATTTTTAGTAGCCATTTCACACAGCTTCTGTGCTAGGCACCTTCTCAGCAAGCAAGGGCATGGATTTCCCAATTCCCCTCGCAGTGAAATGACACATAATAGAAAACCGCTTCGGGTTGGCAGCGCAGAGGATTTTCGAATTTTTTAACTACTCGTGCCGCCCCACATGTGTTATGAAATAATACCGCGCCAGGAAGCTGCCCGGTTCGCCCATGACAAAAAGCGCCTTGCTTTTAACTTTAAAACTGAAGCGTCTTGGTGAACAGCTAGTAGATCTGTCTTCTTTGATTTGACTAGTCGCTGCTCGGCTTTGTAACCAGTAACTCCCGCCTCCTTTTATTTGATTGGCTGCCTCACTTATTTTAATATTGGACTGTTGTGTTTAGTCAGTAATTTCACAAATTTTGACACACCACAGAAAATAGTGGGGACTGCCCTACGTGTGACGTCTCCACGAATTGGCACTCTTCTCATCACCTGGACTGTCATTTCATATCGCACTACACTTTCCATAATACATTCCCGGACTCATTATGTTCATTACTCTCACCTGTGTCAAGTTTAAATGTTTTCTCATTGCCTATTTAAACTCTGGTTTTACTTTAAGTCATTGTGAAGTCTTGTTTGTGTCCCACTGCATTTCTGAGCGGTCTTCTATTGGACTATTGTGTTTAGGTTCTTGGATTTGTTTATTGTTGCGGAACCTCTGGTGCCTGCCCTGACCTTTGCCTGTTATATCATTTATTACTGTTTTCTGCCGGCACTGACCATTGCCTGTATCGTTTGTGGATTAAAGCTGCATTTAGAACTTCAACCCTTGAGTCACGGAGCAGTTTCTGACACTACAGAAAAAATGGATGTGTGTCATGAATATATGTGAATATATCACAAAAGCTGTATTTTCATGTAATCTTGCGGCCCCCTAGTGACGGCGAGGCCCTAAGCAGCAGCTTAGTGCGCTTATAGGGAGGCCCGGTTCTGGGCTTAAATATACAAAACCAATGAGGGATCGAACAAGGAAATGTCTTAGTTACGGATGTAACCTCAGTTCCCTGATGGAGGGAACGAGACATTGTGTCGAACCGACGATGGGCTTTGTCTCGAGAACCTATCAACTTCGACTAGACTTAGAAAAGGGACAAGGACCTGGACAAGAAGAGGCGCCAATTACAGGCATATGTTCACCTATGAAATTGGCGAATGAAATTTGCATGTCGGACTCTGCCCCCGGGAGAATAAAATGGAAGGGAAGGGAACAAAACACAAACTTAAAGTCCACCTAACCTACATGGAATATGCAATACGTAACAATTTTATTGCAGATGTATGATGATGGCATATTCCTCATATCATTTTGTTCCCCCTCTAATATGGCTCCAAATTTCATGTGAAATTTGTGATTTTTACATCCCTCTACAAATGAGTTGAATTACTATTCATCGATGGCATTTATTATTTTGACTTTCGTCACTACTGATGTTGGTCTTGCTTCTGTAAAAATGTTTTGAAAAATCAAACATTTGAGCCGTGGACATCTTGTTAAGTTGTCACGGAATGACCCTATATTATCAATTAAACATTGAGTATAGAATGACATCCTAAAGCAAAGCTACATTGTATATGCACAGTGTTAGCTCGCACAAAATGCGTCCAAAAGTGTTTGTTTATTGTTTAAACATCTGCATCTCTGCGGTTCTGGACAGGTGTCGGGCAGGAGACCCTTAGCTCTATCTGACAACACTGGCTATATCTGGCACAACACGCAACAAACTTTACTATTAATTCAACTTGTGGAGTCCCTTTAGTTTATGGAACACAAATGTGCACAGCATTTGCTAAAATGACACGTAAAGTGTTAAATAGCATAACACATGTCATTTAAGATGAACATGAATTTATCAATTTAATAAAGGAATGTTAAAAAATGCCTATAGAAATGCCTCTTGTCCCTTAATGGAACAGTTAAAAGTAGACAGACAGATAACTCTGGAGTAACTTCTCATCATGACATTATAAAACAAAAATAAAACCAGAAACATGAACTCACCCATGAAAAGAAGACTGAAATATAGAGTCAGATCCATTGCTGAGGGGTAGAAAAAAAACACATTGACAACATCAGATATTTAAAGTCTTCACTTTACATGCTATACTATGCTAAACAAATTCATATCAGAAGAATAACTTTAAGAAGAATCAAAATAATTATTTTAGTGCGACTGAGAATTTAAATACTTCTTACCTTTCATCTCTTGTGTGTTTCTCTCCTGAATCTGCTGCTGTTTCTCTCTCTCTGTGTGTTTACATGTTATTATAATATCTGATCTTCAGCCCCTCACATCATTTGGGTATTTCTCTAGAAACAGTCCATATTTGCATATGGAAATGAATGCGTGAGACACTACAGGAAATAACTTCAAGCATTCAAATGTCTGTTGAGTGATGTTTTGAAATGGAGCTCTGTACGGCTTATTCAAATGAAGGTCGCCTGAAGGTCTTGGCTAAAAAAAGCTTATTTGCAGGACATTCACAGTAATCCTGCAACTACAGGTGCTTTGCATGAAACATGACACCTGTATGTTTCATGCTTTGCATGAAACATACAGGTGCTTTGCATGAAACATGACAGGTGCTTTGACATGAAACTATGAACAACTCTTACTTTATTCATACCGTAAAAAACATTCTTGATTATGTTTAAAATGTTGTATACTGAGTTAAACACAGTTTGACCTAGTGGACTTGTTGTATATGGTAAATAAGTGAACTAGATTGTTTAATGTTTCCCCGTTTTTTTATTTTGCACTGAAATCATCCAAAGTGCAAAGGAAATTCAGTGACTTCGGAGAGGGGTCATATGGCAACCGTCAAAACAAAACCACGTGCTCGACAACAAGCGCACACACACAGGGATAGATAAGCAGACAAGGTGGTTAGACCTGAGACCTGATTGAATAGGTTTAAAGTCATAAAGAATAGAAAATAACACAAACTGCCAAAACTGTGACCAACTATAGCTTTGTTTTCTAAACCACATTATAAAATAAAATAGTGTTTGAAGTCAAAAAGGGGCTTTTGTAAAAATATCTGTAGTGAAGCTTTGATAAGTTTTATCCTACTTTTGACCAAATCCTTGTGTTTTGCAAATCGCAAAGACTTAAATGTGGGACAGTCCACAAGCAGTTCACCGACGTGTTTGTAGTTTGAAACTTCTCGCTCAATGAAGCGTGTAAGAACTCAATGGGAGGCTATGGCTTTATTCCAATGGCAGGCTGAACACTAAATCTAGTTGCAAACATAAGAATTTTGTCCAGTGAGCAGTTAGAGCTGCCTTCTGGAAAAAAGAAGAGAAAAAGGTGAATGGGCCAAGTACTAAGATTATAATAAATGGAGTTTTATGTATGTATGTGTTAATGGTCTATGCCATTTTATATGTGTACTTACTGTTCGCAATACCCAAGAAACCACTAATAATCTGCATCCAGAAGTTCACAAGTTCACCTTAGCAAATAATTAAAAGGGGGGCAGCGTAGTTAAGCTGAGAATTTTGAATGCGTATTTGGCGTGCTGTCCGGGGAGAGGGCTCCGGGGTCGGCATTCTCTCCCGACCCCGGAGCGCTCCCCCTTGCTCGGGGCGAGGGCTCTGATCTCTGTGTTTGCCCGTGCCCCGAGCGCTTCCCCCCCTTTTGGGTAGAAAAGAGTTTTAATGGTGAGGAGTCGGGGTGGAGGTGGCATGCTGCGAAAATATTGAGTGGAAGGGGTAAGGCGATTTCACTATTTATAGAGCTCGCTCTGGTTTGGTAGGATAGGTGGTGTGATTGCAAGGGCGTAGATTTGGTTTGAACATTGAACTGGTTGAACTGGTTGAACGTCCCAGATAGCACACGAACATCACGGAGACGTCTATTTGATGTGTGTGTTTACATCTTGAAGACGTATTTTTTAGAGTGTTTGCTCATCTGCAATACTACGTCTATAGGACGTTTCCTGTTAGAAGATGTCTTTAAGATGTAATGATTTAGAATGTATGTTAAACTGACATCTTATAGATGTCTATCAGATGTTAGTAAACAGCAGATGCTTTCCAGATGAAGTGATCTTTAACAGACATCTTGCAGACGTACGTGTGCTATCTGGGGATGTATGCTGCCTGTTATTTTATTTTTATTTTTTAATGTGTATTGTTATTGGAAAATTTGACTTTTCTACCCTGCTGCTATATTTACCTCAAATCTGTTAAAAAAAACTTGTTAAGAGATTATACACCTCATAACATTATGAAATTCGTGTATAATCCTCATTCATAAAATTCTAACATAGAAGAGATATAAAAAGAAAGAAATGAAGTATTGAAAGCGCCAGTAGGCGGCAGCGATTCACTGTTTTAATGAGTGAGCTACTTAAATTATTCATTCATCCAATTCGTTCAAAAGTCAGATTATTTTAGGAAGAAAACAAAAATCAATGTGAATACTTTTGTCATTGATAATTACAGAAACTATTGAAAAATGAACTAACAAAACAGATGGCTGCTTTGGTAACTTGTTATACTGATAGTTATAGCTAAATACATTGCAATGGATTAGCTAGCTAACATATATCGTGTGTACTTAGCTATTATTACACAATATTCTCATACCTCATTCTCAGTACATGCTTTATTTTGTTTGGCATCCCTCTCTGACCAGCAGTTAAATATAGTCCGCTGTGCAGCGCTTCTCTTCATTTTGACGTATGTTAAATTACCCGTGTGCTGCTCTCCCATTCAAACACCACTCGCGCTGTTTTGGTGAAAGTGCGAATCTTTGGTTGGACGTTACCAATCGGTTCAATGGAGGGGGAGTATTTTTTGTCTAATTTATTATGACAAACTCATTTGATTAGGAACAAAATTATCGTCACAAAAAAAAGTAATTCTACTTATTTTTCATTTGATCTACTGTGATTTTCATGTTGAAATATTGGAGGGGTTGTAACTGATGGATTTGAATATTGGGGGGGTTACCTCCCCCCCATCCCCCCCACAAACTACGCCCCTGTGTGATTGCTAATGCCGGGCAGCTGTGTGATTGCTGATTCCGGGCGGCTGCGTGATCACTGATGCCGTGCAGCTGCATAATTATTTGCTTGTTCTCCTCTCGAACTTTGTTAATAAAACATCATATAGTGGTGGGTTCCGGGGTTATTCTCTACCTTGTTTGTTTTGTTTTGTGTGTGAGTGTTCGAACACGTGGGGTTCGTGTCATAGCGCCACGTGTTCGCTGTCTGCGTGTCATTGTTTTCACCTGCCGGTCCCATTAACCCATCAACAACTTCACGAGCTAGACCTGGTTTCTACCTCACTTACCCCCTTATAACCACCGTCACTTCTCATTGTCCCTTGTGCTATCGTTGACTAAGGTCACAATACCGTCTCGTATCCTTCAGTCTAGTCTAGTCTAGTCTAGTCTAGTCTAGTCGTGTGTATTATTCCTGTTTAAACCTGCCTTGCTTTTTGTAGTCTTGTCGACTGAGTGACTGTCCTGTTGATTGTATCCTGGGATTCCCTTTTTCTCCCTAGGACATTTTAGTCCGAAGACATATTGTAATGCTTATTGCTATTATTTGTAATGCTCATTGGAATTTGAAACGTGTCGTTGATTATAAATAGTTTATATTGTGTTTAAAGAGGAAAAGCTTTTCTGTATGTAATGTTCCTTTAATAATGCGTAATGCGTCACGTGACAAAGAGAGGGAGAGAAGAACTGTGGGTCAGAGAGCAATGGATGCTAGGTCGTAACACATGCGGCTTCTACAAAATGTATAATCTCTGCATATGGTCCAAGAGGCGCACACGGTATTTGTTTAAATTTGTTTCATGTTATAATTTTGTGTTTGAGTTTATGTGCTTTCATGCGTGTAATGTAACATGTTCTGTATTGTAACAATGAGGCAAATTGGACTATTTGTTATGGGATTGTGTTCGTAAAAGAGGTGTGTTTAAGTTGTATATGTCTTTATTTCTAGTTTTCACGGTGTCTCTCTTAGACCGTGACATATTCGGATCGACACAGGAAAGAGAGAACAAAATAAAAGTCTAGAAGACATCTGCATGATTCGTGGCCGTTATTTATTGGATCCGTGCAGTTACACTGGAGTTTGTCATCCATGAACCATGCTGATAGCTATTGCTTTTCCAATTAAGTAGTATCGATCTTCTCCCACAGCTGACAAATTGACAATAACTATTTGGTTGTGGAGGAGGACACACTTGTTTCACTATCAGTCAAAACTGTATCTTTAAACATACTTCCATTGGAGCTGGTATATAAAGTGTCAAAACACTAGAAATAAAACAATTATTGGGTGACTTGCCTACGGAGTCAAGAGCAAGGTTTTTCTGTTCATCTGGGACTGCAAACATTGAATATTTCTAAATGTCATCTGTAAGCAAGGTGAGGAACTCTCTCCTTGGGCCTCCCGAATCAACAGCCTACTCAAAATTTCCACATTCATCAGAAAACCAGACAGAAATTGTAGGATTGTATGACCATCCATGACATTCTTCCTATTTATATTAAATCTGCAACTTGAGCTGTAGTTTATTTCTTTCCCAAGCTCCAAAGGGATATTTTCTGTTGAGCAGTCCAAGTCTTACAAGTATCTAACAATGGCATAAGGTATTCAAGAAATTAAGCATAAACATAAACAATTTAAGTCCACACAAATTAGTTTAAAGCAACAATTTCAACCACAATTTAAGCTTCTTACACAACTTCCAAAGCATCTAGAAGTTTTTGGCTATCTAGCTCTAGAATCTCATTGTCTGGCATTATGTCAATGTAGACGGAGTATGCTACTGATCCAGTATCCACCACTTGTAAGTCACCTTAACCCTCAATGTGATTGGAGTACAAACAGTATCTTCCGGAGAATGTATTTCCAGGTCATCACTAACTTCAGATTGATCTGAACTTCGGACAACAACTGGATTTTGCTGTTGAAAAAGTATCCTTTGAAAAAAATGAACACAAAGCAAGCATAAAGCATTACAAGTAAAAGTTTGGCAACTATCCCATTTCCCATTATATGTCATCCATTAGAAAGATTTAAAAACTAATGGGAATGTATTCACCTGCACATCCTGCATGTCCATTGGGAAAGCTAGTGATCAAGAAGAGAAATCCAGAAACTGTGTTGATAATAGACAAAGTGCATGTAGCTGCCCTTGTGAAAAAGTATTCTCTGTCTGAGGGATGTGAGCCAATGAAGTCAAACAGAACCCGACAAATAGAAAATAATAATATTATTGACCACACAGTCCAAGTGTATTTGCTTTGAGGTAAGCTTGGTATCATACTTTTAGCAGATATGCCCATTTAATTATTTGGTTGCACTGTTTGTTCTTAAGGCAAAATGTTTCAAGCTCTCTGTCATATAGCTTCAAAGCAATTTAAAAACATAGCTATAAAGCACTATAGTTTTTACAATAAGACAAATAGGTGGCCCTTTTGCATGAACACAAAACCAATGCAAGCCAATGAGGACCAACATTCTTGTAAGGTATTCGACACAGAGGCATTGGTAGAATCCATATGCAGAGGTTTATTGAAGGGTAAACTTAACACAATCCAGTAGGCAGTTCCTTAGACGTATTCCAGGCAGTAAATCCGTAACATTAGTTCAATCCAAATAAGCAACCAAGACAAAAGGAGTAATCTAATAAACGCAAATCCAGTAACAAGAACAATGGTCATAACAGGTAAACCAAATGGTATAAACGCTCAGTAAGGCGGATAGTGTATTACTGGCAATACTTTGCATAGTATGTTCAACTGGCATGGTTCGCTTCAGTATGGTTGATACAGGAAGTAAGGGCGTGGCAAGAAGATCCATCCTAGAAGTATGGGAATGGCTCCCTCTGGTGGATGGCTGGTTGACAAGCAGCCCTAGTCTTCACAATGCTTCATAATATCTTATTTTTTGTTCTGTACTAGAGAGTAATAGAGGTTTGAAATGACAGGAATGTGAGTAAATGATGACAGAATTTTCATTTTCATCAACTATTCATTTGGTGTTTTGTTTAATTATTGTGCCAACAAGCAGAGCAGACCAACACCATTTTTGTGTGTAAACTTGTCATGGTTCCACTATCATGTCATGTTTTATTCCTGTCTCAAGTGGAGCCATGGCATTGCCTGATGGTTTTATGTCGGAAAGACATGGTCCTTTCTCGTGTCTCGTCATTGTTCCCTACAACTCGTTCCTCGTCAGCCTCTCCTTAGTGCTAATCCCCAGCACCTGTTTCTCGTTAATAATCCTGTGTTTGTTCCCTTTAAAATATCCCTGTGTTCATTGTCCTGTTCTCATTCATTGTGGATATACCTGTATGTTCTACCTTGGCTGTGTCATGTATTAGATGTTGCTGTTCCTGTTTCATTGTCAAGTAAGAGTTAGTTTAGTGTTGGTATCCAGTCTTTGTTTTCTAGCTTAGTGATTCAGTGTCCTTGTTTAAGTTATTAGTTTTTCAGTCTTGTTTTCCCCATTGTGGGTTTTGTTTTGCCTGTTTTGTAGTGTTCTAATAAATACCCGTGTTAACCCCTCAACCATCATCTCTGCCTGCAATTGGGTTCTCCCCTCTGAGTTCATGACAAAACTATGCCTATAAATCAGTGAAAAAAATATAGTGAAAATATTGGCTATGGTGGCTTAGTCTCAAACGGAGTATGGTTTTACAAAAATGTTAGTGAAACTGTTTGTGGCCGTAGTCAGAGGCTTCAAATTTGCCAAGGTAACATTTTAAACTGTTCTATGTGATAAATTTCATAGCGGTTTATTACACAGTTCTATGGGCTGCCATAAACGCAATGGCGCCCAAAAACTAACGGTTCGTTATAAGGGATCAAGCCATGTATATTTCATTGAGAGCATCTTACTCCGATCATGGATAATAAGCTGATAACAAGTTAGGTCTTGTAAATGCGTACAACGGTTTTCTTTTATCAGGATAAGCTCTTAAACGGCGTAAGCAAAACCCGCTCGGCAGACATCGTTTTTTTGCTCCATGTAAATACCTTTACAGCGCAATAGTAAAAGTCCCAAAAGGATGTAACAGTAAAATAACAGATACAATTCTGCCCGTCATCAGCCTCAACATCCATGGACTACATACTGTATATTCAATCTTTTCCTTCGTTATGAACCTTCAAATTTCTACGGTACCATCCAATTTCCGAGGTATGTCATCAGCGTTTGTCTTTCCTCTGTTCTCTGAGACAAAAATATATGACACTGCCTGTGGAAACCAGGCTGAAGACTTAAAATGTAATCATGCGATAACAAGAATTAATTTCACTATGATTTCAATATTTGACACTCTACTCAGTTAATATGAAAGTTATGAAGTTTGTTTTTTCATATAATGTTTCGCACATAATTTCTTTAGAAAACTGTTAGAAGCGTTGAAAATTACCTTTTTCTGGGTTTCCACATACTATATTAGCTGTAGGACACCTAAGACTTCTAAAGACTGGCTTTCTGAGGAAAGTAAGAAAAAAACAATACATTGCACCTTTAAGCGTCGTTCTTCATATTCTGATAATTCTCGTCTTTGCTGCTCCTGTCAATAGGTGAAATCATCAGTATTCAAGAATGTTGGTTTATATTTACATACATGGAGATGCTCCTCAGCTAACCACAACTGAGACCTATGATCTCTACCATCTTACCGGGTAAATTGTAAACAAAGTAATCAGATATTCCAACATTTATAATGATTTCAAAAGTGCAATTAAGCACAATGATTACAGTCTTGAAGGAGAAGACAGTATTTTGCTAAAGCTATAGGACTTCAAGCCAGTTGTGCTTTGTATTTTGCTTGCTTGTCTTTTGTTTAGATATCAGTGACTGGTTACATGTTCTTAATATCATATTTACAGTGCATCAGAAAAATGTGTTGCCTTGTTTGTGGAAGCATCGACACTTGACAGAGACAAATTTTGCTCTTTATCTGTTTTGTTTCTTACAGCATCACCACCGGCTCCAACTGATCTCCAACAATCGAATTTCTCGACTAACCAGCTTTATCATCAATCTATTCTCCACTAAGGCGTCCTGTTTAACACGACGACAAAAACATGCTCACAGACAATCACTCTCAGAATTTAATTAATAACATAAAAGCTTGAGTTTGAGACTTAGGCAACTTATTCAATGACTTTACAGGCGCCAGGGTTTTGTTGAAAAAAAAACTGGATTTTGACATCAAGTTTTCAAACGCTTGTGGCTTGAAAAGGCTTAAAGATAGAGATCTTCTGTAAATTAGAAAAATGTTGGGCATAACTGAAAATTTATGTAGGTTATAAATATACTCATCTAACTTGCATATTAAGACGTCATTAGGGCGCCCATCTTGAATTTCATAATATTCAGTAAAAAGTAGATATTGAACTTATTTACATGTTGTTGTTCATCCCAAGTGATCAGGAAAAGAGGAAACTAACAATAAAACAGCAGAAAGCTCTAAATTATTACTATATTACTGTACTTTATAGTAGCTATACGCATGTAAAATCTGTAGAATTAGCAAGCACAAGCAAACATTATTTCTGTGTGTCTCCATTACTCGCACTGTGCAAAACTTCTGGATTAAAAATGACCCAATTTTGAGTTAATTTGGCAACCTAGCATTGGGTAAAAAGGGACGCTGGATTCTGCATTATTTTTTTGACCCAAAATTTTGTTAAAAACATACTACTGGGTTAACCTTAACCGAAAAAATACATATGTCTTTTAAACAGAAAACATATCTTTTATTTTTTAGAAGAATTGAATTTTAACAGTATATTATTAGTAAATATTGTGTGTGTGCTTGGGGATGAGAAAATTGCATAGCAAATCAAGAGGCAAAAAAAGATAGCATTTATTGATTCTAACCTGTCTGTTCAGCATGCTTTAAAACTGTAGGTGTGTAGAACAAGAGTTGTACCAAAGAAAAGGCCGGATTTGTTGTGTAAACAAGTATTAAGTTTTACATTTTAGTAAAATTATCTGCACTACATTTCCTAAGAGAGAAATGGTTAAAGTTAGACTAATAAATTAACTGAAGGGTAAAAAAAATGCATCTCTGCACAATGTCCACAACTCTACATTCAGACCTCCATGGTCGAGTGCGTGAAAAATCACTCTGGCCGCCCTGCTAACGCTGTAGAAAGAATCTTTGGCGCGCTGGCACTCTGATATAGATCAAAATCTTTTCTTGCATTTAAAGAGGCCGCAAAACAAACAAGCTTGTTGATCTTGGGCAGACTGACCCCCAGAAATTGATCGGTGGAAAGAACTTGATTGTAGTTTAGGAGTAGCAAGGAGGAATTTTAAAAGACTTAATAGTTAGTTAATAGTTACTTTGGCAGCAGAGAAAATGGATGAAACACAAAAACTGAGAAGAATGTGATGAAATGCATGACAATTTCCGTATTACTTTCAAGGTTTATCTGATTTTTAATTTGAATTGTTTTTTGTGTGTTCAACTTTTTTTTTTCTCGGTTTTGGTTTTCTTGTACAGCTGCTTTGATGCAATACAAAATGTTAACAATATTAATTTAATTCAATGACAGTGAATTAATAAGACACAACACGATCGTGTAGGGTTCATGTTTTTGAGCGATCCCGGTAGAGACACGGTAAGATCTCCAAGACAGCGCAGAAATGCCAGAAATAGAACTAATCATTTTAACATATTTGGCAACTGGAGAAATTAAACTTGTCATGATTCTACCTCATGAGCGTGTGGCAGAATCATGGCAGAGCCTCAGGTTTTGTGTGGAGAGAGACATATTATTGTTTTCATGACATAATATGCACTCTCTCCAGTCTTGTCTATGGGCCCGCTCTTCTCGTTCACTCATTAGCCTTCCATTAGTGTTTCATCCCCTACACATGTTTCCATTGTTATCTTCCTTTGTTAGTCTCCCTATTTTATGCCCTTGTGTATGCTGTCCTGTGCTCGTTAATTTGCAATGTACCCTCCGTGGTCTCCTTGCCGTGTTTTTTGCCTCGCCCCACCTTGCCCTTGCCTACCCTAAACCATGTTTGTAAGACGTTGTGTCGCTCTTTGTATTTAGTTTATTTTGTTTTGAATTTTTCTTTTTGTTACCGTGTCCCTAGTTCGTGTTTTGAACACCTGTTACTATCCCCATTGTGGGTCTTTTATTCAACATTACTAAAGCCACGTTTTTGTTAATCCCTTCACTGCTCCCTGTGCTTGCGTTCTTCTCTGACAACCGTAACAGAAACTATGCAGCAGAGATGATTTGGTTCTGTCAAAGCAGTCACAATCTGATCACACAAACAATTACTAAACAGATCTGGGTCACATATGAGCAAAAAAATCTTTTTGGTGGTAGTGTGAATGTAGTCTACAGTAGTACTTCATTCTTCATATCTTCATGCCGATTGCCAACAAAACAGACATCTGTGTGGAGGAGTGGGCCAAAATCCCTCCTGCAGTGTGTGCAAACCTGGTGAAAAACTACAGGAAAGTTTGAACTCTGTAATTGCAACAAAGGCTACTGTACCAAATATTAAAATTGATTTTCTCAGGTGTTCAAATACTTATTTGCAGCTGTATCATACAAATAAATAGTTAAAAAATCAGTTTTGGTCAGTTTTACTGGTCAGTTTCACTTACCACATGCGGTTCATGACCGGCATCTTTTATTGCTGGGACTGCTCCATCCATCAGTTTGAATTGATCTCCAAATCCATTGTTGTATCCACCATTTACAAATGCAGTGATAAAACTAACACATCTGTAAGTATAAACAGCTCTTTCTCTCGCTGGTTGACATTTGCTTTTTAGGGAGAATTGCAAGATATAGTAACAGACCAAGAAATGTTGTTACATAGCAGAATTTTATGTTCGAAAAAAACTTTCCAAAACCTTTACTAATCCTGGGGGAGCTTATCGAGCTCCGAAACTACGTCATAAACCTTAATAATTTTTGTCAAGTTGACCATGTTGAGCATAAGAAGCCAGCACATTCAACAACGCAAAAAGTCTGAATGCATGAAACACTGTTCATAGAATAATACAATAACTGATTTTTTTTAATATGATTTTTTTCAGCGGGAAAATATTGATAATTGTTTAAATATTAATTGGTACAATCAAATTATCTAAAAATGTGGATTAAAAGAAGAAAAAAAATTTTTCAATAAAAATGTCTTATATTTTTAGGAAAATGAATGTAAGTTAGATCTGAAAGAAGAACAGTGGATTAAATGAAGAATCCCAGAGGATTTAAACAATCCACGATATACAGTCCTGATATTTAATGAGTGACACACTGAGGTGGCCAGTAGGGCATACCTGCTTCTTTTCTTTTTCATTTTAAATATGGTTAAGGTATTGTGATTATTTTCATTTTTAATCTAATACAAAACACATTTTATTGACAGTATAAGACGTTCTTTGCAGAATAGGGAAAAACAATTCAGTCAAAAGTACACAGTCAGTCCTCAAAGACTACGTTTAACTAATAAATGCATACAGCCAGGCTGTGTATAGTTATGAAATCCTGACTGACCTCAGTCAAAATGATCCAAACTAATAGATTCATCAGACCAACGATTGCCCATTATGAAATGTAACCAAAAACTAGGCTAATAATCCTATTACCACTTAAGTGATGTTAGAGTTATATTTGCTGCCATCTACCTATTCTTGGTGGCACTAACAGCCCGGTGATCAAGGAGAACTCACAAATTACATTTGAGTCAAGGCCAATTTCAAAATAGGCACTAGTATATTTATAAATAAACTGCAGATTATCGGTTTCATATTTAAAATCTTCGAATCAAAAACACCATGGTGAAAAAGTGACTTTAGATGTAGGCCAAAAGTTAAGATGATGTTGAACAGGCAGCTTTCGTGTCCAATTGAAAAGACCTTATCAGAGACTGTTGTTTATAACTATGTAATATTAGATACAATATACCCAACTCAACACCATAGCTCATTTATGTTGCTTAACAAGGAATCATGTTAAACATGTTAATGAGAAAAATGTGAATTACTTATTTAAATGTTTAAATATATGTTTACATCAGTGTAAAGGAATGGTGGGCAAGGAACAGATTGCCAAACCCAATAATATATGTTTTTTCTTTGGTTTGGACTGTCGTTATTTTAATCATTGTAATAACCCCTTTGTCGTTTTTGTATTTTTCAACTTGCTTTAAACATACTTGTGTACAAATGTTTGTACATTTGTATAAACATATTTCTAATCATACAGAAAACATGAACTGAGGATGTGTTTCGGCAGTTTCTTGCAAAAGCTGTTTTTAAACAAAACTTACATCGGTTTTTATATTTGTTTGATTTGTCTTTTTACTTTATTTGGTTATATCTTGTGGTTGTGCATCTAGAGAGAACATGCATGCTAGTGACAACTACAATGTGTAATGTATTGTTGCATCATTTATTTATGCATCATAAAATGTGAAACGTTGACTCTTTGTGTATGTGTTTAAGTAAGAAAAATGGGCACTACATTTATAATGTCATTTTTTTGTCTTTTGGTCTTTCTTCTCCTAATTTGCCTTTTAGCTCTCAGGAAAACACATATACAACGTATCACAGCTGTTCATTGTTCTTTTGAATTGCAGTATGGCTCTTGACAAAATAACACCAGAGAACATGAAACAAATCTTTATTTATAAATGCATCTAACGACATCTGAGCTTTATTTCAGTCAATGAACCTTACGAAAAGTTGTGGAAGTTACTCTGCAGCAAAAAAACAAAAAAAACAAGCAGGAACGCAGGTTACACTTATAGCTTGAAAATAAACTTTTTATAAAAGCACATGCAAAACAATAAGTATTTTATCATATTATGTGAATAACATGCATCTAAACGGGACATATGACCATTCGACTGTATTACCTTAACGAAATAATGAATCAAAACAGAGCTGAAGAACAGATGACAACACTATTCCATTCGCTTGCTCGTAGTTCAAAAGGCCACGCCCACCTCGGGGGGAACTAGTCTAGGATATAAACACTAGCCCCGCCCACTGCAACAGTTCTTCGCGGAAACTGATTATTACGCACCAAGGCTTGATCGAAAAGGAGTACTTGGGCAGATGATAAATAGACTCAAAACACGTTCTACATGTATAATAACGCATGTTGTTTACTTATAATATTTGTACATGACGCAGAACCATATTACGTGAGGTTCACCAGACGTCGCAACTCGGAGCAGGCCTGCTTCTTCAGACAAGTTAAGAGAAGGAGGGGAATAATCGAGTTTAGCGGACAGTTCTTGGACTTTTAGGTATGCAATTTCTTTTTATATTGCTCGTAAAGGTTTTCTTTATTGGCCACAATGTCATAACAACGAGGGGGTGCGGTAAAGTTGTTGTTCTATTGGATATTCTTTAGAGATGAGGTCTTTCCTTCAATATATTATATTAGCAGCAGCTTTTTCTATACTACCACCCTAGTCGAAGACGACAGAGCACCATTTTGGATAATTTCGGGTTTTCGACTGAAACTGGAAAAAGCAACTGTTGTCTTGGTGCAAGTTAAGATATGTGGGGTTGAAATAAGGGGACCGACAAACCTGAAAACACATTTGCCATCAAATCACCGCGTGGAGTACAATAACTTCATGATATAAGATTCTAAACAGAGAAGTAATTAAATCGATGACGTAGGCCACATTGTGTTTTCATTTAACGGTTCACAGCGGGTCTATTTTTATATTTTAAATGTAGTTACGCTCTTCATTTCGATGAGTTAATGTGGTTGCCAATCCAAAATAATAAAGGAATTGGAATTGTTGAACATACACGATTTTGGTTACATGTGAAATACAGTCGGGAGTCTTTCTGTCATTGCAAACCTTCAGTTTCCTCTATCTCCCCTATGCATGGTATTGCTGTATGGCATTAGGCCTACTTAACTTGTCATGTTTCGATCTGAGGTCAGTAGTATTGTCAAAGACGGTTTGTGTTGTTGTTTTTTTATTAAAAGCTGCTAACATAAGTTAACTTTAAATTGAGTAACTTTGTATTAGTATGGGTCTACCGTCTAAATAGGCCAACATATCTATCTATATAATCTAAATGAGGAAAATAATACCTTCAATGGTGTTTACAGAAGACAATAAGGAACATAACATGCATTTTTGCCTAGACTATCTGCACTTAAATGAAGAAAGAACTAATAAAAGTCTGGAGAAACGTTACAGAGTATTTCAAACTGAAAATGGATGTGACTTGAAAGAACGCATAGTGTGCACACAGAAGTGACATGAGACCAGAGGTGGACAGTGAAGTACATTTATTTGAGTATTGTACTTAAGTACACTTTTTGAGTATCTTTACTCAAAATTGTCACTCACTCACACTAACAAACAGTGTGTGGGGTGCACAGTCAACCAAATAAACTGTCACACACTAACTGTATATGGATGACTGTGCACCCCACGTCCAGCATTTACTCTCAGTTTGAGGGTAATTTGTCATCGCATATAATCATGAATGTTTCCATGTCCTGGATATTTTCAAGAATGAACGTGAAAGGCTCCTTGGAACCCCACTCCGTCGACTCCATCAGCACCCTCGACACATTCATTTGGTCATCATGATCCATCAACATGTATGACGGTTCTTGCACCTGATAGTCTTTATGGGGTGACAGTGATATCTGTGACAGCTTTTGACCTGATGGATACATTTATTATTTAGACCAAAAGATTAACAGAAGTCAAACACGGCCACTAAATCAATTCGTTGCCTGAGAACAAAAGTACTAAAAAGTACCCAATCTTTCTTTATGCTGTCCCAGAAGTAGCACACAACAACCCTGTCCATGGTCGCCCTCATGCCCCCCTGGTTCCCTGTGCCAGGGTTGTTGTGGCTCTTCACAACCAGCCTGAAGAATTGAGCACTGGGGCCAGTGTAGAATAATTTACTTTTTGTGATAGAAAAACCTGATTGTGTGGTATTACCATAGAGAACTTTCGCGCACATATGTCTTTGTTCAGGGATGCAAACACATGTGTGGTGAAAAATGTTGACGGTTACTATGTCTTACTAGATGGAATGTCGTTACTGACAGGCTCATGTAACTAAAACAATGCTAATATTATTTTAAATACCCAAACTCACTTACCTCTTAAAGGAAATTTGCAGCCATTTGTGAGACCTTCTTCAACGGCGCATCACCCGGCCCGTAAACCAAATATTGCCTAACGGCAATCTTCTCTTTTCTTTCGCTGCACTTTTTTTGCTGTGAGTGAAAGAAAGTCTCGCTGTACAAACAGATCGTGCAGTGTTGTAAATCATCACGAAATAGAATTTTCATTTGAACTCGATTCCGATTAACGAACGATTGTTTCATTTATTTATTGATTTTGTTGTTTTGCCCGCATAGTTCACTGACAAGTTTTATACAGTACATATGTATAAATTAACGCTCACAAGTGAAAATAATAACTTTTGAAAACAAAATACATTTTCAATATTTGCCATGTTAAAAGCAAAAAAAGCAGTATCTCTTTCAAATAAAATAATTATATTATCTATTGTAAATACTATTTTAAACAGTGGAATGTGAAAAGTAGAAATTTCTAGCATCTTCTGTAAACAAACATTTTAGTGTGCAGTGCAAAAATGTGAACAGAACTATCAATGTAAACAATAGATTGTTGTAGAAGAGAAAACTGTTTCACACAAGATCATCTCAGTGATCTTGTCACTTTATGCACATGTATTTACTCTAGGTTTTTACTAAGAAACACTAGCATCCTGACCTTTTTTAGGTTTCATTCAGGATCTGAGGGATGTCACAATGTTTCCGCCCGGACTGAAAACTAGGGGTGCTCCGATCAGGACTTTTGGGGCCGATCACCGATCCTCGTTCACTGAAAGCTGTATCGGCCGATAACGAACACTGATACCAGGAGCTATTAGAAACTTTCTCAATACCATTATTTATTAAACAATATTTAACAACAATTTATATGGGGTTTTCAAATTAAGGGAAAGTCTAATGAATTTACAAATGAATCTTAATAAGTAAAATATTTACATAAAACATAGCAATGTATAACATTATTTCATCTGATATTTCTTTATGCTCCTTATTGTCCTTGCAGTAGGGTTGACGTTTTTAAAAATGTCTCTGTTACTGACAGCTGAGGAGAGGTTGCGCTAGACTTTTATTTGAGACTTTTCATTTATTTATTCAATGTTTCTGTTGTCGGACATAAGAATTACAATTACAATCTAATTATAAGCAAATGTTTATGTTCATATATCCAATCTGTAACAATGACAGGTGCCTGTAGAAGGTGTTTTTTACTCAAAAGAAAGCTTTGGTTTGTTCTTATATGTGCTGCTTCTGCCGCTCACTGAACAGAGAAAACGCCTCACTGAACAGAAAAAACGTTTCAGTGAGACATTTTTTCCACTCTGCTCATCTGCAATACGTCTCGGAGATGTCTGCTGTCAGACATTATATAGACATCTTGAAGACGCCTGTAAGATGTTTATGATTTAGAATGGATGTAAATCTGCTCTTTCTAAGATGTTTAGCAGATGTTTTTACGCAGCAAATCTCAAGATCTTTAGCAGACGTATTACAGACATTCAGGCGTCTCCGAGACGTATTGCAGACATAAGCCAGATGGATTGTGCTATCTGGTTAATGAAAAGGAAACACACGTCCCTTCGTGATAGCGTACCTGCTTCCGCCAACAAACACGTTCAGTCCATTCACGATCATGTTCTGTTGACGCGAAATAATAAATAGGGAAATTACAAATCCTCTTTATTGTAGTCCGTCACAAAGACGAATTGGCTTCAGATTTGATCATCAATGGTAAAAAAAAATGACAGAGAAATTTCGATTGATGCGATCTCTGCAGGTGAGTGGGGCTCGAGCTGCTGAACTCTTCTGCTCTCTCTAAGCGCTAGCTAACTTTGAAAACTACTCGCACTCCTTTACGTGACTAACCTTCAAATGTCTAATGAGGTCGGTGGTGTAAAAATGTTTTGGGTTCTTCCCGCCTCGTGGAATTTGCATAGTAAACACGTTTCAGGTTGCTAATGCATTGTCTTTAACACACCATGTAGAATTACCAGACCGGTCAAGCCATTTTCATAGAAAAAAATGTCATGCCAATTTTGCCTATTCTGATCGGATTTTCTGGATCGGCCTTTATAGAGACCGCCGATCATACTTCCCAAAGTGATTATCTACTTTGAGGAGGCGCTTGTTGTCAGCCTGTTTCTTTTTTTGAGCACCGCACTGTTCATATTCAGTAGCATGATTGTGTTCCAAGTCTTAAAACAAACTGATGATGTTACCTTTGGTTGTGGAATCTGTTTTTCTACTGTGTTTACATCTGACTTCATTTTGTTCTATATCTTCCTTACTGAAGCCAAAATATTGTGTTTTTCTTTGGTACAAGTTACTCAGTTGTCTCGGTGTTTAACTCTTTCCCCGCCATTGACGAGTTATCTCGTCATTTAAAAAAAGTTCCCTGCCATAGACGAGTTATTACAGCAATCGGTGTTGGTACTATTGTACAGCAGGTGGCGCTGTTACACACCTTTGGAAAAGTACATAATGTCTGAACCTAGAACGTATATATTTTATTTGTTTTTAATGATTGTTCTGAGTGTAATCTGGGTGGAGTCTTTGACCTAAAAATGTTAATTATCTCAGCTGTTTAATCAAAGTGATGCATTATTTAGACCTACCCACATCTACACTCTAAAAAATGCTGGGTTAAAAATAACCCAATTTGGGTTATTTTGGTAACCCAGCGCTGGGTCAAAAAGGGACGAACCCGGCGCTGGGTTATTTTAACCCAGCTGGGTTGGGTTAACTGTTTGACCCAGCATGCTGGGTTATTTTTTTGACCCAAAATTGGGTTAAAAATAAACATACTGCTGGGTTAACCTCAACCCAAAATGGGTTAAAAATTACACCTAGGATGTTTAATTTTAAAATATATATATTTTAATATTAATAGTATATTTGTGAAAGTAAATCCTTTGTGTGCTAGGGTCTGAGAGAAGCGCATGGCAAATCAAGTGGGGGAAAAAATAATTTAATTTAACATTAAAACATTCTCAAACTTTATAATTTGTTGAACATTATGCACATCTGCACAATGTTAGCATCAGTTGACATTCAGCAAAAATAACAAACTGCATGAATTCTATATTCCTAAGAAAGAAATGATCACAGTAAATATGAATCAATTGTAGTGTAAAAACAATGGCATAAAAACATTCTCTAATTTGTTTAACACACCTCTGCACATTGACGGCATCAGTTAACATTCTGCAAAATTAACAAACTGTATAAATTATATTATTTCTTATTAGAGAAATTGTCAAAGTAAAAACAATTGTAGTGTAAAATCATTGGCTTTAAAACATTCTCATAACTTGTTTTACACTTTATGTACATCAGCGTGTCAGAATCAGTAAACATTCATCCAAAGCAACAGACTGCATAAATTCTGTTTTCCTTAGAGAGAAATTGTCACAGAAAAATTCAGTGTAAAAACAGTGGCATTAAAACATTCTCAGAACGTGTTTAACACTTTTATGCACATCTGCACAATTTTAGAATCAGATAACATTCAGTCAAAACAAGAAACTGGATACATTCAGTTTTTCCTAGAGAAAGAGTCACCTTAAGAACTTAAAGCAAAATAAATTGCACCAGCAAAGCTGTTCTCACTAACAATATCTCCTCTTCAGCAGCAGATATAAAAGCACGTAGAATTCTTATTGTTGGAGTTTCATCTCCAAGAAGTCCAAAGACCACAGTCTGTAGAAACTGCCAGACCGGGGAGCACTGCTTGGGGTAATTGATATCGAAGACGTAGAAAGCTTTAAAGCAAACATCTACTGCTGCCAGCAATATTTTTTGCTCAAGTGCATCTCTATTAACAAAAGCCTGTAAGCACTCGTTGTCTTCCAGCATGAGAACATAGGTAAATTCGATTGTGCCTTTTGATCGCAGGTATTCAGCCATGTTTGTAAGATCTGAAAAGAAAAAAATAATGTAAGAACAGAGCTCAAAATAGTGTACAAACCAGAGTGCATAGTGTGAAAGTTAACCCAATGATCCTAAGGGAATAAATAAAAGAACTTGCTGAAATCCTGGAAGAAACCCGATATTGATGTTGGAAGGATTTTAGGTAGGACAAGTAAGGCGATGTCACTCTGATGGTCTGCAAATAAAATTAAACAAGTTCATGTAACCACTTAAAGTGCTAGCATCCTTAAAATTTGACTCAAAGGGTTACGCTTTTTACAAAGGGCAAAATAAATAGAAAAAATTCGTTTGGAATGACATGGAGGGTATAATATACTCTTCATCTAGACAGACTCAAACATAAATGCTTCATGACAAAATTATCAGTTAGATGAACTAACCCCTTTAATCCCAATTACCTGCTGACATAGTTTCTAAGTTGGAAAGTAAATGAACAGCCTGCTTTTCTTGGGTGGCGAACAATAGGATCTTATCCTTGAAGACAGGCACCCAGTTCTCGTGAGTTTTGAAGCAGAGTCAGGATTAAGAATTGAAAAGTCCTGGGATATCTACAGTACAAGAAAAAGACACAAAGTTATTGTGTATAACCATCAAACTTACATTTTTTTTTTTTAAATTTAAACTTACAATGTCCGGAGTGTCGAGGTAACTATTTCCATGACTGCTTTGGTTCCATCATCTCGAATCCATTTGGCCCGATGGATGGCTGTCTCTTTCATGTACTGTTCAACCTGACTTGGTGGTCAGATATTGTTTTTAAGCCATTTTAAACGACTCGTTCCATGTCCACAGTTGATTCTGAGCAAAAATGTAATCACAAAGAAATAAATGAGAAAATATAAACCTGTAGATACAGGAAAACTATGCCATGCACACAGAACTAGCAGGCTGCTACGTTAGATTTAAAACTTTGGAATCGAAACACTGGCAGAAATGGTAATGAAGCGAATGTCTGATTTATTCAAGAGAAATGAAAATGAACGTCATGATTTAACGTTACGTTTGTTATTTTAATGGGTCTAACCATGGATGTCTGCTTAAAAGCATGTTTAACGTTTAAGACAGCTAAAAAGCCACTGAAGTCAACATTATGTACAATTCTCTTTGTGAACAAATAAATTGTGATGTAATGAATGATTAACTACACGAAAATTGTCGAAAAATTAAAACTTGCTAGGCGGGAAATTATCGTGCTAACAGAAACTCAGGGCAGCAACTTGACGGCCAACTTGACCTTATCAATAACCGCAATTATAACAAACAACTTATAATACACCAACATTTATCTAAGATATAAATTATACGATTAGCAGATAGTAAAGTCATTTTACATCTTCTTACCTTCTCTGGCATCAAGAATCCAACGCCGAGCCTCAGCTTCAGTGTTCACGTCCTCTCACTTCACTGAGCAGACTCTGTTAACTAATTGCGCAGCAGGCAGCACAGCCGCCAAGTAAAAATAGTCCTTAAGCCCGAAGCGTCGAGTTTTTAAGTGTCGTCACGAAAAGAAGACTAAAAGGCTTATTTTAAATACACTATGAGTGAAGCGTTTTCATTACATGTCCCAAGAAAGTTTACAAGTTCCCTCTCATTTGTCCCTCCCACTGGTTACTGAGGGATACACGCCGATTTAACCCCCAAAGTTCACGTCTGGCATATTCACATTTAACGCTATTTAGTATTTTTTTTCCCCACACATATTTCTGCCAAAAGCCGCAATATTTTGTCAAGCACCGCAAACGGTAGGCGTAGTGTTATCAGCACGAGGGAACCTTCGGAACGTGTTTAACGTGACGTGCATGCTCTCTTTAACGTCCGCATGAACAACCCAGCACTGTTGGATTACGGTCACCAACCCAAATTTGGGTCAAATCAACCAGTTTTCGTACCCAGCGGTCTTAACCCAGCGTATGGGTTAAAAAAATAACCCAGCAGTTTTTAGAGTGTAAGGGGCGATAAAAAAAAGAACAAATGAATATAAAAGAATATAGTTTCTTTTGTTTGAAAGCAGAGATTCTGTTCTTTTTTTATATATGGTTTGTCCATAAATCAATTAAAGAATATGTACTGTTAGCCTTCAAAATTCAGTGAAAATGTAAAAATATGCTGGCGGGGAAAGAGTTAAGCTTTCCATGTTTCTCTGTGTCGTTGACTTACTTCAAACGGATTAACGTGTTGAGCCGCATGACTCCACACACGGTGAGAACATGGAAAAATTACTTCGGTTATAGGTTCAGAATGTCGGTTTCTATTACTTTTCGATGAATCACCCAGCCCTACTAGAACCCGTTTACTAGAACGCATTCCCCCTATATTGAAGTGTGACCGAAAGTTATTGGTTGGCTTTTTCTTTTGGGATAATTTTTAGAACAGGAGCTCAACGCAACGCAGAAAAGTCAACCATTTGACCATGTTGTTACAACGTTGTTAGAAGGTTGAGACAATGTTATGTTGTCAGATTTAGAACCACATGTTGGGACAGAAACGTTTAGAGGATAAAAAATATCTGAATAAATCAAATAATGGTATTAAGGTTGAACTAAGAAGCTTTTTATAATTGAAACATTCAAGTAAACACAAAACTGCTGTGAGGTAAACCATGCTGCATAAAGAATGAAGTGAAATCTTATAGGTCTACTAGATAATATGATTTTGCATATTAAATTGTGCAAGAATTATGATGTTGTCACTCACAATATTATTTACACACCTGTAATTGAAACCATTAGAAACTAAATGCCAAAGTGTCTGTTGAAGAGCCTTTTTGCTCAAAACGCTTTGCGAGAGTCCATTATTAAACATGATACATTTGAAACTGTATTTATATATATATGTATATATAATGTATATGTATATATAATGTTGGATATGTTTATTTTCCTTTTTGAGTTTGCACTAAAGGTTGATATGCATACTTTTGATTTATTATCTTTATCTAACACCGGTCAGGTAGTGCTCATCTCGTTCACTTCCTGCATTTCTTTGGGATAATCAAGGACAGAACTTTGCAGTATAGAAGGGAGAAGAATATTTTACTGAGATTTTGTATGATTTTTCTATTAAATGTTTGTGTTGTTTGTCTTTGTCCACAGAATCACTGTTCAGCATCACTGTCAGCTCTCTGCTTTCTTCTAATATTGTTACAGAATCTGTATCTCTTCTGAGCAATTCTACAGAAAAGGGATGGAAAATGTATCTGATAGAGGTAAAGTATAACTCATTTACTCGTAACAGTCCATCATCATTCATCATGTAGATGATTTTACAAATGATGCTCATGATTGAGAATAGAATGTCTATTTTTTAAATAAAATTAACAGAGGCTACTTCCAGTCCTGAACCCGTAACCAGAGATCAGTTCACCAAGTGTAAGTTTCTAGTAACATAAACACACCCACTACATCACTCATTGTACGTAGATCATCAAACAAAACGTATTAAAGGGATAGTTCATCCATTTACTCACCCTCAGGTTGTTCCAAACCGTTATTAACGTATTTTTTCTGTTGAACATAAAGAAAGCTATTTAGAAGAGTGTTAGCAATTTTCAGTTCTGGGACACCATCCACTATCATAGTACATTTAGCAGACACTATTATCCAAAGCGACTTACAAAGAGTTTAGGGAGCAATAAGCGATATGTCATATAGGAGCAATAATACAATAGGTGCTAATAAAAAGGCACTAGTTTCAACAAAAGCCAGACCCCAACCTATTGAGAGAAATGGAGGGTTAGGTTTTTTTTCTCATTTGTCTGTCAAGTATTCAAGGAAGAGATGGGTTTTAAGTATTTTTTAGATGTTGTGAGAGATGTGGAAAACCGGACTGAGTGAGGAAGAATGTTCCACCAGGAAGGAGTTGCGAATGAGCGGGAAAGTGATTTACTGCCCTTATGGGAAGGCAATACAAGACGCCGCCGGTTTGCTGAACGCAGGGATCTTGATGGGGTAATGAAATTATGATGAAAGTATGCCGGTGCAGATCCAGTGATAATCCTGCAGGCAAGCATTAGTGACTTCAAATATGGTCTTCAACCGGTAGCCAGTGGAGAGAGATGAAAAGGGGTGTCACATGAGCCTTTTAGGGCTGTTATTGAAGACGAGGCGTGCTGCTGCCTTCCGAACTAGCTGGAGTGGTTTGATAGTTTCTGCAGGAAGACCAGCAATGAGAGCATTGCAGTAGTCCAACCTTGAGATCACCAGGGCCTGGACAAGAAGTTGTGCCACATGCTCAGTGAGATAAGGGTCTAACCTTTCTAATGTTGAATAAGGCATATTGGGATGACTGCATTGTCTTTGCTATGTGATCGTAGTAGAAAAACAAAATGGCATATTTTTTGATCTACTGAACACAAAATGAGATATTTTGAAGAATTTAGAAAAACAAACAGTTCATTTTGTGTTCAGTAGAACAAAAAATATGTCATATTGTTTTTCTACTATGACAGTTGATGGTGTACCAGAACTGAAATCACGCTTCCAAATATCTTTCTCTGTGTTCATCCGAACAAAGTAATGTATACAGCAGTGGTTCTCAACTCTGGCCCGCGAGTTCCATTTCCTGCCGAGTTTAGCCCCAACTCTGATATAAAACACCTGTAGAAGCTGATTAGCGTCTCTAGGAATAGACGCGTTCAATTTAATGCAGCGCTGCGTAAATCTATCAGCGTATGAGACTTAAGTAGCGCGATAGCGATTACAAGTGCAGAATGCTCGGTACACATTTGAATCGCTCTCGCGGTACTTTAAAGCGACATGCCGAACAATCTGCGCAGCCCGCATTAAGTTGAGCGCGTCTGTTCCTGAAGTCACTGATTATCCTCTTCAGGTGTTTTATCAGAGTTGGGGCTAAACTGGCTAGGAAAGTGGATCTTGCGGGCCAGAGTTGAGAACCACTGGTATACAGGTTACATGAGGGTCAGTAAATGATGACAGAATTTTTCATTTATGGCTGAACTATCACTTTAACTTGTGTGTTTTAATGTTATTTGTAGTTAATCTTTGAATATGTGTAAGTATCAAACCTTTAGCTTAAATGGACAGCATTGAATATCTCAACTAAGTAAGAATTTTAAAAAAAAATCAACATTTCAGAAATGTTAACAATTGCAAAAAAAATACAATGAAGTACTTTTTTTAATAAAACAATGCATATATTTGATTGGTTTATAATCACAATGTTTCATATTTTCTGCATAATTAAATGCATAAAGATGAATATTTTCTGTTCAGCGAGTCGGATGTATTGACTGCGTAGCTGATGCGCTCATTTGAAAGATTTCTATATATAATTTATCTCTTCTTTAAAAAGCTATAGGCGAAAAGTAACAGTTCATTTAGATAATGTGATTGTATCTCATAGATATCAGATTATCTGTCTAATAATTGTGTGTGAGGTCAAGTATGTGTTTTATGTTTCTCAGACTCTGGAGGGCTGACACTGGATCTAAACACGCTGTCTAAACACCTCCGTCTGTCTGAGAGGAACCGAGTGATCCAATTCTCTTACACAGACCAGGAGTATCCTGATCATCCAGAAAGATTTGGCTGTTGTCAAGTGTTGTGTAAGGAGGGAGTGCGTGGACGCTCATACTGGGAGATCAAGTGGACTGGTCATGTGTATATATCAGTGTCATATAAGAGCATCAGGAGGAAAGAATCGCGTCATGGGTCCGACTTTGGACGTAACAATAAATCTTGGAGATTGTACTGCTCTGAATCAAGATTCTCGTTCTGTCATAATGACAAGTGGATTAATCTGCCTGCAATGCCAAGCTCTGATAGAATTGGAGTGTATGTGGATAAGGGCGCAGGAACTTTGTGCTTCTACGGCGTCTCTGACACAATAATGACCCTCATCCACAGCATCAACACCACATTCACTCAACCTCTTTATCCTGGATTTGCAGTAGTTTCCATTCATTCTAAAGTGACACTCTGTGATCTTACAATGTAGATACAGAAATTAAACGAATGCTGTAGATCTGCTTCCCCAGTTTTCACCGTTACATAGTGATGAGGTATTTATCAGATTATATTCAGGACAGAGACGTACCAAATAAAGTTCATACAACGTAATAGGAATTATCATATTAGTGCAAACGTTAGAGTTGAACGTTGTTGGAAAGTGGCGAATACGTCCCAAATTCAATTAAAATAATCTTGAGTGTCTTTGTCCGAGTTACTGAATATGAGGGAGTGGAGTGTCAAAATATTTTATGTAAAGATGATCAAACTTACCTTCACTTAATGATTGTAAGTGGTGGTGACAGCATAGATACAGAAAGGCTGTTGGGATTAAAAATGATCAGCCATTACAATGGAAAAAGCCTAAAACTCAGTTTAATTGAAAGTCATTTAACTTTTTGTCACCAGGTGGCATTAATCCGCTCCAACATATGATCGTTCAATTTTATTTAAAGTTAACAACACAAGTGCAATTTATAGAATATTACATTTTTGAGGTAATCGAATATGTGCATTTGCATTATGCTGCTTCGCTTTTAAAACCTCATATCTCTATGTTTTGTATTGTTTTTCCATACAGTTAATCATTGTTAGTCACCCTTTATGTTTGTCTTTGGCTTTTGCAAATATCTAAGCAATAAAACAGTATTTAATTGTTTAAAAAGTACTGTTTTTTATGTTTTGTTAGTACATCATGGCAGATTTTGTTCAATTAAATCTTCTCGGTCAACACAATCTAGCGGCAAAAACAACTATTTTACTAGGTGGCTAATTTTGTCTTATTTGAGTGAATCTCATTGGTACGTTTGTACGATTTGCGCCAGTGACGTCAGGGTTAGGGGCGTGACTTCAGTATGGCTTTTTTCTTATAATCGCACATTTTTGTATCATTTACAATGTACAAATTCATACAAATGTGCCGGCTCGTAAAATCCTTACAATTTCCAGTGAGATCAGGTTGTTTAGGTCACACAGCCGGAGAAGTAACTTCATTCAAACTTCATGAACTATGGCGGTTTTTCCAAATACATTACTGAGTTTTCTTAATTAAAATGATACGTTTAGTTAGTTATAGGTTTCATGGATTCTTCTGAAATAATATGGGCTATGGGCCTTCATTTATGAGTTTGAACACCTACACCCACACACCAAATATCTTATCACACTAAGACAGGAACTGCACGTAAACCACACACTCTTGTAGAGAAGTTTAATTCATCCCATACAGCCAGGGATGCTGGGTTGCTCATTATTATGCTAAACCATGAGCTAATTTTTAATCAAACCAATGTTAAATCATGTACCGTCCGTAAGCCCCGTTAAGATGTCAAGATAAAGAGCACATGATCTACGTTAAGTGTTTTGAGAGGAGTTCGCTACTATTTAATCTAAATATGGTAGGCCAGAAATATAACTGTGCGAGCGCTGGCCCGATTTTAATATAATAGTAGCGAACAGGAAAGGGGACGGGCTAATCGTGGCCTAATGGTCAGAGAGTCGGACTCGTGACCAGAAGGTTGCCGGTTCGATCCTCAGGGCCGGCAGGTAACGATTGCGGTGCCCTTGAGCAAGGCACCTAACCCCTACACGCTCCCCGGGCGCTGCACTGATAGCTGCCCACTGCTCCGGGTGTACGTGTGTTCACCACTTGCTGTGCGTATGTTCACTAGTCACTGGATGGGTTAAATGCAGAGGTCACATTTCGGGTATGGGTCACCATATCTGACAAATAGGTCACTTTCACTTCACTTTCACTTTCACTAATGGAAAGATGATATTGTTTGAAACCTGATTGGTAGAAGGTGATGTCAGGTAAAACATGATTGGTTTAAACTGTGATAACAACTTGAGAACAATGTATGAAATATGGAGTCAGATGTGTATTCCTTGGACATCTTCGGATGAACTCTATACGTCTCCCTTTGCTTGCTCGAGCAAAATAGAGATTGAAAACCCTTGAAACTTGGCTTCATGGTCTTTGTGATTTCTTCCAACATTTGGTGATCGATTTAGTCACAACAGAGCAAAGGAAAAAAAGCTGATTAAACAGTTACTGCTGTCACTAAGGTCCGAAGCATATTATGTCATTCTTTCATATATAATCAACTTCTGACATTTATTGTGTCTGTGTCCCACCAGTAATAAACATCTATTTAGGTAAGGGCGTAAATCAAATTGCCGATCACATTACGCTTGCGCCCACCTCTCATTAACATAAATCTGTAAAGGTGTGATTCAACTGATGGCCCTTCCATCCTGTCTATTGTAAGTTCTCCAGTAGGAGTTCCTCATAGGTATCTGTCTATTGCCAAAAATACATTTGTTACCAGGTATAAAGTCTGGTCACACAGACTGTACTTTTGGTTAAGTTCCAGAAGACCGCTATGCTACACATGCATCTTCAATAAACGCTTTTCCCTGAACTTGGTCCAGCCTAGTTTTCTCTTAAGTATTAGAAGCATTCTAATACGTTGGCAAGCCACCCAACGACTGCTCAGCCAAATTTGAGGAAATCGAACAGGTCTTTCTGTCTTTAACACACATCATGTTTCAAAGTATTCACGTTATTATATACATACTCCGTATAACCTGAACCTTACACAATTCAAACAATCAACATAAAAAGTTGGAAATAAAATATGTGTAGATGAATTCATACTATTTGTGTTATTTTAACAATCAACTTCCCACGCATGCCCTAAATATATTTTGATGTCGCTCAAAGATAGACAACAAATGAAGTCTGACATTCTGCTACTAAAATCACGTGATGTTATAGTAAATGTGGTCACAAGACCATGAAAGACACAGACACAGAAGTGCAGTTCAATCAGAGTCCAAAGTTTATTGAGTATAGTTCCAATACTTATATGCATAAAAGAGGAAGTAAGGTAGGGCATGGAAAAATACCAGACCTCTATGTTAATATTATTACCAAAAGGGCAGCACGTGGTTAGTTCCTTGTTCTCAGCCTAGAACACTGTTATCTTGGTGCAGAAACTTCAAGTCGTATCTAATCGATAACAGTTACTAAGGCGTAGTTAGTTCCTTGTTCTTCAGCATCTGAAACACTCAGTTATCTTGGGCAGTACGTGGAGTCAATGACAGGGAGTGAGGGTAGACATAACACATGAGTGTTACAACAACCCAAGCAGGATATAGTGCTCAGAAAGCCTGGATATGAGTTAACAATAATCATTGAAATACATTTCACACAATATGTGGGACACATACAAAGCCCTAATTCCCACAATGGACACCAACGGTCTTACGAACAACCCCGTGTCCCTTAAAAAGAAGCAAAACATACTTTAAAATGTGTTAATATAAAATCGGTATATATGAATAGAAAACATGTGTTAATATAAAATTGATGTATATGAAACGAAAATTTGCGCTAGTGTATATTTATTTGGTTTTGTGGTTTTCAAGCTGTTATGAGATAAAAATAACAAACAAAACAGATTTTAATAAAAACCTAACAAAACCACATCATGTCCTCATCATCCTCCCTATTAATCTCTATTATCGAAACTTCAAACAGGTCATCTCGTTCTATTACATTTCCAATTCCTTCTTCAACGTTCCCAAGTCCCTCTACCACCGGCTCTGGTACTACTTCTAATTCATACGTATGAACATAATCATCCCCATCATAGTCAATATCATTATCAAATGCAGGTTCCCATAATCGATTCTGATCTTCCGTATGATAACCGTCCGGTGTGCGTTTAACCATCATAGTCTGATACACTTCTGTCTTTCTCTCAGCCAACATCATTTGATAAGTTCCCTGTCTTGTCAAGGACGTAACAGATTGTGAAACAAAACCACTAATACACTGTAAAATTCTAGGCAAAATCATTAGTAAAGCTAACATAGTAATAATAATTGCAATTACCGTACCAGTATCCAACGTCCCCATCCCCCCGAGAGGTTGTATAACCATTCGAACCATGCTGCATCAGCTTTCTGAGGTTCCCGGATGGATTGTCTCATGTGTTTTACAATATCAGTGATATTGCCTGAATAGTCTGGAATTGAAAAACAGCAAGATACCCCTAACATGTTGCACACTCCTCCCTTCTCTGCTGTCAATATAGCCAAAGCAACTCTATGTTGAACAACAGCTACTCTCATTTTCTTTAATTGAATAGAGACTAGATTAAAAGCTTGTGCTTTGTCGCTTTCTATAGAAAGAACTTGCCATGCAAGACCATTGATTTTGTTCAGCGTAACAGTAGTTCCTGTACCTGTAAAATAACCTGCTACAGACCATCCCACATTCTCCCAAGGGGTAGTCCATGGAAAACTCAGGAGGGAGTTTCACTACCCTTCTCTGCCTAGTCAATGATGTGGTCTTATCTCTATTTTCACGAGTTCACCTACACATATAACAGTGATGTTGATAGGGATAATGATAGAGCTTGGTTATGAAGGTTATGCGTATTTGGCGTACTGTCCGGGAAGCGGGCTCCGAGCTCGCCAGATCTATCCGAGCCCGAAACACTCTACCTTGGTACGGGTGAGTGCGCCGAGCTCGGAACCGGTCTGAGCCCAGAGCACAACCCCATAAAGCGATAAAGTGGGACAGCCGCCGGAGTACGCATACCCCCCCAACGCAATGCTGAGCGCTGCGGAGGCGTGGCCTGCGTTTGGATAGAGACAGGAGGATGAGGGCTCCTCAGGAGATGTGGTTCGTTATGAGACGAGAAAGGGGCAGGGGTTCCTCCGAGGATGGTTGAGACTGAGAAGATGAAATGAGAAGGTGGCTGCTGCAGTGATGAGAAGTTTGAATCCAGGAGCTGCCGGTAGTAGTGCTTGGAGAGATTGTAATATTGGGGTTTCGGGAACTATCCAAATGAACATTGCTTCATGGGTGTCCCTGTTGTTAAGACTGATACTGGAAAGAGGCAACTGAAGGAGGGAGCCGGCTGTAGCAGAGCGCCTGATGGAGGCTCCTGCTGTGGTGATCGCAGCTGGATGCTTGCTTCCTGGAAAGTCAAAGATGGCCGAAGGCGAGGCGGAAGCACTGGCCTCTGCGGAGGGGATCGCTGCTGCGAGGCTGGCTTCGACGTCTTAGATGGAAGCTCTGGCCTCTGCGGAGGCGATCGCTGCTGCGACGTTGGCTTCGACGTCTTAGATGGAAGCTCTGGCCTCTGCGGAGGCGATCGCTGCGGCGACGCTGGCTTCAACGTCTTAGATGGAAGCACTGGCCTCTGCGGAGGCGATCGCTGCGGCGACGCTGGCTTCGACGTCTTAGATGGAAGCACTGGCCTCTGCGGAGGCGATCGCTGCGGCGACGCTGGCTTCTGCGCATTAGATTGAAGCTCTGGCCTCTGCGGAGGCGATCGCAGCGGCGACGCTGGCTTCTGCGCATTAGATGGAAGCACTGGCCTCTGCGGAGGCGATCGCTGCGGCGACGCTGGCTTCTGCGCATTAGATTGAAGCACTGGCCTCTGCGGAGGCGATCGCAGCGGCAACGCTGGCTTCTGCGCATTAGATGGAAGCTCTGGCCTCTGCGGAGGCGGTCACTGCTGCGACGCTGGCTTCAGCCCTTGTGACAGAAGCATAGGCTTCTGTGGATGATTCTTAGTTGCAGCACTTGGTTCCATGCCTGAAATGGGAAAGCTGGCCTTGGCTGAGGCTGTTGCTGTGGCAACGCTGGCTTCTTTGCTTGAAATGGAAGTGCTGGTCTCTGCCAGGGTAGTCGCTGCGGCGACGCTTGTTTTTACATGAAACGGAAGTGTTGGTCTCTGCCAGGGTAGTCGCTGCTGCGATGTTGGCTCCTGCTGTTAAATCTGCTGCTGCGGAGCCTGAGACTTGGGCACTGACCCCTGAGCCGGCGGTGAGATCTCCTGTTAGTGAGATTTCGGCTGGCATGGAGGATGTTCGAGCTCATGCGTGTGAAGTATGGATTCTCTAGATGATTTTGGAAATGAGGGTTCGATGAGCTTCCCTGATGATAGAGCGATCTGACCTGATGTAGCTCTTGAAACCTTCCGATGTCCAGCGCCCTAGTGCTTGGATTTGAGACTGCGAGAGGCCTTTTTGGGCTGCTGTGGTTGCTGCGCCTATGCGGAAGGAGTGGCCGGAAAAGTGGTCTGCGGGGATGCCGGATAGGAGCAGGACAGCTTTGAGGTGCTTTTGGAACCAGAAGCGTGTAGCTGGGCGGATAGACTCGTCGACGAATAGAGGATCCGACGTGGTTTTGGTCTGGGATTTCCTGAAGTGGAGGTAGGCTAGGAGGGTCTGATAAGGTTGAATTGGTGAGTGGAGATTGAATATGTAGATGAAATGTCCTCTCCTGGTTTGGTCCGTCTTGCTCTGTTTAATGGAGAATGATATCGTCTCTGAATCGACTACTGACAGGTCGGTTACCGTTGGATTGGTTAGGGGGTTGAAAGTGGATGTTGTGGAAATTTCTGACCTACTGCGAGAGGGACGGGTTGCTGGAAAGTTTCGACCGGACGGTTTGAGGCGTCCGGGAAATCCGTGGCGGTACTTGCGCTCGCGGAGGGCCTGATGTGCCGGCTTGCCAGCAGACGGCCACGACGAGCTGCATTGGTGGATTGCCCGGGCCGGGAATAGGGGGAACCACGAGCCGTGCCCGGCTTGTCGGTGGACATTTGCGGAGCTGACTTCGGTGGGGCGGTGTCGACCAGGGACGAAGCGTAGAGGCCGTAAAGCTCCGCCTTGGTCATCCGCCTGTTGAACTCGACGTCCGCATTGAATAGAGCCATTCGTAGGCCCTGGACAGTCCATTTCTGGATGGCGGGAATCGTGTTGTGAGTAGAGGTGTACGAAGAAGCAGGTGAATGAGAGGCGGACTTCTCTCTGGGGCAGGTGATGAAGTGTCATCTCTGGCTTTAGCCTTGCGAGGTGCAGAACGTCGGAGCTGGCGGCCACGTGATGAAGCCGGGGAATCTACTATTGAATCCGACCCCGAGCTGGAACGATGGGACGCGCTCGTCGGCGCTGAAGGATTGCAGTTTGCGGATGCGTCATCAATGAAGTGGGTCTCGGACATAGCGTCGAATTTAAGTTGGTGCTTAATTTTTAGGAGGGAATGTCGACATGTGCAGCCGGAATCTGATGCAGAAAGTCTGCGGACTTGTTTACTTCTGGCCAGGGACTCCCCGAGAGCCCATATGGCTGGCAGGCATGTGTTGATGTTGAGTGACGCATGGCGAGGTTTGTGAACGTATAAGGCCTCTGAAACCTCTGCTTGCAGATGGAGTTAATCCAGAGTGTGCAAGATGATTAGCTGCGGAGGGTGAGCATGTTACGGACACCCCAATAAATTTGCTGTTTTAACTTCAAATTGCTGTGCACACTGTATGGGTTGAACACAATTGATTATTTCGGAGTCAACGCAGCAGCTGGGGTTTGATTCCAAGATGCGGTTGTGTTCATGTAGAGAGACAAGGGAGATCTTGCGGTGAAGCAACTAGTAAATATGCTTAGGCGTGCTGCTGTTTGTCTAACTTAAGGTAACAGCGGCAAGCATTGCCCTTGTTCGAGCATGTATGATTTAAAACGTGATAACTGTATGGAGGCATAAACATGAACACAAACGCATTTTAGCTGTTCAACTAAAGTGATTGCTGGTGTACAGTTTACGAGGTTTAGTTCACTCATTACAGAGCCTTGTTGTCTGCCCAACAGATACAGAAAATAAGTCATTAAGAACCTATTTATTGTGCATTTGGCTGTATTGCTTTAAATAAAGCTCTATACAACCATTGAGAGAGTATAAATATGAAGCGGAACTAAAGTGCAAAGGTAGTCCGATATTGCGTGATGACGTCACTGATGTGCAATTTAGCAACTTGACGTCATCTGGGGACATTTAACTACTTTTCGGGCAGGCATAGCTACTTTCAAAATTAACGGAATTGGCAACACTGGTTCACTGGACAGCACGGGCACAGAGTTTATACATAAAACATTGTCCCTGTAAAATAAACAACAAACTGAGTGCGCTCGTGCCGGCCAGCGATATACCATTCTTGAGCGCAGCCGAGGCGACGACAGGACGGTGGATAAAACTAAATGCATTTTCGAGTAAAAAGATTGTACTCACCCAGCTTCTTGGGTTTCGGCGGTTCAAACCCAAGTAAACTCAGTTTTTAAATACATTGTGATCTATCGGAAATGAGTCGTGGAATTTGGGGTTGATCAGAGTGACTGCATGGAACAACATAATTAATTATTTCCCCCAAGATGGTTGTTTCTCTTCGCAGAAAATGAGTGTACACCTGTTGAAACGACATCGTATTGGCATTGGCGTATCTTACTGATCGGTTCAAAATGTGGCGACCTTGCGAGCCTTAATAGCAAATGCTTACTGGTAGCCAACAGCCTGCGTCTGAAGCACTGCCGTTCCTATAGCAGTGAGCTCTCGCTAGCAGCGCTGGCGTTTACAACGAGCCGCCGTTTAGCATCGAGCTGGCGTTGAGTAGCGAGCTAGCGTGCCGGCAGCACTTGCATATGGGAACGAAAGAGGTGATGAGCGCTACTTATTCCAGCGCGAATACGGAATCACATCCCGGGGCTGCGGGGAAGACGTATTGGAAATGTTGCTTTACAGATCGGGCCTGTCGCGTGGCTGGTCAGCGTTTAAAGATCCGTAAGGTCCCTTGAATACATGACGTCCTTCCCATTAAGAGTTTGGTTTTCATTGTAAATAGTTGTCGAAAAGCGGAAAGAAATGTATAATGTAAACAAGCTGCTGTTTTGCGTGTGCGTCGATGGGCATTGCAGTTGCGAAACGTTCGAGACATGATTATTTGCCTGCTCGAAAAGAATCGTCGGACATGGCTTCGAACGAACAAATCGATGCTTAATCTTAGGAGATCGTGCAGGTAAGATGGTTTCCCTATTTATTATCGAGCTCGCTAGGGCTAAATGTCTATACGCTGTGATTGCTGATTATAGACCAGCCGGCTGATTATATGCTCCGGCTCCTCCCGAACTTTGTTAATTAAACATCATTTCTCCCTATTTCATTATGGTAGTTCCTGTGGACAGAATAGCAGGATAACAACAACCTTTCCATTCTCCTTCTTCTAAATGGTAATACGCAATTTCACCACAGACCCACACCATTCCCGCTGCACTGTTTAAGTGTGAGAATGGACATTCAAACCCTTCATTGTTTTTTTATAGATAATTTATTGTGGAAGTATAACTTGCATTTTTTTGATTGGGCAATGTACATGAAAAGGTCTCCCTTTTTACAAACAGTTATAGTCTCGAATTATGGATGTTGGTGGCCTTTCCTCTCGCACATTTAGAGTCATCTGTAATATTAAAGACATTTGCAGTTCGCATACACCCTTATCGATCAATAGCATGTCTGCTGTAAGCTCTTCGGTTTTCCAGATTGAGTGGAGCTGTAGACATACCCAACAAACTCCTCTAACCTCTGCAGTAATGCTACAGCACATGCAAAGTTACCATCACACCTATTCTGTGCAACTCTAACTTCTTTTGTTTCTTGGTTGAGATAAGAGCCCATGAAAAAATCAATATCTTGTGATGCTTTGTCCAATGCATCTGGACAGCTGCTAGGCATGCTTGCACCTAGTTCCTTAATTATTTATTTGACTTCATTCACTTTAGGTGGTTCTATGTTAGGTGGTGCTCCCTTAATTTGAATCTCCTGATATCTGTCTCATCCTAATAGGGCCCACGCAAAATAATAAATTCCTTCATCCTCAAGTTTTACATCTTTTATATTGACATTCATCACCCATGCATAACTTGTCATGGTTTCACCTCTCCTTGTCAGGTCTTTCTTGGTTCAGAGGTGGAATCATACAGAATCCTCTGTTTCATGTGGGGAGAGATGGTTTTGACACTTATGGCCTTCCATACTCTCCCCGAGTCGCGTCATTGTTCCCTACCCTCCTGTTTCCTAGTTTGTGTTAATTACCTCCCCTATAAGACATCCTCATGTTTCTTTGTCTGGTGCGCGTTCATTGTCTGATGTCCCTTGCTGTAGCGGTTCCTGTACCTGCTCACGTTTTGGTTTCATGCCCTCGTCTTGCCGTGTTCCTGTCTCCCGTGTTTAGTAAGTGTAGTTAAGTGTTTGTACTAGTGTTTGTTTTCATAGTCTTAGTTTAGTCAGTCAGTGTTCATTGTCTTTGTTAACCTTATTATTGATCCTGTATGGTTTTCCCCCTCGTGGGTTTTGTTTTGCTGTTTTGTTTAGTCTTGTTATTTGTTATATATTAAATCTGTTAACCCCGTACCATCTCGTCTCGTCCTGTGTCTCACCTGCAATTGGGTTCTCACCAAAGAGTTTCATAACATAACTTTCCTTGTGGGTTTTTCCAAAAAGTACAGGTATGGTTTGTTTGCTGTCACAATATATGCAGCGTTTTCCCCCCCAAGTTGCTCTCTGTTGTAACTTTACAATATTTATCCCAAACCTCGGGTCGGTGCCTGTGGCTTCAGGGCCATGATACGTTTTTACCTCTGACCAGCCACAAGATCCCTTGATGAAATTCAGACTTTTTCCGAACTTGTTTCTGGTTTCTTCTCTATTGTCGTTCGCCCCCATAGTCACAGATATTGGGTTACAAAGGAAACTTGCAATTCTCCCTGCCCTCAAAGTGAACTTAAACTCTAGTGTCTTTGGACAGCTCCTTGATCTCGGCCATGTTAATAGTTGGATTCTTACTGATTGTATGGGGTGGACAGGTGTCTTTATGCAGCCAACGACCTCAAACAGATGCATCTAATTTAGGATAATAAATGGAGTGGAGGTGGACATTTTAAAGGCAGACTAACAGGTCTTTGAGGGTCAAAATTCTAGCTGATAGACAGGTGTTCAATTACTTATTTGCAGCTGTATCATACAAATAAATAGTTAAAAAATCATACATTGTGATTTCTGGATTTTTTTTAAGATTATGTCCCTCACAGTGGACATGCACCTACGATGACAATTTCAGACCCCTCCATGATTTCTAAGTGGGAGAACATGCTAAATAGCAGGGTGTTCAAATACTTATTTTCCTCACTGTAGCTTTTAAAAATGGCCATGTTTGTGTTGGGCCTGGCATCTGCCTTAACCAGGTAGCTGATGAGGGCTTTGGCCTCCTTGCTCTGGTCCTCACAAACTTCCTTCTTGGAGCGGCCCTGGAAGTCACCAAACTCCACCATCAAGCAGCCCTGGTCTCTAACTGCCCGGGGTTCAGCCTGCATTTCTTGCTTCCTCTCGTACTTCTCCACTTCTTCTGCCATCTCTCTAATATGAGAAGTGTACTGTAGGAACACTTGTTTATTTTGTGAAAGGGGGGTTGTGTTCGCCGTCTCATTGGAAATGCTGAGTACCAAATACACTGCATACCCCAGAGAGTTTTCCAGGAGCCATCTGAATCTCTCGCCCTGGTGAGACAGTACTAAAAACTGGTCACTGGGGTCTCCACCCTTTGAACTGACAAAAGTAGTGGACTCTGCCAGCACCTGCTCCTTCGGTTTGGCCCTTCCAGACTCAACATTTTCAAGGCGCTTCGCCTCTGGCGATGGCGCCATGAGGAGTCGGGTTGATGTTGCCAATTGTCGTTGGAAAACGGGGTATGCGTACATTTTCTGAAATGAAAATCAGAAAGAGACTATTACCTCTAGCAACCTTAAAAATACCTGTATGTTTAGTGTGTAACAATAATTAAACAAGCTACACGTAAACCATATAACGGTTTTTTTACTTTTTTTATTAAACGTTTATTTATCCTGGAATAATTTAATTTTACACAGATCTTCAGGCTGTTGTGACTTGAGTTGCTGTGTCATTTCTAAGGGATCAGACTAACTGATTTTCCTAAAATAGCCGATCAAACTTCTCAGAAATCCCATAGACTTAAATTGATAGAATGTTCTGCTGATGATGTTTACTTTAAAATGTCAACCCTCAAACACACACATACAGTCTATCACAGTCTACATTTATTCCACTCTACACTATTTAAAACTTTTAGTCTAGGTTTTATTTTTTTAACAATGCGTTTGTTGACTTTCACAAAAAAAACAGTTTGTGTTTTGTTCAGAAACTTTACTTATTATTATTATTCTTCTGAGACTGTAACTCCTCACAAACTTAACCTCATCAATTTGTTTTATCAGTATGTTCATTCATAGACAGAAAACATGACGGCATACAAAATGACCCACATCATTGTAGACGATTAATTAGCAGACAGCGGATGATTTTAACTTATCTGATCGGTAGCGACATGTTTTTTGCTATATTAATAATGGGAAAAGTTATTCAATTAAATAATTAAGTAAAGCATAGTCTTACCTTTTGCAGGGATGACAATAACAGCGCAGCGGCAAGTGATAAATCAAAGGTAAGGAACAGGAGAGAAACGCGATTGGTCCAAGTTAGCCAGAGGAGAGAATCGCGATTGGACAAAAGTTAGTCATAGGCGATAAACGCGATTGGTCAAAGGTAAGCCCCAGAGACAAACGTGATTGGTCAAAAGTATGCACCAGAGACAAACGTGATTGGTCAAAAGTAAGCCCCAGAGACAAACGTGATTGGTCAAAAGTAAGCCCCAGAGACAAACGTGATTGGCTCATGTGGGCTTACTTTGGGCTTACTTTTGCGCAACCACTGAGAAGCAGCAAGCGCAAGCGAGAGGTAGCGGGATCGATGCCTGCATTGTCCAGTGACGTGTTTTGTTAGTAGCACCGTACGAGGCCGACAGGTAGCTTCACAAGCTGACCAATGCCTACCTTTTGAAACAAGAAAAAAGTCTTTCACGTGATTTACAAAGTGCAGAAAGCGTTAACGTGACACCCTTTCCCAAATCTCAAAAAAAGATGGTGCATAGTTTTGAAGACACAATGTACACCAACAGAAAACACCCAAAGCGGCCAAGAGCTACATTATCAGTAAGCAGGGCTCGTCCGGGATTTGAAACCGGGACTTCTCGCACCCTAAGCGAGAATCATACCCCTAGACCAACGAGCCTCGGACTTCATGCAGATCTGCAGCCTCGCCGAGCCGGCAAAGACAAGGAGGTCAGTCTACTGATGAGACAATAATTCTTGCTTTGGACAAGTTCATCCACACAGTTGCCAAACCAAAAACTGCTCACCCCCTTTACAAGTTGGTTTGCAGACATGTGCTTTTGAATCAAGAAACGTTCATCTGTCATGGGTTCCATGTTTTAATGGTTAGCACTCTGGGCTTTGAATCCAGCGATCCGCGTCCAATTCTCGGTGGGTCTTGATGTTTGTCAAATAGTTGATTGCAGGCTATAGGGGAAGGTAGAATTCAGCAAAAGGAAACCCTATCCCAAAATTACTCCAACCCCCTGTAAATAATTTACTTAACTCAACTTAACTCAACTTCTGTGTATATAGAGCTTTTTACAAATTTTTTTGTTGAAAAGAATCTGTACACGAAAACATGTTAACTATAAATAATACATTTAATATCATACACGCAGTGACACACACACTTATCGAGAATCATACCCTTTGACCAACGAGCTTCGGACTAAAGGGCAAATCTGCAGCCTCGGCAAAGACAAGGTCTTCAACACAGTTGCCAAACCACAAACTGTTCACTCACTGCGCAAGTGTGTATACATACCGACATGTGTGATTTGTATCGAGCAATTTTCTATAATCGTGGGTTCCATGGTGTAATGGTTAGCACTCTGAGCTTTGAATCCAGCGATCTGAGTTCAAATCTCGGTTTAACCTCGTTATGTGCCCTGATGCTTGTCAAATAGTTGATTGCAGGCTGCAGTAGTCAGCAATGCGAAGTAGCTTGTGGATTCCAATGTGTAATGGTCAGTACTTTGAATACTATCATCTCTATACCCAGTGCACTGAAAATACTACGAAATTAATGGACCTGCTCACTCTTTTAAAGGCATATTTCCAAGTGTTGGAACATCAAACAGTTGTCTTCCATTGTGGTTAGAAAGAGTATTGACAAGGGGGTCTAGCTCAGTGGTAGAGCATTTGACTGCAGATCAAGAAGTCCCCGGTTCAAATCCGGGTGCCCCCTTTCTGGTGCACCAATTACTTAGATTTTACCACTGTTCTTGTTAAAGCTAGTATCCGTGGGAAACTTGTAGGCAGAGCCTTGTTTCTAAGTATTATTAGACTTCATAGACTTAACAGCTGTTTACCATGGCGGTTTAAAGGAGTCTTGACGAGGCCGTATAGTTCAGTGGTAGAGTATTTTAAAGCAGATCAAGAGGTCACCGATACAAATCCGGATACACATGAGATGTTACTGCGGCTTCCTTTTAAAACGTTCAGCTGTGTTTAACCGGACACAAAAAAAACTATATTTGATGGAGGTTCAAACGTGACCGGACGAGGCTTAATAGACCATTGATAGCTCAGCCAGCGTCCCTTGTAGGGGAATTAGCTCAGATGGTAGAGCGCTCGCTGTGCAAAAGAAGGGGCTCAATCTTTGCGCCGCCAGCAAATGCGAAAAGACGCAGAAAACGTAAATTTGCCGACAAATTTCTCCTGCAACAATATTCGGGTTTAATTCATGTGCGTTATGTAAGAGTTTAAGATACATATGTAACAATTCACTTTCCACTGGCTGGCCTCGAACCCGTAGCTGCTCGACAAGGTCAATATCAGCCGAGCCGTGCTGCCATCTGTCGACTACATGTTCAGTTACATAGTTTAAGACATCATTATTAAAACACATTTTAATAACAGAGCTGTTCCTGCACCAGATGAGAAAGCTTAATTCCAAGTGGCAGACTAAATTACACATATTCCTTCATTAATATATACAAACGCACACGTTGGCAGTGTGGGGATGTTGCTCAGTGGTAGAGCGCATGCTTTGCATGAATGAGGTCTTGGGTCCAATCCCCAGCATTTCCAAGTCGTTTCTCGTCTGATGTTTAAGAAGCTGCATTGCTGAACTTAAGAGTTTTGCGACAAACATGGATTGTCTTGGCTCTCTAACCGAAAACAGCTTTCCTGGACATAACGAACAATGCTTCCTTACACCTTGGTTCAACCGTGACTATAAAAAGCCACTGTCTTCATCTTTGCATGTATGAGGCTCTGGGTTCCATCCCATGATCTCCAAGATGTTACCCTTTAAAAAAATCAAGCGGGTCCATTGTTGATCTTTGAACTGAGCATCGTTCAATATTCCCATTTCAAACATTCCACAGACAAAGCATAAGCCCAGTTGCAGACTAAATTACACCGATTGAGCCGTGTTGATTAAAAACCGCTTGCTCTGACCTATTTAGCCACTTCTGCCTGATCGCCAGGTTTCCCATTACTATAGATAACACACTCAATGGCAGAAGGGGATGTAGCTCAGTGGTAGAGTGCATGCTTTGCATGTATGAGGTCCTGGGTTCAATCCCTAGCATCTCCAGTTGCCGTGAGAAAAGTTGAACAGGTTCGTAATGGGATTTGACCTAGAAGAAATCTCAACATACATCAAACAGTCAACTGGCGGCAGACTGCCTTAGACAGTGTTCTCATTTAGATTTTGCGGAGCAGCCTAATAGAGTACAGTCCTTTGTGGGATGTGTGAGGTCCTTTGCTCCATGCCCAGTATCTACAAACGTTTCCTTTTTTTAAGCAAAGTTGAGCAGCTGCCTTGGCAAGTCTCGAACTAAGTTTCTTACAGTATTTCCCTTTTGGCTCGGTTACACAGACAAGGTTTAAACCTAATTCCTGAATAAAGTGCACTGGACGATTGCACTGTCTTGACTCAAGACAGCTTTCTCCGACGTATCTATTAACCTCGGCCCAATACATGTGTTTTCCTTGACAAACACGCTCATGCCATTGCAAGCGTGTGGGGATGTAGCTCAGTGGTAGAGCGCATGCTTCGCATGTATGAGGTCCTGGGTTCAATCCCCAGCATCTCCAAGTTGTTTCTTGTCTGATGGTTAAGCAGCTGCATTGCTGAATTTAAGTATTTCAATACTTCCATGGAGCTCGGTTTCACAAGGTAAGGCTTGCGACTGAAATGGAATATTTAGGCCCCCTAATCGAAAACTGTGTTCTCGGAAATAACGAGCAAAGCTTCAATAAGCCTTTGCTCGGCCGGGGTTCAATTCAAGGATCTCCAAGACATCACTTATTTGAAAAAGAATCGCAGTTCCATTGTTGATCGTCGAACTGAGGATCATTCAATATCCCCCATTCACAAATTTCACAGACAAAGCTTAAGCCTAGTTTTCGACTAAAATACATTGATTGGGCCGTCTTAATTGAAAACAGCTTGCCCCGACCAATCTGGCATCATTTCCCTTATACTTTTGTTTTTCATTTCTCTCTGAACCTAGACTTTTATACAGAGGTACTTTCGTGTTGGTATACAAAACAGCGCTGCACAAGCGGTTGCGATCAAATTATAAGCACAGAGTTCCCTAGAATGTCTTTGTATGCTGCAGCGTTAAGATTTGTACTCACAGTAATGACTTAAGTACGTTCGTTAGTAGGGGATGTCCGGAGACTTTTGTACACATAACGGATTATACAATACTTCCCTATGGGCTGGTTTCACAACGCATGGCTAAAGCCAAGCTTCAGACTCAAATGAAGTTAGTTAGGCTATCTAACTGAGGCTAACTTAAATTGACATATCGAGCAATGTATCCCTTGACCCTTGGTCTTGCAGATACAACCAATCCTGACAGGAAGCTCCTTGGGGATTAAACAATGGCAACCAAGAACTATTTTTCAATGAAAGCAGGGCTCGTCCGGGATTTGAACCCGGGACCTCTCGCACCCTAAGCGAGAATCATACCCCTAGACCAACGAGCCACATTCTTACTTAAAACTGGCAGTTTTAAGCACACGTCAAAGACAGCTGGGCTGATCTGATCGCTTGAGAACACCTATATCTTTGTACCGAAAGATGCTCCCATTTGGATTGCACGGTGAACGAAGTAGAGAAGTAAGTAGCACTGCTCAAACACAAGAAGTTATGGGGCCTCATTGTAGAATAAGTCTACAGTGGGCATAAAAAACATTTTAAATACACTTGGTCTTAACCAATTTCATGGGGATGTGGCCCAGTGGAAAGGCGCATGCTTGCATGTATGAGGTCCTGGCTTCATTCCTGGGTTGGAAAATGTTGCTTGTTTAAAAATAGAAGCATCTGCTTGTTCGAATTGAACATGGTTCTATATATCCATATGATGCATTTGACAGAGGAAGCCCTGGAAGACGGAATCACCATTGACATAGTCATGTCAGGGATAAGGACTAGTGTGCCCATCAATGACCCAGGTGCTGAAATGGGCTGCACATCTCCTGATGCTGTGGTGGCAGCTACGATGGGGTACTCCCTGGTAGCAGCAGCGGGCCGACAACCCGCTGCAAACGAGGAGCCTGTCCTTCTCGATTTGGCAGAAGGATGAATTTATGCTTTGGACCTGATGTCGATGGCGCTTCATTCAAATTATCCCTCGGCGGAAGAAGCTGCATATCAGCCACAGCAATTGGGTCAGGTGGAGTCAGTCCCTGAGCGAGGACATTCATTTCCTGATTTTTCTGCCGCCGTTGAAACCTGGAAATTAATTACTTTTATTATTTATATATGTTAAGACAAATTCACTGAATTTGAAGCAAATAATATGCTGTGCTTACCACTGAATGAGTGTCCTCTGGTTTCGCTCAAACAGCTGGATCATTGTTTCATCCATCAGCCTGCGACTGTTGAGCACCAGCTCTCGGACGTGGTGGTAATCTGAGAGGATTTTCGACCACCTGGGGATGCTAACTCTGGCCTTCTTGGTTGGTGACTTGTGTAAAGCACACAGCTTTATACAAATGGCCTCGACCAAGCGGCTGGTGCTGGGCCACTGTGCTGGACCCCCAGGATGTCCAATCAGACACCGTTTGATACTCTCCACACCCGGTGTGACTCCTGACCGCTTCGGTGCCTTGAAGCGCCCATGTGTCAGCTGAGGCTGATGTCGAAGCTGATAGTTGACCCGCTGTTTGTCAATGTCAGGGAGAGTTGTCCACAGCTGAATGGCCTCTGTCACCTGCAGATCACGGACACCTTTGGACAACCTTAATGTTTGAAGAAGTGCACTCAAAGAATGCATCCCGCTTGAGGCATGATGTGACGTAGTGCTGTATTGTAAACAAAACATATTTAAAAATGACAATTTTCTTTTTAAAAATAATCCTGTGCATTTTCACAAAACATACTCAAAATATATGCATTTGTGTCATATGCCACACCTGTATTTAGTTGTGCTTCACATTGTGATGCAGCAAACATCAGCTCCGCATCATCTTGAGCAGCTGGAACGGAAGTGTCTGGAGCACAAATGTTAAAACGAAATACTGTGAACAATACACAGAGACAAACGTATGAAAGATGGTGCTTGCTTACCAGTTACGAAAAGCTGCCTTTGGGGCAAATGTTTGGCAGGGAGTTCTGCTGCTGGAGGAGGTAAAGTGACCTTCAGTATTGGATCTGGAAACAGCAAGTGGACAAGTTTGCCATTACAATAAAGTAATACATGTACAGAAAATTCCATATTAACACTCCTACTCACATGATTTGACTGGTGAAAGGAGCTTTCTGGCGAGCTTTTAAAAATGCCCATGTTTGTGTTGGGCCTGGCATCTGCCTTAACCAGGTATCTGATGAGGGCTTTGGCCTCCTTGCTCTGGTCCTCATAAACGTCCTTCATGGACCGGCCCTGGAAGTCACCAAACTCCACCATCAAGCAGCTCTGGTCTCCAACTGCCCGGGCTTCAGCTTGCATTTCTTGCTTCCTCTCGTACTTCTCCACTACTTCTGCCATCTCTCTAATATGAGAGTGTACTGTAGGAACACTTGTTTATTTTGTGAAAGGGGGGTTGTGTTCCCCGTCTCATTGGAAATGCTGAGTACCAAATACACTGCATAACCCAGAGAGTTTTCCAGGAGCCATCTGAATCTCTGGCCCTGGTACTTCCCAAACTGAAGTTTGCAGTGAGCCAGTACTAAAAACTGGTCACTGGGGTCTCCACCGTTTGAACTGACAAAAGTAGTGGCCTCTGCCAGCACCTGCTCCTTCGGTTTGGCCCTTCCAGACTCAACATTTTCAAGGCGCTTCGCCTCTGGCGATGGCGCCATGAGGAGTCAGGATGATGTTGCCAATTGTCGTTGGAAAACGGGGTATGCGTACATTTTCTGAAATGAAAATCAGAAAGATACTATTACCTCTAGCAACCTAAAAAATACCTGTATGTTTAGTGTGTAACAATAATTTAACAAGCTACACGTAAACCAGATAACAGTTTTTTTACTTATTTTATTAAACGTTTATTTATCTGGGAATAATTTAATTTTACACAGATCTTCAGGCTGTTGTGACTTGAGTTGCTGTGTCATTTCTAAGGGATCGGACTAACGGATTTTCCTAAAACAGCCGATCAAACTTCTCAGAAACCCCATAGACTTAAATTGATAGAATGTTCTGCTGATGATGTTTACTTTCAAATGTCAACTCTCAAACACACACATACAGTCTATCACAGTCTACATTTATTCCACTCTACACTATTTAAAACTTTTAGTCTAGGTTTTATTTTTTTTAACAATGCGTTTGTTAACTTTCACAAATAAAAAAACAGCTTGTTTTGTGTTCAGAAACTTTACTTATTATTATTATTCTTCTGAGACTGTAACTCCTCACAAACTTAACCTCATCAATTTGTTTTATCAGTATGTTCATTCATAGACAGAAAACATGACGGTATACAAAATGACCCACATCATTGTAGACGATTAATTAGCAGACAGCGGATGATTTTAACTTATCTGATCGGTAGCGACATGTTTTTTGCTATATTAATAATGGGAAAAGTAATTCAATTAAATAATTAAGTAAACCATAGTCTTACCTTTTGCAGGGATGACAATAACAGCGCAGCGGCAAGTGATAAATTAAAGGTAAGGAACAGGAGAGAAACGCGATTGGTCCAAGTTAGCCAGAGGAGAGAATCGTAATTGGACAAAATTTAGCCATTGCCGATAAACGCGATAGGTCAAAGGTAAGCCCCAGAGACAAACGTGATTGGTCAAAAGTATGCACCAGAGACAAACGTGATTGGTCAAAAGTAAGCCCCAGAGACAAACACGATTGGTCAAAAGTATGCACCAGAGACAAACGTGATTTGACTAAAGTAAGCCCCAGAGACAAACGTAATTGGTCAAAAGTAAGCCCCAGACACAAACGTGATTGGCTCATGTGGGCTTACTTTGGGCTTACTTTGGCGCAACCACTGAGAAGCAGTAAGTGCAAGCACGAAGTAGCGGGATCGATGTCCGCAGTCTCCATGTCAGTATCTTTCGCAGCTTCCTTCGTATGTCTTAGGCCTACCTATGCTGCCTGCCGAGGCTCACTGCTGCAGAAAAAGTTGTTTTGTTGGGTCTTGGTCGTATCCTCAGTGACAAAACACCAACAGGTGTCACTCCTAGCTAATGCACCTCGACACACATGACAAGAGTCTTCCGTATGGGATGTGTGTTGCTTTTACCCAGACCAACATGATGCAGGAGCTTCACGTTCAAAGACAATCGAGTTGTCACTTGAGATTCCACAAGTTTTCTTGCAGCGTTACTTGCATTTTCATAAAGCCAGTGGTCCCGTGTGATATGGTGCGTGTTTTTGCGCTTTCTTGTAGTTTCTCGAAAAGCGATATCCCCCCTTATTGTTGGGCAGTTGTCAAATCAAGTCGTTTTTTATGCAGCTTCGGCAGGTAACCAACTGAGCTAACCGGCCGTGGGGACCATTCAGCCACATTCCTGATTTGAATAGTGCCTCTTTAAGAACGTCCAGCATTATGTGGAACGCTTAAAGCAGCGCTTGTCCGGGATTTGAAGCCAGGACCTCTCGCACCCTGGTCGAGAATGATAGCCCTAGACCAACAAGCCGAGTCTGGTGGGTGTTTTTGCGCTTTCTTGTAGTTTCTCGAAAAGCGATATTCCCCCTTATTGTTAGGTAGTTGTCAAAACATGTCGTTATTTCGGCAGAGGTTGGTAACCAACTGAGCTAACATGTCGAGAGGACCATTCAGCAACATTCCTGATTTGCATAGTGCTTCTTTAAATACGTCTAGCATTATGTGGAATGCTTTAAGAAGGGCTCCACCGGGAATTGAAGCCGGGACCTCTCGCAACCGAAGAGCGAGAATCATACCCCTAGAACAACGAGACGAGCTAAGAGGAGGGACAGTGATTTCCAGCCCGATGGGAAATGTATTTCCACCGTCTGTTTGCCCCTTTTCAAGGAGCCAAACAACACGCCTCTTTGGAGACAATGCAGTGGAATTAGCTCAAATGGTAGAGCGCTCGCTTAGCATGCAAGAAGTAGCGGGATCAATGCACGCATTCTCCATGTCAGTGTCTTTTGCAGCTTCCTTCGTATGTCTTAGCCTTCCCTATGCTGCCTGCCGAGGCTCACTGCTGCAGAAAAAGGTTGTTTTGTTAGATCTCAGTCACAAAACACCAGCAGGTGTCGCTCCTCTCTAATGAAACCTCGACACACATAACAAGAGTCTCCCGTATGTTTAATTAACCGTGGCCTGTTGTTTTGCTGCAGAACTCAGAACTGCTTCCTGAGTTGTAGAATAGCGCCGCAGGTGAGTATAGACTCATAGAAAACGATATGTTCACCTTTCCAAACAATAGTACTATGCGACGCATCCGGTGTGAGACCCCTTAAAATCATACCGTGTGAATTCATCGCATGAAATACTGATGTGTGGAGATCATTTATAAAGCACAGGAGGTTTCCAGATCATACTAATGCCCTGCGAAAACTGTGAATAGTGCTAATATGCAACCTTACATTACGTCTCTGACCAAATTCATAGACGGCTCCAACTACGCAAACTGTTATCCGATCAAAGCAGTGGGCATTTACTTCTTAGTGTCTTCAATGCGGCATGCCCATTAAAACCGAGCGTTCGCAGAGCTGGCATCAAAATTTGGGTAGAAAATAGCCTATTACTTATTCATTTTTATGTTTTTGGATGTAAAAACCACACGAAGATTATAAGAAGACCTCATATAACAGTATAAAACAAAATACAGCCCAGTTTATTCGACCTATAATAGATTTCAGCTGTTAAACTGCTAGCCTGAGCAAATTTTTGTGTCCTTAATAAACATAATTTAATAAAAAGTTTATTTGGGGTAGAAAGCCAGATTAACTATTTTCATAAGGGGTGTGGCCATCACACAACACGATCAGGCTGTTCATGTTAGACGTTTCAAGGAGTTTCTGCCACTGTGAATCTGGCTTCAAATTGAATGCCATTTTGGGAAAATGTTGCAGCCCAATGTAGGCAGTTTTGGGCTCAAGATCCAATGCTGACGAGTTGATATCTTGAAAGGCTAGCAGAGTCGAACTGGGCTACTGGTTTGTGGAAAAGCAAGTTGTACGGACACGGATAGAATGGACAACAATCAGAGTGAGTACTTTAATCATGTGCATAAAGTCTGGTCTCTTTAACACTATATTAGTTTCCTGAAGGATCAAAATAAAACAGATGTATAGATTGATTAGCCTTGCAAAATTTAAAGCACCTGAAGTGAGCGCTGCTAACTAGCATTATAGCCTTAAAGTCACTACAACAACAATTCGATTCTGACAGCTAGCTGTAATATGAGCTATTAATGTTCGAATTGTTTATTTACTGACCAGTTGTTTATTGAAACTGTAATGCGGTATTGGCGACCGCAACAACGACTATTATCATAATAATTGCCAGCTCAAGAATTAAACTTTAAATGGGGTTAAAGCATGTCAACATGATCTGTGTCCGTCAGCTACATTAAAGCGGGAATAACACAAAGGGTTTCTGCAAATCTCATAGTAATCTTGAATACCTATAGAGTGTTATTGCATACTTTCTAACTTAGAAGATTATTAAGTTTGATCACATTTATAAAAGACAGATACAGCTTTACGATTGTTTCCGAAAACATACGGTTCGTGCGGGGGGAGGGGTGATAGATAGATATGATACCATATTTAGTTTAAGCTTAAAGTAGCACAGTAGCCTTTTAGTGACATTTAGTCAGTGATTCTTCGGTTCAAAAACATACAGGTCACTTCACTTTGACTGAACTTACTTACACTGAAAGAAACTGGCAGAGAACCACCAAGTGCAGGGCTCCTATTATTTCCAATCCATACCAGGACGTTATAAACACCAGACATCTTTACATTTTTAGAATCATAAGCATACTTGCTCCACCACATCTTTATACTTGGAATTGCTGTAAAGAAGTTGTAAGAATTCAGCACTTGGACTTTTGTTCATGAATAGTATTTGACATTCAAAAAGTACTTAAAGTATATTTATTTACTACTGGGGGATATTCATGTTCACAAACAATTTTATAAGAGGTCGAGTGTTGGATCATTAAGTATAGTAAGTAAAAAACTTCCAATTTACCTCGCATCTGTTGGGTCATAAAAAGATTCTATTGCAGGAGAGCATGTATTACTGTGCCCTTTTTTACGTGCCCTTTTATGTTAATATCTTGCTGTACAATTTGAAAGCTTCATATGTCCATCACCTGATCACGTACAGGACCTACCAATCAGGACTCGCCTTGGGTGCAGTGATTCTGTGTGCTGAAGTTAAATCGTAAAACGGTAGGAGTGTTACCTGTATAATAAGGATACCGCACTTTATTTTATGACACTGTTCATTTTCTTAGGATTATACAGACGTGATGTCAGGAAATTAGTTTGTTTAATCATTAATATTGAGGTGCTACAATAGGCCTTGAATCAAAGAGAAACTTTTCTTTCTCTTGAAATTTTCCTTTTGAAAGATAAATATGTTTCCACCGCCCACATTATAAGCAGATTTTCATTAGGGGCCGATTGCATAAACTTAGCAGTCAGGTTAAGATTGTGTCTTAACAACAAATCTTACTAACTAGCAATTTGTTTGGGCTAATCAGTCTTACTTTTCAGATTTCAATTAGACCATTCAATCTGCAGAAAATGTGAAGGTATGTCACGCCGTGTTGAATGCGACATCATTGGAAGATCGCTGCCAGTGCGTTCAATGGAGTGTTTTGATTTTCTTGTTTGATTAGGAAAAAAACATGGTAGGTCGGTCTTGCTGTGTTAAAAAGTGAAATATTGTGATGCACACAAAGTATATTCACAATTATATAATGTTTGGTTTTACTTATTTCTGGTTATTTGTATTGTGTTAAGTTCATCTACCACATTATTTCCTAATGCAGTGTTTATGTACAAATTCAATATTTTATATTGATCTAGGTGGAGAGAAAAGGGGGACTTTTATTTTTTACATTGTTGCGGATGGAACGAGGAAATGCTCATGCGTCTCTGCTGTTCCTCCAGTTTTACAAGTAAACACAGAGATAAAAAAAGAGAAACGTATATAGATACTACTGGGGTTACATTACTACAATGTATGGTGAATGTAAATTGTTTGAGAGTTTGGTGTAACGTGATGTATACAAACGTGTAAGAAAAGTAAGTCAGGATGCTTCAGTGATCATTATATCTGATTATAGTATTGAATTGTTTATGTGCGGGTCACAAAATGTTTGAATTGTTCATAGAAATGATTTTATTAATAGCGTCAAGTATGTTAAGTGTCCGGTAGGCTCACTCTGTAGTCGCATTTGGTGCGCTTTATGGTCACGTGACCATTCACTGAGAAAAAACAGAATTTGTGATGATCCAATATTAATGCACTTCGCTGAGGAGGAAAGTTTGATTTAAGAAGTAACAGTACTTTGAAATTCTCAAGTTTATACTTAATATGATGAGTGAATTTATTGAAAATCACTTTGGGGTTATTAATATCATTGTTGCTGTTAATAAAATGTCTTTTGGCCATTTAGTTGGTAATTTAAAATGGTAAAAATAAGAGAGGAGACAAGAAAGTGTCAAAATGTGATTTATTTTGAGGTATTTGACACTTAGTGATGTAATATGAACAAAAAGACAAACGAATGTAAGGTAAAGCTTAAAAAAATATTGTTTGCACTTGTTTTTTACTGGTTGTACATTTAATAAAAAGATCAACAGAGGAGCTATAAACGAGCAGACGTGACTCTTCGGTTCTTCTGATATTACTCCTGTTTTACAGGTTACTTGTTGGTCAGATTTAAGTTAAGTTAAGACTGAGTCTTAACAGCTAGTCTCACTGCTGGCCCCAGGTATGGCGGGGTTTATTAAAGAGTTATTTCTGTGTAGAATAGAAGATGATGGTTTACAAACATGAAACATGTATTTGTTCCAAATTACCCAAGATGATCATGGCCCACAATACCATACAATTAAACAGAATTTACATTGTAAAATCATGTAACTCTACATTACATATCTGTAGGTAAAGGGGAACATCATTTAAAGTTTGGGGAATAAAGGGATAAAATTGAAAATATATTAGGGGTGGGTTCAGTGGTATGGCTAGGTTTTAGGATTGGTTGAGTGTTAAACAGTGTACAGAAGTCTATTTGATTACTATAAAAAACACGGTTCAATCTTTTTATAGTACACAGGCTTGATAAATGATAATCCAAATTACATCCAAATTACAATGAATGTTTCCAGTGATTAATAATTCCAAATTAGTGACACATCAATAGAATTTTGGCACAACAAAAAACAATTTCTACATCATTTCAGATAACTGAAATCTCAGACTGATGTAAACAATAGTTTGTCAGGTCTTCTTAGATGAATGGAAAACCTACTTTAAGAAGTTATTCCACATTAATTAGCAAGTCACTGTGCTCATGGAATATGGTGAGGAAGAAGGATCTTTCTGAAGATAAAAAGTATAAAACAATGCAATGTCTTGAAAAATGCATCAAAACTTTTTTGTGGTCTAAGGCACTCACAAATCATTTGACAGTTCAATAATCTCTATTTGTTTTTTTTCAAAATATTATTTGTTTTGATGCATTTTGAAAGACATTGACATTGCTGATGATTTTAACAAACAACTATTGACCTTTTTCATTCTTTGCCGATATGCTGATAGTGTTAAAATAACCCAAAATCGGCCAACAATTGGCTGATACAGCAGTGCATCCCTAATAGGTAATGTATTGAAACTGTTTCATTCAGATGGTCAGCTGCACTACAGAAGACACAAAGGTACCGCACTTGAACTGAGTTTGAAGGTTGTCTGTGGTGCAGAGGATGCAAATAAATGTTTTATTGAGTTTCATGCTACTAGCATTGGCGTACATTGTGGATAGAAAAAAAACAAAGATGCCATATCCAAAAGATTTTATTGGCTAGGGATGTCGATCAAAATTACAATTTTGAAAGTTTTTAACAAAAATTTATGAAATCATTCTCTTGTTTTTATGTTAAGTGATAATCTCTTTTTAAAAAGGTGGCTGATTGTGTTGCACGCCAAGCCTCCAAATAATCAATTAAAGAAGAGGTCAAAATAACACCTATAAGGGTTGTAAGTCTGTCTGTTTACAATCAGAATCTATATGCATGTTCACCTGTCTGTGTCTGTCCATCCATGTTCTAGTTTAATACATTTTATCACATTTCTTGCAACCCTTTGAACGTTTAGGTATGGATCTGATAGGCCACACACTTGCACAGAGGGTGATAATCAATATATATGCGTAAAGATCAATTACTTGACCAAATGGCCACAGGCCTATCCACTTAAAAATAAGACTGCAGAGGAGATCACAAACTGCATTATCAAGTTTTTGTACAAGTTTGAGGCACCGAAACACAGACTCACACACCAAGGGAGGGAGTTTATTATCAGGTAAATTAAATCTGTATCATACCAAATGTACTTAAAATGTTGCTTAGTATTGCATTTCTCAATTCTTAAAATTTCAAAATAGTAAGTATATTTCTCAAAACAATTCATACAAAAAGTACAACATTATGCAATATCAGGAAAAGCCAGTTAATTGTTCAAAGATCTTAGTTCATCACTCAAAAGTATTTTTTTTACATCAATGAACATGTCAGTGCCACAAGACGGTCAAAATGTTTAGCCATGCTTTCAATATAACTGAATTACACCATTATAATATTTCCTTGCGTAAGCCAGTTTTGATGATAATTTGATAAAACAATTTTGGATGCAATTTCTTTCTTTCAACAGTGTAAAGTTACACATTGCTGTATGAGTGATAATACCTAGATAAGATTGCATAGGACAATTAACTAGATCAGTAATTCCCAACCCTGGTCCCTGGGGCACACCTCACAGAATTTCTTTCTTAACACACTATGTGTTCTATATAGGGAGACATCTAAAACATTCTGGGATGTGTGAAAATATAATTTCTGATCTAAAAAAGCTCCAAAATGACTGAGGAAAACTGTAAAATGTTAATTAAAGCTAATATATATTTATACAAAATATGTCCAAAATTCATGGGATAAAAATTAGTTTGCACTCAGCATATCTTCCTATGATGATATGCTGACCAATGGTCTAGTCGAAAAGATGAATGGGACCATACAAGGTACTACACTTATACCTATCTTTCACAGTAATATCCCTTAATGACTCATTTATTTACACCAGCCTTTAAGAAAATTTACAGTTAATGATTACTGTGTTATTTACAGTAAAAAGTCACAATATACCAAATTACCACATGCTATGATTCATAATCATTTTGAAATTTACCCCTCTCACCATCAGGTATGGGATCCTTGTAGAGAGTCCCTATAGGTGTGTGTCGTATGGCTGAAGGATTTGAGTTAATGTGAGCAAAGTAAATCAAGTCATATTTTGATCTAACAATGACCCTATAAATAGGCATGTATAGAAAATATTTTGACAGATTATGACAACAGGTTTTATCAATTTGCATTTAATTTCGTATTAAATGCATTCGTGCTAAGTTGTTTTGGGGGGTAAGTCCATTCAACAGAGAGGCTGTTTAACATAAAATGATCAACATGACATAAGCTACTGATAATGTAAAAAAGCTGAAAATTAAGTACATAATCAATTGCTTCAATGTAGCAAAGCATATGCAATTCGTCCAAAGCAATGAGAAATTGCTTTTATGTTGAGCATAAGAGACTTGATGATCTGGATGCTGGAAAATGTTTTATGAAAATGTAATTTCAGGTTCTGGTCAAAGGCAGGAACTGCACAGTTGAGAGCTTGAGTTACCACGATAATTCTGGTGCCTTTTCAGACCACACAGAGGATCGCCTGACAAACAGCAAACTCTTGTCTCTCTTATTCAAAAGTTCTGTCATTATTTACTCAACTTCGAGTTGTTCCAAATCTGTATATTGTTCTGATGAACATAGAGAAAATTATTTTGAAGAATACTCATAACCAGACAGATTTTGCCTCAATTGACTACCATAGTAGGAAAAAACAATGGTAGTCAAAAGTTCCCCAGAACTGTTTGCTGTCCTCCATTCTCTTTCTCTTTGAAGTGTGCAAGGAGTAGTTGTATGTCCATGGCATCCACATCATTTTCAGCTCTGGAGAGAATGCTTCGAATGTCATCATTGGTTGGTTTGCTTTTGAAAAATTAATTTATGATTTGTCCACACTCCTGAATAGACAATTCCAAACATCTGTGCACTTTTTTTGTCGGTAAGCTGTTCAAAATGTCCATATATATGCCTCTGTGTGAAGAGATATGGCCATTTAGTTTTGATATCTGCAATTGTAGGGGATGGGGTTGCATTGATCATGTGACGCTGAAGCCAATAGGTTCCCTCGATGAGCTTGCAAACGTCTCCTCTCTCTGCTCCAGAGATTCCTTCATGAAGATGCATCTCCTCGATCTTTTGACGTTTCACTTCAAGACTGTCATAACCTTCACCAGGTGGAAGAGCAGGCTGCCATCTTGTACAACCATACGAGTCAGTGGAACTGCGTTTTCTAGTAGTTCCGGTGTCACTTCTTTGGATCGTATGATGACTTAGTGTATTTGTTCGATTCAGGTGCTCTATGCGTACTTTCAGCTGTGAAAGAACAGATTCATATCCACCCCCAACCTGCTTGTCACCCAACATGTCAGCAAAAGACTGTATTGCTCACTATTTTGCGACTAACAGTTAGACTCTGTGATCTGGTGGGGTTTTTTTGTCATGTTTTCTCATTTCGTCAGCAAGGATTCTAATCATTTGTCTTCGGTCAGAAGGAGAAGGTCTCTGTCCATTCTCAACAGCACTCTTTATACCAGCTGGCATTAAGTTCCAGGGAACTTGGAAGTTTTCAGTCCATGAATGAAACGCACTGGTTGATGTTAAACTGCTTGATGTTGGCCTTGAGGAGCTTCATGGAGCCGAACCAAGAAAGAGTTTGTTTCGGGGGGGAACCGAGGGAAGAACCTCAGCAGGTACGACTGTGCAGTTTTGATGTTCTGTGTGTATAAATATATATATATAAAAATAATCGGTCATTGCCTCAAATTACACCATAAACATTACTGGAGTGCATTGTAACAGAAAAAAGGGATAGTTCACACAAAATGTAAACATTCTGTCATTAATTTCTCGCCCTCACGTCATTCCAAACCAGTAAGACTTTTGTTCACTTTGGTACATAAATTAAGATATTTTTGATAAAATCCAAGAGACTTCTGTCCCTCTATAGACATTATATGCAACTTCCACTGTCGGTATAGTAATCCATACGACTCCAGTGGTTTTACCTTAATTTGACAAGTGCTTTATTTACCCCTAAAAACTAAAAATATTATGTACCACTTTATTTACAAAATAATAATCTCCAATGTCTGTTCACACTACAATGTCTGAACTCATGTCAACACAGCATGGCATGCATTAGCATGAACATGCCTTGGAGATTAATATTGTGCAAATAAAGATTTTATGGGTGCAAACAACACACACATGTTGCTTCATAAAATAGAGGTTTCACCACTGGTGTAACATCCATTAACTTAATGTCACACAGGTGACAAACTCAGTTCCTGGAGGGCCTCAGCCCTACAGAGTTTAGTTCCAACCCTGCTTCAACACACACCTGCAGTTTTCAATTAAGTCCGAAGGACTTGATTAACTGATCAGGTGTGTTTAATTAGGGTTGAAGTTAAACTCTGCAGGGCTTTGGCCCTCCAGGAACTCAGTTTGACATCCCTGGATGGAGTGACAAAAGTTCTTCAATTTAATCAAAAATATATTTATTTGTATACTGAAAATGAAAGATTGTCTTGCTTGTTTGGAATGACATGAGGGTGAGTAATTAAGGACATTAAAGTTTTCATTGATGGGTGAATAAATCCTATAAATTTTCATGTCATCTTCTTTTACATAAACCAAATCATCCAAGCCTTCGACACCTTGGTCCATGAGCTTCTCAACAAGCTGGTTGGTAACATCTTGAGATAGGCTTGGCAACACAACAATACAGCATCTTTCAGGACTTCTTTCATTCCAGACATTATTCTAGAATTGGGAAGGAATGATGTAGAACAATTACTGACAAGCCACACAATGAGTAATCAGGCAGAGGGTAGTATAGACATCCAGTAGGCTGTCTTGATTTATGCATGGGTAGCCTTGATCTTGTGGTGTCAAGCAAAGAATTCCCTGGTCTATAAGGCAAAATGAAAGACTTTTCTTTGAGACAAAATACACACTGCAATTTTCATTTAGGAGAATTAACTGAATGTTCCCAAATATAATTCCCTCATCATTCTTCTGCAAAACAACATGCATGTTTTTTTTGTAAAGTGTTCCCTTTACAATCACTTCAATACATGCTACTGTATTATCTGGCTGAAAGTTAAGACAAGCAACAGATCCTTGAATGTCATCATTGTAGTCATTAACATGAAACTTTATTCCCTTCTCTGCCACAACATTTTCGGCGAAAGGGCTTCCAGCATTTAGGTAAGCCTGCAGAAGTTGGTGTCTCTCTGCCAATGTAGCTATCAGGTTCTTGAAATTGTGCAATTTTCTTGCACACTGTTTAAAGTATGAGTGCTTACTTTGAAAGCGTAGCGTCCACAGGCGAATAAGTGGACCAAAATGACCAGTGAGCTCAGCATAATGACACAGGTAGTGGTGCTTTGGCTTAAGGGGATGATTTGGAAAAAAAAACTTTCATGTCTCAATATACTCTTCTATTAGCACCTATAGATATGCAATCTGACCAATATTAAAGAAAGGAGCTCAGATGAGCTCCGCTATCTGTCTGAGTTGGAGTACTAACTGCCATACCTCATTTTCAGTTGGACTGACAATCTTTTCCCCAACCAAAAGAGGAAAAAGCCGGAGAAGGCACCAATTCTGAACTGCATGTCCGCTTAATTTCCCAGTACCAGGAGTCACCTCAACTGGTTTATCACGTGCATCATTCCCAAGATACTGGAACTGGTTAATATGACGATTTAGTTCAGTGTATGTGAACTGTTTCTTCCGATTCACAAGATGATCAATATACAAAGCCAGGTCAAATGACACAACACCTTCAAAAAGATCGTGTCCCAGACAGGGAGGTAATCCTGGCTGGCAAACGTGAATATATTTCAGCTCATTAAAGGGAGAATTACTTTTGACCCCATTTGCAATTCCATTTTGATCCGCATCCAAATCCTTAAGATTTTGCTTATACGACTACACAGATCTTGTTAATGCCTTTGTTAGGGGATCCGAGTTAAATGTCGGGCGGTCAATCTCACAGTATCTGCAAAAGTTTTTACTTCTACTGAAATTCTCAACAAAGCCACCAATGTAATGCGATCCAAGGTTATCACCAGCTATGGCACACAATGTACCTTTGTGCACCTTCCCATCCGCTAACTCAACACGATTTTCCTCAAAGTCTTTAAGGTCTTTTATCAGAGAGGCAAAGACCAAATCTTGTCCAAAGAATCGAAAATCTTGCTCCCTACACAGCAGAACTAGCTGAATAGGGTCAATGTCTGCTCTACAGTGAGGCAGCAAGTTTGCAAGAGTCATGTAAAAGGCAAGAATTTTGTGCTTTTTCTTACCAGAACCAAGTGGATTGGCAACTTCAAAAGCATCTTCGTACAAGATTAAAGTTAATGAATCGTCATCAGTTTTGAACAGCATATTTTTAGCAATATTGTTGCCATCCCATACATCACAGAGGATATCTTTTGCTCTGACTTCAGATCGTGAATTATTATGTTGTTCTATCACCGATTTACAGCAGAAAAGTGCTTCTAAGCTTTTCTTTATAGGAATGTATTGAAGAAAGCTTTCCTTGCCATATTCATTTTGACCAAGACAGACTGGGACAGGATCCACAAACTTAAAATTGTCTTTATAAAAGGACTTTCTCCTCTTATCAGTGCGAGTGTACTAATATTACACCTCCGAAAAAGATCATCAGTATGCAAGACATCAACAACGCTCTTTACATCATTTTCAGAAATACCAAGAGCAGTCAAATTTTCCCCTAGCTTGAGTAGCAAATGAGACTGGCTAATATCATGGATGTCTTGCATCCCCTCAATTACAGACTGAATCATAGATGATGGGAGAATATGCTTTGTCTGTAACTTGAGATAAAACAGAGCCATGTTTTTCAAAAAAAGAGATTCATCTGCATTATCTGGCAAAAGTGCATTCTCCAAGTGCTCTATGCCATCGCCACAATCAAATAATTCAGGCTGTGGATGTGAGCGTTCTGCCATGTTAGATGCCTCACCATGCGACATTTGTACTGAAACATTTGACTGCAGTATACTATGACGCAACCTTTCTGCTGAAGTGTTTGATGATTTCTCGATAAATGTGAAGTCAATGTAGATGCTACAGAAAATTGTTTATTACATGTAAATGGACATGGCACTCTGGTGCCTTCTTTGATATGAGTTTTCAAGTATAAAACGAAGTTTTTCAAATCACTGCACTTTTCTTGACATGTACCAATGTCACACACTAAAGCATAAATTCCTAACTGCTCAACAGATGTCTTTGAGGGCCTGTCTTTGTGATCCCTGAATATGTGAGCCTTGAAATTTTCTGGAGCAATCAGGAATACCGCATTTGAAAACGGAATTTGGAACATGACTATGGATTTTCATGTGCTGGCAAATGCTGACAATGATTCAAAAGAATAATCGCAGAACTGACGCCATGGCATTTTTGCACGTGGACTAGCACTTACTTTAGCACTGGATTGCCATCAGATTGTAACACCTGAAATGAAAAAAACATGTTAATAAAAAGCAGATCATCCAATTGACATTGTAAATGTTGTCTATATGTGATTGTTACTTGGTGAAAAGGTGGGACAAGTGATTTTTATTTTCGCTGTATATATAAATATTTATATATAAAAGCAGGTCATGCAACTGAAATGGTATGATGTGAAATCGAAATTAATTTACTTAGTAAAGAGGTGGAGTGGGTTTTTTTTCGCAGTACAAAACCACGTTCGCAATATCAAACTATTCCTGTAAACAATGTAGAAATCCGAACACAATAATGAAATAAAAATAGATTGGCTTACCGTATCAATCAGTTGAACACTCGTCTCAAGGTCTAAAATCCACTTTTGCTCACCGACGCAAGACAGATTCTTCCTTCATGAAGTTCATGTGACGTTAACAGTTTCTGCTGCTTCACACAGGCTACTCATATTTGAAAGACGCTAACAAAAGCTTTCACGAAACGAAGCTCACACGACCATAAGCTCACAAAAGCTTAAAGATTAATTACAAATTACAAAACAATCTTTATATAGATCAAAGGAATACATATTCGTCAGACCCGCTGGCACATCAAGTTTTCCTGAACTGTCTCATCTGAAGTGAGCGCAAATAAAATCAATCCCACAATGCAATGTATTTACAGTATGATACTGTATTACGAATGTTGCGGGATGAAAACAGAAATGTGCTGTATATTTACAGCCGTTCTGTAAAAGATACAGCTTAATACTGTATTATGGAAATACAGTACAATTCTGTTCGGAATTCGCTGTAAATTTACAGTAAAGGGTTTACAGATTTGGAACAGCTCGAAAGTGAGTAAATGATGACAGGATTTAACATTTTGGGTGGAGTACCCCTTTAACCTATTTTACAATAAAAGAATAAGAGAGACAAGTGTTTGATGCTAGTCAGGTGGTCCACTGTTGTCACGGTTGCTCTCTGTTTTCGTTTGTTTTAACCTTCTGTGTCTGATGTCTTTATTAGTTCATTAGTCCCTCACCTGAATCTGTTTACCTTGATTGCGTTTCCCCATGTATTTAAGCCCTGTGTGTTCCGAAGTTCATTGTCTGCTGTTGTTTCATTTAGGAGAATTAACTGAATGTTCCCAAATATAATTCCCTCATCATTCTTCTGCAAAACAACATGCATGTTAACGTGTGTTTCCTCCTGATTCGTGGTTTTCATTATTGTATTTACTATTAAAGTACCATTTTGATTATACCTTATTGTCGTGCGCTCGTGTGTACCCTCTACACGTGACAACTGTGTGGTCTGAAGAGGCACCACAGTTGCTGTGGCTACTCAATCTCTGAACTGTCACCAAAAATGTATAAAGATGCAGCAGTGAACTCTTAGTATCATTCCTATACATACAACCTCACATGAATGCTAATGTAAATAAATAATAATATATACATGTATACAGCAAAATACATAGTAGTGACCCAAAATTAGAAGGGGGTCACATTGTCATCTGAGAAATGCACCAAAGTGACTGAGGAAAGCTGTAGTTATTTTAAAGCTATAATGGCATTTGTAAGATTTGTTATGAAGCAAATTTGGAATTCATAGAAATGTATAGATATCTTCTTCTAAAACTATTCTAATGCAATTGAATGTTTAAGGGCTCTCAGCAAATTGATCTCCAAAAAACCAAAGCAGTGGGACAAACAGCTTGATGCTAGTATGTTTGGCCTACAGACCAAAATACAGATGACGACCAAGTTATCTCTATATCATATGATGTTTGGTCATGAGGCACGATACCCCTCTGAGGTCCTTGAAGATTATCAGTAGGGTGTTAATTTTATTCAGTGTTTTGTTTAAGAATTGTTTGTCAATGTATTTTATTCAGTGTGAATCTGTGATTTGTTTTTTAACTAGAAGCATATGTTGCTATTTTTCAGATTGACAGTTCTGTTGAAGATTTCATAGGGATTAAAGAAATGGCTGAGGGTGTCCTTAAACTTGATGAAGTTCTTCAAACCGCTCTTACAAACGCTACGCAGGTCCAAAAGCGAATGAAAAACATTGAAGGCAGGAATGTTGATCAAATAGATGAGAGTGGGGTAATTTTTACAAAAATCAATATTGACCACTTTTTATTGTATTATGAGGAGATGCCATGGATTCCTCACAAGATTGTGTCTGGAAGATCACTAGCAGCAGCTGCTGCATCAAAAACCTCTGCTAGTACTACATCAACTATCATTGCATCTACATCTGTGGCATCATCACCTACCATCTCCAGAGTGGCTTTGTCACTTATCACCACGTCTGCATCTGTGGCATCATCACCTACCATCCCCATAGTGACTACATCCCCTTCCTTCTCATCTGTAACATCAGAACCTACGATCTCCAGAGTAGCTGCGTCCCATGTCACCAAATCTGCATCTGTGACATCATCACCTACCAACTCCAGAGTGGCTGCATCACCTTCCTCCTCATCTGTGACCACAGCAACGACAGTACAGCACCATCTCATCAGTGGTAAGTCAGCATCAGTTCAAGTAAAGCTTTAAACTAATGAAAGTTCAAAACGTCTTGGTTACGACTATAACCTCTGTTTCCCTTTCTGTCGGTCACTTCGATGTTGTTTCAAGACAGATGGGGTTTGAACTTTGAAACCAATATCTTCCAACAAGAATTTCAAAAGGGCAATGAACTTGGTGAATAGCATGTGCATGACAGTCTCCTCCCCGTACATATGGGTATAAGGGAAGATGGCGTGTCCATTCATTCAGCTTTTCGTTCTTCGGAAACTGTGAGGCATCATATGCTGAGCGAATTTTTCTTTGAGAATGTCTCTACTCCCTCACCAAGCCGGGTATTGGTAGAGCCATCCCTACTTGGTGGACCCCGATACTTGGGCTAGTGCTCCAGAGTTGAGAAAAGTGGATTCAGAAACCTGGTGCATCAGCTGGACAGAAAATATGATATATTTTGTGCATAATGAAATACCACAGCTGTATACTGAAACCAGTATCAACTTCTGCTTGTTCTTTTCAATGTTAATATTAATGTGAATTTGAATAGATGTATGGTCCATAAAAATTGAAGGAAACATTGTCTACAATAGACATCATCTTTTATAGGCTACCAATAAATATATAAGGGACTGCAGTGACCGACCGGTATTTTGCCATGAATGCATGAGTTTTTTCACCAGACATATCCCCTAAATCATAATTTTTTTCCCCCTAAGGACCTCCTATTATATTTTTGTCATTCAAGCTTTCTGCATTTCTCTTTTCTAATTGATTTAGAAAAGTAAGATCAGATTTGTAGGAGTTTGAACTCTTAATAGAACCACAATATACAGCACATGATTCCTCTCACTGTAAACTGTTTTTTTCTCTGAAAGTTCCTTTGAGAACAGCGACCCCTGCTGATTTATTTCTACCATACAACCTGACATAATCACCTGACATTGACAGCGTTTCCTGTAATAAATAAAAATTAGTGGTGAGACTCTTATCGTGCGATAAAAAAAATGTCGCCGTTAATCTATTCTCAAAATTGGGTTGGGAGCTGGGTCTATACTACGGAAGCTATGATGACTTTCACCTTGATATTTTAGCGCGGATGTATACCTAGCTTAATTGAACTGTAGGGGGGAGAACGAGATTTTTTCAACTCGAGGGATTCGCGTCATTCGCGCCGCCTCATCATCTCATAACCAGGGCTTCATTCGCGCGATTCGTGCAGCAAGTTGGTCTATCGCCTCTTTGCATTGACTTAACATGTAAATCACTCGCGCTTGACGCGCCATTCGCGTTTGGTCTGAACACAACATAACGTTACTGTGAAATGACCACATCAAACGTGACGTGCTAACATGGATGTAGCTATGAAGCCGCCGGGTTTGCTTCAGGATAAATGTATTTTTAAGAGGCTTCCCAATGGAAACCTCGACAAGACTAAGGTTGTTTGCACCTTGTTCAATGTGGAATTGGTTGACTGTACGGAATTGGGTTTACATACAGTTGGTTAAAAAAAATTCAAAATGTTTTCTCTCAACAGGTAATGGTCAAGCTTTAGTTGAAACCAGTAACTTTGTATTGGCACCTAATGTATTGTTGCTCCTGTATGACATATCGCTTGTTGCTCCCTAACTCTTTGTAAGTTGCTTTCGATAAAAGCGTCTGCTATATGACTAAATGTAAATGTAAATGTACTGTAGGAGCTCTTCCAGTCTCAAGTACCCCCTAAACGCAAAGCATCCCTTAGCTAATGCGGAAGTAAACACAAGTACATCTTATTGAACATAATTTAATTTCATTTTTGGAAACAGGAGATGCGCCCCTGGTCTAATGCGCCACCTGGCTTGAGAAACCCGTTCTCAAAGACTTACTTTTAGTCATTATTTGGGTAGCACACATATTCTGAAAGCCTTCGGCAGAATTCAAATGAGCCATTTTAATCTAGATTAATCTAGATTAAAAATATTAATCTCTGCCCACCACTAATAAAAATACTGCTTTATCTTAAACATACAGTCTTTATTTATATCGAGGATCATGCTGAAAGCTGAAGCACCAATGTCAGGATAACAGTCAGGAACCCTAACACTGCTGAGACACAGACGAGGATCACTCAATAATCTGTTTACATGTTTTACTTAAATATCTGCACAGTTGGTTTCAACTCAAAAGTTTTATTGGAATATTTGTGTGTTCCACATTTATACAGAAACACATCTGTAACTATAAAACAACAATAAAATTACAGAATTAGTGTGTTCAGACAATCAAATTATTTAAATTTGGGTTCCAACATAATTTATTTGTACATTTTAAGGTTTAATTTCAGTTCACCCTTCACAAGGCTCAATTTCGTCTTTCATGTGTATTGAAATATTTTATTTAAAAGTATCAGATTTGAAATGTCGGGATTTAAAGGTTCAACGGTCTACTACAGTTACCACACCCGATAAAACATACAGAAAAATAAAAACATCCTGCTTTTTTAAACTTTTTTTAAATACAATTTTTTTATTTGGTGCTTTAGTTTGTCTGCTTTTTCAGCCAATAGGCCAACTAGGATCTAGAATATAAAATAATATGATTTCTTAACATAATAGAACTAAAATATCCTAAATGGTAATATATAAGGCTTAATTTTCTTGCCTCCTGATCATCATCTTAAACGCCACATTTCATCTCAACCCATTCTCACTCCCAACTCGTCACATATTAATGCTCGGTCAGCGCCTCTTGGGGTCACTTTTAACAGCGCAGGGTACCCCTTTGGCGTCGTTTGTTTTTTAATGACCGGTGAACCGCTTTACTGTTCGCTCAATGCTCAAGTGCTGAATATCCCCGTGCCTCTATTTTGGGGCTTCAATAAACCGTAACATTATCTAGATGCAGTCGATCGTGGGAGCCAGTACAGTTTCACATTCAAAGCCAACGTAATGACACGATCTGTATGGAGACCCTGGAGAGCCGTGGGTGTCAAAGCTGACGTAATTCTTCTTCTGGGCACAAGGGCATCAATATGTGACGAGTCCGGAGTGAGAATGTGTTGCTCACATCTCTAAATGATCTTAATATGTCTTTCTCAGCTAAAACCTTATTAAAACAATCATCAAACTAATTATATTATTATATAAAGATGATCATGTGCTCAATCAGACGTTCAAACAGTCTTTCTGCTTCTCTTCATGTTCATGTTTTGGAGTGAAAACATTTCCATCAGAATGCACTCTCCAGGTCACTGTTGTGTCCTTCACCAACCCACGATTCTTCAGTTTCTGATTTATCTGAAGAACACAATTCTTTATTACACACACACACACACACACACTATTAAAGCCTTTCCACACCACACGCGTTAAAGTAAAGCGAATGTTCGACAACGGAAAAAAATGCTCCCTAAGAATGGTTTCATACTGCCCATTAACATTCACGGTCCAAACAAGGTTTTTTCGTCATGTTTCAAATTTGTTCATTCACTGTGCAAATAAACGGGCCATTCCCTTAGATGAGGGGGCACTAAAGCTCTTGAAATCTGACTGCACAATCCATCAGTATACACACTGAATGTGAATTTAAAGGGATTGTTCACACAAAAATAAAAATTCCGCATAGTATTAAATTTTACTCTGTATTTATTTTGTATGTTCTGTTAAACACCCAAAAATATATTTTGGGGATTGTAGGACAGTAAACAGTTCTGGGGCACTTTTGACTACCATTGTAATTAGTCCTACTATTGTAGTCGATGGGGTCCAAGAAAGCTTCGGTGACAAATAAATTAACAATATCTCAGATACAAATATCTTTCTCTGTGTTACCTGAAACAAAAAAATGTATATAGGTTTGGGACAACTACATAGTGAGTACTTCATTACAGATTTTTTTCATTTTGGGGTGAATTATCCCTTTAACTTTACTATCCTCATTAACAAAACAACTGCAAGTTAACCATGCATATCATTCCTTCCTTTTTAGTCCAATTCAAGATGGATTGACAAGTATGGTTCAATATGACATTCACTAAAAACATCGTAAATAAAATTTAACAGGCATACTTAATAGACTCTTTTTGAAGTTTATGTAATAAAGTTTGTAAGGAGCTTGATCAAGCAACCCTGTGAATCTTGATGAGCACCTCCATTTGTCTTTCAATGACAGCAGAGGTCTCTGCTAAAGATCTGGGAAACATCTGCAGTTTAAAAAAGTCTGATGAAGGTCTTAGAATGGGCAGTTTTGCATCTATTCCAAATCATAAACATCTTACAGACATAGCCTAGATGTCTATGACAACGGACAGCAGACATCTTAGAGTCGTATTGCAGACGAGTGAAAAAATATATGTATAATGTCTTGCAGGTGTAAATGCAGACATCGGACATCAGGGAGGGTTTGAGGTCAAATCTGCAGGACTTTGAGCAGAAGAAAATGCTTAAATGTCTCAACAGATTGTAGAATTTGTCACCTTCCTTGCGTCATGTACTACACAGATACTTTAATGCTCACCCACTGTAAGATGGTCTCCATCACTGCTGGATATTTTACATTCAACCCTGATTTCACCTCCAGTCTCACAATCTGCCTTGTGGTTTCTGTTGGAACATTACAAATTGTGTTTATTCTTGGCTACTTTGAAAAATAACAATTTCCATGGGTTGGTATATTACAAATATTGTTGGCTGTTTTGAAGAAAAATGCCCTCTCGAAGTTGCTATGGATCAAGGCTTCCACTGAATGAATGAATAAATGTAATGATAAAAAGATAGGTTTTTAGGTCTTTTTAGGCTTTTTGGCAATATAATAAGGCAATAACATCTAAGGGCCAAACTTGAATTTTTCTGTTTGTCAAATCAAATTTCAAGCTCATTAGGTTTGGGCCAATAGGGAAACTCAGAAACAGTGTTTTTCTTGGGGCAAAAAATAATAACTTCAGTTTTATTAAAAAATATATTGTCGACCACAATTTAAAGTCGGCCTGAAACGGATGTAGCGATTGTCTTTTTTCTGTTTCGTGGCCTATACACGAATGAAACGACTTCTGAAATGAGAAACAAATGTAGGGCGGGACTTGATTTCATCCACCGACAATTGAATGGCTTTATAGGAGTGCCATTCCTCATAAACCGGAAGTGAACAGAGGTCATTTCGAGAGGTGGAGGAGATTAAGCAGGGCTGAGCCTTGCTGGTACCTGAATGGGAGACCCCCTGGGAAAGCTAGGTGGCTGCAGGAAGAGGTATTAGTGAGACCATCAGGGGGTGCTCACCCTCTGGTCTGTATGGGTCCTAATGCCCCAGTATAGTGATGGGGACACTACACTGAAAAAAGCAACATCCTTCAGATGACACATTAAACCTAGCTTCTGACTCCCTGTGGTCATTAAAGATCCCATGGCACTTCTCGTAAAAGAGTACGGGTGTAACTCCGGTGTCCATGCCAGATTCCCTCCACTGGCCCTTGTCAATCATAGCCTCATAATAATCCCTCTATAAGAATAATAATGGTTCTATCTCTCCCTATGTGATTGTAAAGCACTTTGGGTGTACAGCAATACAAATTAAAGGGCTATATAAATACCACAATCATTCAAAAAACAATTAGAATGATCACTTTTTCATTTTATGTTAGAATCCTCACATTGGCTGGAAAACATTTTCCTTGAAACAATGGAGGGGAAGGTATATTTAAGGGTCATAACAATATACTTTAGGTGAAAGAAGATATTTAGCAAAAGTGGAGGGCAATGGACAATAAGACATCTGATAGGAGACCTCTGATAATGTTGCTTTTTATGAGGTTTTGTGAGGATCTGCTCACCTTCATGACACATAAAGGTGCGAAGGAACGTGCAAGGTGAATCATTCCATTTTCCCTGCACATTCATTCTGAACCCAGCACAGTCTTCAGAAATACTGCCATAACGAAAACTAGGTTCACCAGAGTCCCAATATCTGAACGCTGAGTCACTGTTATCTGACCACTCAAACAAGTCTCTGAACAGACCAATCCAGACAGATGTGTGAGGATCATTAATGATGTTGTGGATCAGTTGATTGTCAGTCTGGTTCCTCACACTGATGAGATCAGTATGATACTGTCTGCAGAAACTCTGAGCTTCACTCCATGTTGTACTAGAAGTATTAATGATGTATGCTTTACTGCTGTCTGTTGAAAAAAATTCAAGTTTCATGGTTTTGTTGAGGGGATAGTTCACAGATATACAGTAGGAAGGTGAGTAAATTACAAACAAATTTTCATATTTAGGTAAAACAAATATTTGAACAGTGATATTTATTAAGTTTACATATTTTCACACAAGTTTTGTTAAGTGAAGGTTTGCCATCACTCGCCATTGTAGCAGATGAAACCTGACTTTACATTACAGTCCTGCTGACGCCATGTTCCATTCCTCATAACACCACAATTGTACAAGCTGTTTGTTGGTTCACTGAGCCAGTTCAGATATTTCACAGGATCACCCAGAGACCACTTCCATTTATAAACACCTGTATTCCGCAGTCCAATCCAGACCTCTTCCAGATTGTTATTCACAATGTTCATCAGCTCGTTCATATGGTTCATGTCGTTGACTGTGGCCAGATCTGTGTATTTCTCTCTGCAGTATCTCTGAGCTTCAGTCCAGGTCATCTTCATGTTTATATAGTAATACTGGTTCTGAATGCATTCAGATAATGAACAGAGAGCTGTGAAAGAGAGAGTTTGATCCTTTATAAGAACTGATTCAATTCTTATGACATTATTAAACAAACGTAAAACCAGACACACAAACTCACCAATGACAAGAAGTCTGGAATATAGCATTTGAGCCATTTCTGAGGAAGGAACCCATTGAAAACCTCATAAGTTAAATGTATTTGCTTGTGTACAACAGTTGACTGAAAAAGTGAGGTTCAGTATCTAGCAGTGGCGATCCGTGACTCCTCTTCAGGGGAAGAAGTAATCTTTATGAAGTAAGCTCGGCAAAACATATATTTAGCTAGTCATGTTTGGGGCGCGTCATGTCAAAATACGTGTCTGCTGCAGACAGTTTTCTGTCTTGTGCTGGACCCTTTCATTATTCCCCGCCACATCTTTTATGCCCCATAATTTACTTAGTTTAAAGTTTAGCTTTGTATTTATACTCTTATGTTCTGATCTTGTTTTTCCCCCTCAAGGGATTTTTCTGTTCAGTCTTCTTTTCATTTTGTTTTAATAAATGAGTTTTATTCCAGAGCTGTCTGCATCTGGGTTCTGCATCATGCACTTTATGACAGAGCGGTGCAGCCATCAAAGAACCGAGCAGACAGCTCGCCGTGCACCTTTCCAGTGTGGCTCTCCTTGGGGTTCCCTACTGGGTTGATATCCTAGGGTCCCTCTCAAGGGTCAAGGCCCACTCCAGGGTAAATGTACTCACCAGGGATCGATGCTGCTAGGATCCCCTCAAGGGTCGTTTGCGCTGGGTTCCCCTCAGGGGTCAATGCCATCGGGATCCTCTACAGGGTCGATCCAGGGATCCACACCAGAGTCTGCCCCTGTCTGTGGCCCTCCCTATGTCTGTACCTGTCTCTGAGCCACCAGTGTGTGTTCCTGTCACCCGGCCTCCCAGTGGATGTTTCTGGGTGTGGGCCCTCTGGTGTCTGTTCCTGTACGTGGCCCTCCCGACCGCGTTCTTGTCAGTGGGTCCCCCAGGGGATGTTCCTGTGTGCCGGTCTTCCTGCCGATGTTCTTGTCAGTGCCCCATCTGTGTGTTCCTCTCACTGGGTCTCAAGTGTATTCCTGTTTTTACAGGAAATAACTTGTACTTGGTATTTGCAGTCTTTTGATTTTGATTTGTTCTTGTCGTGTCCCCTTTTTGGGCTGCCAGGTGGCGCCTCTTGGGGGAGCGGTATTGTCACTATCCCGCCTTCCTAGCAGTTATTTCTCTTGTTCTGGCCGATGGCATCGTGACAGCCCTATTTCTTGTGTTTTGTTTTGGAATCCATGTGCTCTCCCTCTTCCTCCGCCTGAGCACTGCCCCCTCGTTTCCTGCTCACCTGTTGCCCCCCACTAGTTTTTCTTCCATATTTAAAGCCTGGGTGTTTTCTGTCTTGTGCTGGTACGTTTTGTTATTCCCCCGCCATGTCTTTTCAGCCCTGAAGGTTCTATAGGTAAAAGTTTTGTATATATCCTGTTATGTTCGGATCTTGTTTTCCCATCTCAAGGGATTTTTTGATTCAGTATTGTTTTCATTCTGTTACCATAAATTAGTATTATTAAAGAGCTGTCTGCATTTGGGGTCTGCTTCATGCACTTCATGGTAAATACCTTTGGTTTGTGCAAGTGCTCAGACCCCATCAGAGCCCCCAAATGGGTACTAAGGCCAAGACCCAGAAAGTCTGCAAGCAACCATTTAATCAATGTTAAAAAGTAGTTGATACGTCAATATTAAGTGCATTGAATCAATATCACTTTTTACCCACAATTAGTGATGCTTTTTTTTCAACAAAGCACCATTATTGTGATCAGTGTTTGATTTAGTTGGGCTCTTGCCTCTTAATGTTAAGTTTTCTTAAGCTGTCCACGTGCGTTGAAACAAATATGTTGTGGCAAAGAGAACTAAGATCCAGTGGGATCAGAAAATGATAGTTATTTTATCACTGTGAAGTTCTATAAATTACTTTTGAGTGTGATATGTTATTAATATGTGAATGCGGAATCGTGACACAGTTTAAAGAGATTAAAGCAGTGTTTTGGAGAACTGACAGAATAAAAGATCTTCAAAAAGCTGTTACATTTCTGTATCAACTAAACATGAATAATGGGTGTATGAATCTCAATCAAAAAATAAACCTTCACGCTGCAATGTATACTTGGTAATAGGATGAGAGAGTACAGCATTATCTGTATCTGTATCTGTTAACCATATGAATTATCTGAATCTGTATCTGTACTCTGACTGGGCGGGGCCTAACCCGGAAGTGGGCGAGGTTTAACCTGGAGGTGGGTCGGGTTGTCTTGAGATGGGTGGGGCTTTAACCAGTATGTTATTTTACGCATGCAATTGATATGGGTTGATCAGAAATTGTTATATTCATTGCTGATTAGAAAACTATTTTCATGACAGCATCAGCATTGAGCTTCAGATCAATGGTTTTGATCACATTAACAAACTAACTATATACAGAACAAGTTTTGTAATATAGTTTTATACCACTACTTCCTTAATTTTTTTTAAGAAATACAGCAAGAAAGTGTCAGACACTGAAATGTTAATGTGCGTGAAGTGCATAAAGTAAAAAGCTGACGGTTTAAAAAAGAAAAAAAAAACTCAGACGGGCAGAGACGCAATGCGAGTCGCATTCTACCAAGCACCACGTCTGAACAAACCCCACGTTTATCAAAACTCTACTTGTTAAAAAGTAAGTACTACAAACCGAAGTAAAAAGAAACCTGAAGTTGAAGACACCCTAAACGTTAAATGAAAAGACCTGCGAACCTGAGTGACTGAGGGAGAGACAGAGAGAGCTGTGTTCTCTGTGTGAGTGAGCAGTGCGGGACACAGTCAGCAACTCAATTCATCTTTATATGTGTAGGGGAGGGGCGCTGTGACTAGCCTATCACAGAACGCAGACACAGTCAGCTACCCAATGAGGATTTTTATTAGTGGTGGGCATAGATTAATTTTTTTAATCTAGATTAATCTAGATTAATCTTGGAATTAATCTAGATTAATCTAGATTAAAATGGCTCATTTGAATTCTGCCGAAGACATTCAGAATATGTGTGTTACCCAAATAATGACTAAAAGTAAGTCTTTGAGAACGGCTTTCTAAAGCCAGGTGGCGCATTAGAGAAGGGGCTCATCTCCTGTTTCCAAAATGCATCACAAACTGCTTGAGAAAGCTGTTCTACTATGATCATTTGTGATGAAAATTAAATTATATTCAATAAGATGTACTTGTGTTTACTTCCGCATTAGCTAAGGGATGCTTTGCGTTTAGGTGGTACTTGAGACTGGAAGAGCTCCTACAGTACATTTACATTTAGTCATTTAGCAGACGCTTTTATCCAAAGCGACTTACAAAGAGTTAGGAAGCAACAAGCGATATGTCATACAGGAGCCATAATACATTAGGTGCCAATACAAAGTTATTGGTTTCAACTAAAGCTAGACCACTACCTGTTGAGAGAAAGTTTTTTTTTAAACTAACTGTATGTAAACCAATTTCGTAGAGTAAACCAATTCCACATTGAACAAGGTGCAAACAACCTTAGTCTTGTCGAGGTTTTCAGTGGGAATCGTCTTAAAAATACATTTTCCCTGAAGCAAACCCGGCGGCTTCATAGCTGCATCCATGTTAGCACGTCACGTTTGATGTGGTCATTTCACAGTAACGTTATGTTGTTTTCGGACCAAACGCGAATGGCGCGTCAAGCGCGAGTGATTTACATGTTAAGTGAATGCAAAGACGCGATAGACCTACTTGCTGCGAGAATCGCGCGAATGAAGCCCTGGTTATGAGATGATGAGGCGGCGGGAATCACGCGAATGACGCGAATCACGCGAGTTGCAAAATCTCGTTCTCTTCCCCTACAGTGTAATTAATCTATGTATACATCCGCGCTAAAATATCAAAGCGAAAGTCATCATAGCTTGCGTAGTATAGACCCAGCTCCCAACCCGACTTTGAGAATAGATTAACGGCGACATTTTTTTATCGCGCGATAAGAGTCTCACTGCGTTAACGGCGTTAACGGCCCACCACTAATTTTTATTCAGTCTGAGCACAGATATTGACTCGCATTACTCGTATGATACTCGTACTCGGCAAAAGTGCTTTTTCCGTACCGGATACTCGTTTTAGCCGAGTATTCGGCTCAACTCTACTTGGTAACATCATAGTACAAAACTCAATCATAACTCCCAGCATGCATTGCAATTTATCTATTTATCTGAATCAGTTTGAAGATTGTCTGCATTGTTGAGGATTGCATGGTGAGTGTTGATGTCTGACTGTGTAATTGACTGTAAATGTATCATCTCTGTACTTTTATAATTGTGAACCAGAATTCAAAATGAGTCATGATTGGACCAAACCCCTATCTTATTTAAAGAAGCTTGACTTGTACCATAAAAAGTCAAACTTCACCTTTTCAAAACATCTCTTTCTCTATCAACGTACAAGTCTTCTTATTAAAACACTAAAATAAAAAGTGAAAGTGGTAAGAGTTGCCTTAAAGAAAGCAAACACTGATAACAATAATGATGATTTGAAATTACTTCAATGCAATGACTTGCACATAGCACCTGGAAACTGTACAATTTAAGAAACTAAAGGATAAACCTGTAAATAACACATCTGTATGCTCTTTATAAAAAATTATGTGTGTTTTTTGTCTATATTTTTTCACTTTTTGTACATGGTGCATTATTGTTTCTCTCACAGTGCAAATATCTCAATGTAAATTTGCACTTTGTTTGCACCATGTGTACACTATCTCCTGCACTAAGTGTCACTGATTAGACAGGGAGGTAGAACCCAAGTGCAGGCAGACCCGGAGATGGGGTTAAACAAGATATTTATTAAACATAGACTAAACAAAAGTAAAAAATAAAACCCAAGAGGGGGAAAACAAGACAGGATAATAATTAATTTAAACAAGGACTTGGACTCACTAGACTAAGAAAAACAAACACTTTGTACAACACTTACCTACACAAGACACGAGGTAACAGGAACAAGGAACATCGGTTTCAGGTTTCAGGGTTAAGAGACAGCGTACCAGCGTACAGCGTACAAGATACTAGATACAACATACAACGAACGAGCACAAGACAATAGACACGAGGATCATTTAAAGGGGAACAAACCACAGGATAATTGAAAGGAGCAGGTGTGGGTAATGAAACAATAATGGGGAGGCTAACTAGACAAAAGGGCGGGAAACACCGACGAGACTCAAAGAGAGAGTAAGAGGATCTCTAAGGCCTAACCTCTCTCTCCACAAAGATCCTTAGACTATGTCATGGCTCCGCCCCAAGACCAAGAATAGACAAGATGGCAGAACCATGATACTAAGCTCCTGTCGCCAAGTCAAATTGCTTGTAAATATACTTGGCAATAAAGCTGCTTCTGATTCTGATGATTTCTTGAAAAAGAAAAATTAATTGTGGGTTCAAAAGGGATATTGATTCAATGCAATTAACACTGACAAATCAACTATTTTGTAACATTGATCCAATAGTCGCTTGCTATCTGTAAGAGTTCACAGATCTGAAAATAGCCGTAGAGAATCTGCTGAACCCCCACACGAAGCTCACTGAACACTTCAAATATACAGTTGAAAGAAAAAGTATGTGAACCCTTTGGGCTTACTTGGATTTCTTCATAAATTGGTCATAAAATGTGTTCTGATCTTCATCTAAATCACAACAATAGAGAAACACAGTCTGCTTAAACTAATACCGCACAAACATTATATGTTTTCATGTTTTTATTGAACACAACATGTAAACATTCATAGTGCAGGGTGGAAAAAGTATGTGAAACCCTAGGCTAATGACTTCTCCAAGAGCTAATTGGAGCCAGGAGTCAGCCAACCTGGGGTCCAATCAATGTGATGAGATTGGATGTGTTGATTAAAGCTGGCCTGTCCAATAAAAAACACACACCAGTTTTGAGTTTGCTGTTCTGAAGAAGCGTTGTCTGATGTGAACCATGCCTCGCACAAAAGAGCTCTCAGAAGACCTACGATCAAGAATTGTTGACTTACATAAAGCTGGAAAGGGCTACAAAAGTATATCTAAAAGCCTTGATGTCCATGTGTCCACGGTAAGACAGATTGTCTACAAATGGAGAAAGTTCTGCACTGTTGCTACACTCCCTAGGCGTGGTCGTCTTGTAAAGATGACTGCAAGAGCACAGCGCAGAATGCTCAATGAGGTGAAGAAGAATCCTAGAGTGTCAGCTAAACACTTACAGAAGTCTCTGGCACATGCTAAATTTTTGTCGACAAATCTACAATAAGGAAAACATTAAACAAGAATGGACTTCATGGGAGGACACCACGGAGGAAACCACTGCTGTCCAAATAAAACATTGCAGCACGTTTGAAGTTTGCAAAAGAGCACCTGGATGTTCCACAGCACTACTGGCAAAACATTCTGTGGACAGATGAAACCAAAATTGAGTTGTTTGGAAAGAACACACAACGCTACGTGTGGAGAACAAAAGGCACAGCACACCAACATCAAAACCTCATCCCAACTGTGAAATATGGTGGAGGGGGCATCATGGTTTGGGGCTGCTTTGCTGCCTCAGGCCCTGGACGGATTACTGTCATCGATGGAAAAATGAATTCCAAAGTATATCAAGACATTTTGCAGGAAAACTTAAGACCATCTGTCTGCCAACTGAAGCTTAACAGAGGATGGACGATGCAACAGGACAACGACCCAAAGCATATAAGTAAATCAACAACAGAATGGCTTCAACAGAAGAAAATACGCCTTCTGGAGTGGCCCAGTCAGAGTCCTGACCTCAACCCGATTGAGATGCTGTGGCATGACCTCAAGAGAGCGATTCACACCAGACATCCCAAGAATATTGCTGAACTGAAAAACTTTTGTAAAGAGGAATGGTCCAAAATTTCTCCTGACCGTTGTGCAGGTCTGATCTGCAACTATAGGAAACGTTTGGTTGAGGTTATTGCTGCCAAAGGAGGGTCAACCAGTTATTAAACCCAAAGGTTCACATACTTTTTCCACCCTGCACTATGAATGTTTACATGTTGTGTTCAATAAAAACATGAAAACGTATAATGTTTGTGCGGTATTAGTTTAAGCAGACTGTGTTTCTCTATTGTTGTGACTTAGATGCAGATCAGAACACAAGCCCAAAGGGTTCACATACTTTTTCTTTCAACTGTATTGTGCTGATAGAGCAGTTTGTCTTGGATGAAGCAAAATTGACCGCCCAAGAAAGCTGTCATCACTCTGAACCATACACAGCATCCATGGAAGCCCTGCAGCGCTCGTATGGCCAACCTTCAGAAAGTGAGTTTGCGGCTCTAATGAGCTCCCCAGATTACAAGGCTGGAGATTTTAAAGCCATTCCAAAACTGAACTGAGGCTGAAACACAATAGTTGTTAACAAAGATGGCTAAACCGCAATGAGAAGGGTCCAGCACCACCAAGAGACACAATTGAAACCTCAACGGCAGTAATTGAAGGGGAGCCATTCACCCATGGAACCTGGGAGCAAGGGATCAAATCGTTGATGTAAGCCCTGCAAGTGGTAGTAGGGAATCAATACCTGTCATAAGACGTCTTAAACACAGTGTTAGCGGAAGTCATGGGTATCCTGAATAGGAAGTCTCTAGGCTTTTATATCGGATGTTTCATCCGATATGTAAGATATGAGCAGTCACCCATAACGCGGGTACACTTTACCCGAGACTACACCCATAATCTTCAGCCTTATCTTGAGTGGCAGCGACAGACTCAGAATTTGATGAAGGGTGACTTGTTGATGGTGTTGGACCTAGAACTGCCATGTGCTCACTGGCCAGTCAGTAGGATTGAGGATATGTTGCCCAGCAAAGAAAATTCAAAAAAGAATATGCAAATGCTATATAACCAAATTTGAATTAAACCTGATTTCAGGGTGTGTCTTATTTGTTTGTGTGGTTTTAGGGTCATCTGTTGTAAATAATTGTTGTTATCCTCCACTCAATACTAAACTGAACAAAAATACTGTACAAATCAAACAGGTGATCTTTACTTGAAATTACATAAACGGATTGACTTGAAAAAGTGAAACAGGAACAGCATGGCATACTAACAAATGCTTCTTAAGTGCTGCACACTGAACAATAGTTTAAGACAAGTAACTAAAACCTGTAAGATTACTCCACAATTTTCTTAAAGCTTAATGCTGCAATACACACTGGCTATCAATATAGTAAATACTGTATAATAGTGTTGAATTAAAGCAAACTTCATAACCATAATGATATTGTAAAATAAAGCATATTGCCATAAAATAGGAATAAGTGTTAAACCTCTGTTAATTCCCAATAAGAAGTATTGTACACATTTGAAAGAGAGTCAAATTGTTTTTTAATACATGGAAACAGTTTTTGGTCGTGTTTAAGTTCCACTTCACTTTGTATAGTCTAGTTTATTGTTTTAAGTAGCATTAAAAACACATAACAAGACGGGAATCGATAGTCTTTATATGATAAGAAAAGCATTTTTGTTTAACTTACCTTACAAAACTGAAGATAAAGTCTTCTGAAATCTCTTTCTGTAATCTCTGCTCTGGGTTTATTTCCTATAGAAGAGCTTGATATACAAATATAAGCAAATGTTTGGTGCTACTGACACGGATTTCCATTCAGACTTGGTATTAATAACATGAGGCTTCTCATTTAAAAAAAGTGCATGAAGATATTCAGTCCAGAAAGCACACTTTTATAGAAATTCTTAACATAGCTTCTGGTAAGCCATAAGCTTTGGATGTTTGTGGCAAAGTTCACGGTAGGGAGGAGGCGAAGATTTTATAAAGTTTAATCAAAATAATCAAACAATAACATGGAAATGAAAGTCCGCCATAAGAACATAAAAACAAACTTAACATATGTTAGGGCCCGGTCCTCTCTCGTCGTACACTCTGCCGCTCGTCCTATTATGCTTCCGATCCATCGCAAGAGATACGGAGCCGTTGCAACAAAGCAGACACTCATTATCACTCGCGTCACTTTCCCCGCATCATTACCTCATGGCTTTGTCTCGCCTTGCATGTCACAATGTTTTTATCCATTATTTAGTTTTGAAAGTTTACCCCACAGTCTAAGATGGAAATAACATTTATATGCTAAGTTACACATTTCCAAAAGGAACTCCTCTTAAAAGGCGACTGAGAACATTGTACAAAGTTAGCTAGCACAATACGAGTACTAGTATTGTCATCATTGCTGAGAATCATCACTTCTTCTTGATGTCTGTGCTTGTGTGTTTCATTGATTTTGAATGTAACTTATGTGAACATATTAGTGATTTTTCACATAGTGAAAATGGTCATCATACACTCAACGTGCATGTGATATTATAAGATAACTGCTGTTACTTGTATAGTGCACTGTAAAAAAGGGCTCTGTAAAGTACATACCACTGTTATGGGTATGTATTAACTTTGTGGGGACTTGCAGAAAGACTAAACTGATATTAAAGACAAGCAATGTGGAATCAATATTTAACACAGAAACTAAATAAATAAACGTACACTTAAATATCAAGAGAACAGCTGTATACATAACAAAGAGAGATAATTTTGCAGCGGCTTTTTTTTAAACGGAGCCTCAAAATTAAGTCACATTGCGCTTCACTGTTTTAACCTCTAGTAGATTCAGACGTGTGTTGAATTACACTTTACAGAGGTCTTGCGGAATAATATTCCATCTGAGAAAAGAGATGTATATCTGACTCAGTGAAGCTCCTCCCCTCGTATCTCTCACTCCAAATTGAAAAAAGTTCAAAGTGATATGATGTTGAGAGGGAAAATCTTTTGTTGCTAAGTGTTTATCTGTATTGTATATTTGCTTTTTTGAGCATAATTCATAACAGATTCATATAATGTCATGATTCTGCTTCATCATGTCATGTCTTTTTTGATCTTGTGGTGGAGTCATGGAAAAGCCTAAGGTTTTGTTTGGAGAGAAACATATTATTGTCGGTCACGATATAATATGTGTTATCTCCGGTCTCGTCTTTGGCCCTGGCCCTCTCGTTCCTCGTTTAGCTTTCCAACTGCGTATCATTACCCACAGCTGCCCATTGTTATCTTCCCCTGTTAGTTCCCCTTTAATATGCCCTTGTGTCAATTTCCATGTGCTCGTTTGTTTTGAGTTTTTAAGTGTTTGCCAAGTTTGGTATATCACCTACTCTCTTGCCTTGTTCCCGATTCTGTCAAGTTTGTGGACTTTTTATTTATATAATCCTGAATATTATTGGTCCTAATTTATATTGCCCCTGGTATAATGTTTTTGTTTCAATTATTGTTTTGTTATAGTTTTCCCAATTGCGGGTGTTTTGTTTTGTGTTTAAATAAATTGTGACTTTTTTAACCCTTCACTGCTGCCTGCCCGTGGGTTCCTCTGACAATCCCGACATAACGAACGAGCCATTATGGAACCCAGCAGACAGCACATGGACGCAGACCAGGCTCGCCTCGTCTGCAGTGTTCGACGGGGGAACGCAAACCTAATAAACTATGAGGACAGGTTCATGGGGACTGCAATTGAGGTGGTCTTTGGGGAGGCGGAGGCATTGTTTAACCGCGGCATCAGGGATGAGGATGCTCAGACTGCTGGACCCTCAGGACCCGTAGCCGGCAACTCCTCCTGTCCAGCCGGCATTCAAGACGCCATCCAGTCCAGTCCGGCAGTCAGTATCCAGCCGCCACCCAGTCCGTTCCAGCAGAAGTATCCAGCATCCAGCCGGAGTCCAGCCCAGTCCATCTGCTGGTGAACCAATCCGGTCCAGCAGCCAGTTTCCAGCCAGCATCCCATCAAGCACTCACTCCGTTCCAGCATTTGTATCTGGCGTCCAGTCTGGTGCACCCGGAGTCTAGCCCGGTCCAGCAGCCGGTGATCCCGCCAGCACCCTGTCCATTCCAGCAGCCGGAGTCCAGTCCACTATCCGGTCCGGCAGCCGGCGATCCAGCCGGCATTCCAACCAGCACCCAGTTCGGCACCCTGTCCGGTTCTGCCGGCAGCCAAGCCGGCCTCTATCAAGTTCCCCAAGACTCTGCATTCACGAAGGCCACCGCGGGCTAAGACTCACCCAAATATCCCAAACCCCCTTTTAACTGCAACTCATGGACTCTTGTGTTTCCCATCAAACTGATGATGGTTTCGATGTTCCGTGTGGTTGGCTGATGGCCGGACGTGTCACACTTTCAGGTGCACGCACCTCACAAACTCTGGATAAAACCTGAGTTGACAGAGAAAGTTTATACCAAGCGTTGTGCTACCACTAAACCTGATCTAAACCAGGTTGGGTATGTATGGTTTTGTCAACTCAAAACTTAATCTGCAACCCAGTGTTTGTTACACTTGCTTCGTGAGATGGGCCACTGGTCTTTTCGCGATCGGATAGTTACATTGGATCATATTAAACACAACAATAAAATAATGTTATTAACCGGCTAAATGGAATTTTAAATAAGTGTTTCCCTTCAGAAAGATTAAACTTGATTTTGTTTTTGTTCCTGACCATATCAAAATCTGACTCCCCATGAGGTCATGATTCCCCTCTTTTTCCCTAAGAAGTTTTCGGTTAGGAATAATTGTGGGGGTGGGCTTTAGAGATTGGGACCAATCACAAAGCAGTATCCAAAGTGAATGAACCAATCAAGGGAGTCAATTTGTTTGTTTTCATTTTTTGTTCAGTGTATAAATGATCTGGAAAAGCGTCAGACCAAACGCAGCTTGAACTGACGGCCTCTGGTGACCTCGGGATCCCAGGTTGTGGCTGTAGCTTCATCAATCCGAGTCAAGTCCAAGTCATGCGACTTGAGGCCACAGCCCTGCATATGTGTCCCTACTAAAACATTATTAATGAAAGCACTTTAAGAAAATTTAGTTCATAAATGTCCAGAGTCAAAATTCAATGTTTTCTATTTGCTCTCTTCCTATCTGGGTATGTATCGGAAACATGGTTCTAATATGTAAATATATCAAACCTGATATGCTATTCAAATTAACCAGGCAAAACATTTGAAGCCAGTGATCGCAATTCACTTTCAATGCATGCAAAAGAGCAGGACATTTTGCTTGAATCAAATCATCTGCCGGATTCACTCAAAGGTCATGAAGGCACTTGAGTATTGCACTTCAGTATAAACTTTGTGCACTTCTATTTATTCTCTTCGTTTTATTCCATATTCGCTTTTTGAATATGGAATACATTTTTTGACTGGTGTTTTCAAATCCCTACTGACTGGTTGATCTCCTGTATCAGGCAACACAATGCTAATAATCTGCACACTCTTTTAGCCTCCACAACTACCTAAAGTACACTTCCCATTAGTTTATGGAACTGCCATACTGTTACGATCGTCCACCCTGTTAAAACTCATGTTGGGGTTATCTATCGATTCCCAGGTTAGCTTGGAAATTTCTTGGAGTTAGAAACGCTTTTGTCATACTTCCCCGAGTATGGTACTCCTCTGGTGTTACTTGGAGACTTCAACATCCACCTTGAAAAACCACAGGTTGCCGACTTCAACAACCTGACGGCGTCGTTTGACCTCAAGCAAGTTCCCACTTTAGCAACCCATAAGTCTGGCAATAAACTAAATCTTATCTACACACAATACTGATCCACTTATCACTTACAGGTCACCACGCTCCACATGTCGGATCATTTCCTCATCACCCTTGATCCCGACCTAACTTTTCTAGTCACAACACATGCTTCCCCACTGGTAACATTTTGGCGCAACCTAATGGATGCTATCTCCCTCCTGCCTATCCTCTGCGGTCTCCGCCAAGCTCCCTCTCTCCGAATACCTCTCTCTCTTGGATACTAACAGCGCCACACACACTCTTTGCTCCACACTAACCTCCTGCTTAGACAGCCTATGCCCTCTAACATCTAGGGCATCTTGTGCATCCCCTTCTGCCCCCTGATTATCTGATGTTATCTGTGAGCATCGCGCCACACTCAGGTCTGCTGAGAGAAATAAGAGTACTACCACGCATAAATCAACAACTTGTCTGACTCTCGTGCTCTCTTTAAAACCTTCTCTGTTCTTCTTTGCCCTCCTGCCCCCTCACCTCAATCACACTTAACAGCTGATGACTTGTGTTTTTCTTTGTAAAGAAAACAACCACTATCAGCAGTCAGTTCTCTGTGCTGCTGCCGACACATGCTCGCTCCCCTCTTTCTCTCTCTTATCTGAAGATTATGATTCCAAGGTCATGTCTTCTAACCACCCAACTACCAGCCCGCTAGATCCCATCCCCAGTTATCTCCTCCAGGCCATCTCTCCATCAGTTGTTCCCGCACTGACCCACATTATCAACGTGTCTCTCACCACTGTTACATTTCTCACAGTATCCAAAGAGACCTGTTTTACCCTTCTATGGAAGATACCCACTCTTAATCCTAAACTGTTAGAGAACTAAAGACCTGAGGCAATACAAGACCAGTACTTTATTGCACTTATGCTTTTTGTTGTACGTATGTTGATCCAATTGCTTCCATTTTTTACCTCATCTGTGAGTCCCTTTGGATAAAATACCTACTTAAAATAATCAAGGGAAAGTTTTAACATTTAAAGAATGTCAAAAAAAACATTTCCTCTGTAAAAGGATATTAATCTAGTCTGGTTGTTGTAATGATGGGTCATTATGCAGCTTATCAATGTATTCGTGTGGTAGGAAGCCAGTAGCAAAGTTACAGACCCTCAATCCATCACAAATGGAGCTTCAGCTTTTTTTTTAAACGTATATGTAACCCTTTTCGTTGATGTGCTCCCCCAAATGTCTCTGCGTTGTGTGATGTACTGGGTGTAAGAGGAGGACACCAAGACCGTTGTTGTGTCACAGCAGTGAAGCTTTCTGTGTTTTTATTTGTCTAAAGGCAGCAAAGTTAGCTGTAGTTGCAGCCAATCACATGGTCGCAAACTAAATACAAAAAAATAATAAACATAAAAAATAAAGATATAGGCAAAATACCAATGATAAACCAAAAAATACAGAGATGAACCTTGAACACAATACAATATAAGAAAACAATGCACTCCACCACATGGGATTTACAACATACGAAATAATATCAGAATTGCGAAACCATCCATCAAAATAACTGCATATACACGTAAGTAAATCTCTTTAATAACACTATACCTCCTTATATAACATTGATGGTCAAAATAATCACATAAATTTAACCGATGGATAAAAAACCTCCTTACCTTGTCACAAAGGAAGAGAATTGTGACCAACAACAGCTCCACTCATGTTAAGAGGGCACAAACAAGAATGAACCACAGCTCCCCCCTACTGCTGTAGGGACACATTACATCTTCCCCACATATGCTTCGTGTGTCAAGTCAACTTTATTTATATCTTTAACAGCATTTTTGTTTATTGCTTGTTCACTCTATTTGGTTCCACGCCACCTGTGCTGTTACTTCAGAATTGTAATGCGCGACCACTGCGCGGGGCTAGAGAAGTAGTCGTTGATATTTTTCTGTTGAGGCGATGTTCAACCTGTCAATGACCTCATAGATAGGTGCATTCGAGAACCTTGCGTTCGCTGGGCCTGGTGTCAATAACAGATGTATCTCAGTAACAAGGATGTTTTCAGTTCTGACACTTACATGATGTTCGCGTGAATACGGTGCCCTCTTACATAACAAAAGCTCGGGTTAAAATTGTGTTTTTAAATCATGCCTCCTTTACAACCTATGTAGATGCCACCATGGTTTAAATAGATAAACCTCAATGTGCTCATCAACTTTGAGATGCAACTGATAGGAAAAGATTCATTTAATTTTGTCTGTGCAGCCTCTTTATAAGATTTTGTATGACTTGTAAGTTGTCTGTTAGCAATTTAGCATTTGATGTGCCGTGCATGTGCAGCATTTTCAGGCTCAACTGATTTAGTGATTCGCATGATATTGTTTGTAGTTAAAATGAGTAAAAAATAACGAACTTAATTTAATGATCTCAGTGTTGTGTAATTAGCTAAAAATCTATAGTTGCCAGCCAATAAATATGTATCTTTGAGCAAGATTATGATATTTTGAGCTCTTGGACACTCGATAGTTGATTGAAGCCTTTTTCAAGTTCGGGCAGACAGTGAGGCTACAAAATTCCTGTGAAACTTAACACTCCTTTGTGATCTTTCATTAATGTTACATCAATTTAAAGTCATTAAATATTGATGATTCTTATTTGCAAATTAAGAGCAGATTTTCATTTGGTTCAAGTATAGTTTCATAGTTTAGCAGTGTTTTGTTAATAGTATAACTGCTTCCTTAACCTCACAAAGGAATAAGCCATAAATCTGATTTCTTTATAGGGTGGGATTCACTAACTATATGTTATTTTAATGTACACACTAGAAATGTTTATTACCCATCTTAACAACTCTGTGACATGCAGAAAACATAAATAAATACTTTTCATACATTGCATCCTTTTTATCTTTCAAACCCTTTCATAGACACATAAAAGATCTTACATGTTTTTCTTCTCAAGAAACAGCAACATACAAATGAAAGTCTTATGTTTTTGATTGATGATAACGACGAAGGTGACAATGCCCAGGATAATGATGTAAAAAGTTCATTGACCACTCTCCAGAAATCAATGTCCATGAAAGCTCAGGTCCAAGAACACAAATCCCAAATCTTCCCAGTGCCAAACTTAGTGTTGATACAAAATCACATATGTGGTATAATTCAGTTTCAGGATCCGCAGCATTAAGCCACATGGCCTCTCAATTCACTTCATAGCGGCTCAGACAAAAGTCCAAACAGGCATGTGCGATAGAAAGACAAATCCCACAGAATGTGAAGTCCTTCTACAAAAAATAACCACATTAAGAAAATAACTATTCATACACCAACCAGTCAACATTAGAAAATAAACAACGCTTACTTCCGATTGAGCATCAAACTCTCAGTTTCCCAATCAGGACTAGTGCTTGTCTGGCTTCGTAAGGCATGCTTACTCCTCCATTACAAATCTACTACTTCTACTCTCTACACCCATTTTATACCTGAGAGTTTTACTCTTTGTTGCCCCCTCAAGGTGTGTAGTATAATTACAATACAAAAAAACATGTTAACAGGTTTGACTGTTACAATAGTATGTAACATTTTATATTTAAAAAAAAAATGTGTCCCCTATTTCATGTCCCCCCTTTTATTCTAACAAAACCTTAATTTAAATAATGGCAAATCCCTGTATTATTACTTCCAGGATGTTACATTACCTCTCACCACCAGGATTCCCTCAGTTAAAACAAAAATATTTTCTCTTTCATTTCTGTAGTGTTTTATTTTTGAGGATGAATGATGTTCGACTGAGATGGGACAGCAAGCAATGTCAAACCTGTTATTATTGTTTAAATTTATACGTAAACAGTTATTTATTTAACTTAATATAATGAAGATCTACAAAAAATATCATTTCAGACTGTAAAACAATTCCTTTGTGACTTAAACCTATGAGCTAAAATAAGCAAATTAACTTAAAATTGAAACCTTTTACTGTCAGTCCTGTTAAATTTTTCACAGGAACAAGTTTTGACATGCGGCTAATAGATTACCCATCATAAAAGTCACACTTTTTTTAAAGTTGTATATGTTATATGCAAACATTTTTAAAGGTCATCCTGGGTGTGTTGTTTAGTAAGTCATTTAGTGTGGGTGGCATATAAGCATAAGTTTCTGATGGTCAGCTATAAAATTGCTGGGATTGTAAATATTTGTATTGTTGATACATTCAAAATTAAGGTATTAAATATTTAACTGTTTTATTGTGTCGATTTTATATTTGCAAAACACTAGATTGTTATTACACACAGCAGCAAAGTATTTATTGTCGTCCAACTGTATGATTGTCATAAGCTATCTTCTGGCCCACTTTGTGGCCTTTGGATTTTTTTTTGCCTTACTTTATGTGCTGGCTGGATTTTGGATTTTAAAGTTGCCAGTTTGTTTTAATAAGTAAAGTAATAAGCAAAACATTTATCTTATCACTAAGGCCACCCAAGGTTTGGTTACTGTGGTTCTTTGTTGCGTAATGCCACTCCCATACACTAGGGGATTTAGGTTACATTTTTCCTTATAGCAGGATAAGGTTGGAGAAGAAGGTAGGTTGTTTGGTGAAGAGGAAGCATGGAGTTCTAGTGTTTCACCCAAGCTACTCAGAATCCAGAGTGATAAACTATAGTTTCAAGCACACTATAAAGGATTATTTATATGTTAATATTCTTCAATGTTTTCTTTAAGGAGGAACTATACGGCTGTGTAAACGGGAACATCAGGGATGTCAAGGACTGACTTCGCCAAGACCGTGAATAAGTTGCATTTTTATACATAAGCTAATTTGCAGTAATTTAAAATAAATGCGTGCGTTGCGGCGGTAGAGGATGGTCTATTTCTTAAAGCAGAAATGGAGGCAAAACAGATCCGAGAGAAATTTAAAAAGGGAGAATTAAAAACAAAAACAAAAGGTAGGAAAGAAAAATACCGTGTGGGAGCGTTTTAGCGCAGTGGTTAACAAGGATGAATCAAGAGCTGGGTATGATATATGCAACGACTGTGAGGCACTTTATGTGTATGAAAGCCATAAGACTGGTACCTCTTATTGTCACGGTCCTGTCCTTCCTGTCCTGAGTATTCAGGCCTTGGGGACAGGGCCGTGACAATATCATGTATTGTGTGTGTGTGTTTCGTCTTGTGTGGACACGTGTCTTCCGTGTAGCTCCGCCCCTTCGTCTCTCTGTCAGCGTCCCATTAGCGTTTCATCTCCCTCACCTGTCTATGCCTCTTCCCGCTAGTTGCACTCATTGTTAAGTCTTGTCACCTGCCCGTGCCGATCCCTTTGTCATCTCTCCTCATTAGTTATCCCTTATTTAATGTCCCTCATTTCCTTACTGTTTGTCGGTTCATTGTCTAATGTCTATTGTCGATTATTCATTGTCCATGTCAGTTGGCTTCTCCGTGTCGCCACCATCTGGATTACTTTGTTCCTGTCTCCCTTCGTGTTTGATTTATTATTTAGTTTCTGTTTTGCCCCATCGTGGGTTTATTATTTTGTGTCTCAATAAACATTGTTTAACCCCTTCAGTCCTGCCTGCGTTTGGGTTCTGTCCGTCCGGACATGACACTTATATGGTACATCATGTGTGTGCTAAATCGAGTAATTAAAGTGATGATCGGGTCCGGATCGGGTGCGGATATCTATATCAGAGAAAATTATAGGTGCGGGCAGGTGGCGGGTGGATAACTTATTTGAAACAGCGGATGCGGGTGACATTTTAGCTTATTCGCGCATCTCTAGTGTGTATCGACACACCAAAAGGAAGGCTAGAGACAGTACAACCTCCTGAGAACTACAATCATTGACTCCGAAACTAGCTTCCGAAAGTTCCGCACGTTAAAAAATAAATACAACCTCACATTGTGTCAATCACATTTACACAGTGCCTTCAATATTTTCGTCCGTCTTAAAAAAATCTGAAAGTATTCGAATTGATGTGTTTTTCGAACCCAAAGCAAGCTTTTTGAAAGGATTTATGACAATTAAGAGATGCTGTACAGAACAGCGCCAAATGCAAAACAACGCATACGAAAATTCCGTACTGTATGTGCAAAGACCTATTACAGTTTTTTACAATCGTTTTTGCACTAATAACAGAACCTTCATGTCATTTTTCAAAACTCTAGACACAAAACTCAAAACAGTCAGTATTTGCTACACAGGCTGTCCAGTGTTCAAAACTTTGCATATTGCGTTCATATCTTTAAAGAGACATTGCATTTGCAGAAGCATTGTTTCAAAATACTAATTTATTATGAAATCGCATAGGAACATTACTTTAGATCACCCATACACAAGATACCCATAGTTTCACTCTGTATTTGTTAGTACAATCATTAGATATAGTTTTACAAAATATGTGATTCAGGTTTCATTAATTTACTGTAGACTAGAGAGAATAGTACAGACACAGTGGTATCATTGAAATACTGTAATCTGTAATTTATTGATGAAATAAATCATAACATACGTTTTCCAAAGGAACAACTTGGAATAATAAAAAAAATACAGTATACTGTAAACTGAAGTGTTCCTCTCTGCACTATGCATCTACGTTTCCATCAACCCGGTCTTGTGGATTTGGCCACAGGTTCTCATCAACATCACAATGGATGTTTTCATTCGCTAAACATCTTGGAAAAAATCTTCTGGCATGGCGAATCCAGGCCTGACACTGTTCTGCTGTGATGTCATTGCATCCATCATGCATGGCCTGGAGAAGAGTGACTTGTTCGTGAGGGTGCCTATCATAGACCTTCCACCTCCAAGTGGAGAAAAACTCCTCAATTGGATCAAGGAAAGGGGAGTATGGAGGTAAATACAGAGTGAGAAATTGTGGATGGGCCTGAAACCATGCTTGGACCATTAGAGCATGATGAAACTGAACATTATCCCAAACTATTACGTAGGTCACACCATCAGCTCTACAGACCTGATTTAGCTCATCAAGGAAGGCTATGAGGAGAGCTGCATTATATGACCCCACACAAGGTCTGCGTCCAACCACTCCATCTTCTGATATAGCTGCACACATGGTGATATTGGCTCCACGTTGTCCAGGTACTTCGATGGTTGCCCGCTGGCCAATAAAATTCCGACCTCTCCTTCTTGTCTTGGCTAGGTTGAAGCCTGCCTCATCCAAAAATAAGAATTTGTGATGGTTTTCATCAGCATCCAGCTCCATCACCCTCTAAAAAGACAAAAACAATTACTGATTACAATGACATAGAATGTTTAGCGATTTTTTCTCCCCCAAAAACCGGCAAATTGATCATACCTGAACATACTCATTCCTCAGTTGCTTCACTCTATCTGCATTTCTTTCAAAAGGCACATGGTATAGTTGTTTTAAACACACCTGATGTCTTTTCAGCACCCGTGCAATAGTCGGCAAACTTATGGCTTCCACATTGCTGAATATGTCGTTATTGTCCAAGATGTGCTGCCGAATTTCTCTAAGGCGAATATCATTTCTGACCCGAACCATATTGACCACAGCCTGCTCTTGTTGGTCAGTCAGAATTTTGCTTCTGCCTCCCCTATTTGGCCTAGTCTCTATTCTGCAAGGAGAAAGTCTCAGTAAGAACAAATTTACAGAAAGCACATTATACTCTGTGGTTCACACTACCATGCTGTACACACTACTTCACTGTAACAGTTTCAAGTAGCGTAAAGTTTAGTGGATTCTGAAGACTTACCGGTTTTCATTGCGGAAAGTTCTGATGATTGAGGCCACAGATGATCTTCTGAGGTTTGGTTGAAACATTGTAGCTGCTGCACTCATTGTCATGCCATGATTTATGACGTAGTCTACAACCATAGCTCTGATTTCATTCGACACCCTTTGCTGTTGCTGCCGGTATCTAGGTCTGCGGTCTTGTGCTCTACCACGTTCACCCACACCTCTCAAATAAGGCCCATGGTGACCTCTCTGGTGAGGCCTAAGCCCTCCTCTATGACGAGGCCCACGGCCACCTCTCAAAACGGGTGGTTGTTGCCTTCTATTCCTTTCACCACCATGGAATCCTAGCCTTTCACCTTCCACTTCTGGCTCCATGTCCTCACTATGTTGAGTAGGCTACTAGGATACCATCTTACTTAAATATGCGTACAAATATGTGAAATCAATCAGCAGTAATGAGTAGTCATTGCTCTAACTCATTAAAACCACAAAAGCAATTATGTAAAAGTGACATCTTGCATACAGTTATGTTGAATATGAAAATGTTTTCTGTAAAAGAAGTACATGGGACCATAGAAACCATATCTGATAAAGAATGAAATATGACTTCCATAGATAATGCAGTCCATCTGGGTCATATTCTGTGGTAATTGGTGTCAAATGATCTATCCTGAAACTGTCAGAATCTAAACATGGACTCAATTGTTCATCAACTTCCATAAAAGCTTTGCTTCAAGAGTAATGCAACAGTTACTTATCATTTTAAGCAGTTGTATCAATTGATAGTTTTATCTTTTTAATAAAATGAATACACACTCAACTCAGATGTAATGTGTGAGTTGCATTTTGAAATAGTAATACTTTGATGTTAAGTAGTGTCATATTGAACAGGTGATTTTTGTTAAATGAACAAATGATCTTAGTTTCATGTGTATTGTATCCAAGCAATTGAAAAAAGTGTTAAGAGTTTTGAAAAATGTACATTTTGATCATTGGTTGTGAGTTTTCTGTCTAGAGTTTTGAAAACTGGCTTCAAGGTTCTGAAATTAGTGCCAAAGTGATTGTAAAAAAACTGTAACACCACTCGGTAGCCTACATTTGAACCTGTTTTCCTCCTTTTAAAACCTCGACTTCTGCAATGGAAACATATTATAAGTAATACTGAAAATTTTAGGAAATATCATTTTGAAATGCACGTTAACAAAACTGTTGGCAACGGATGTGTGGCTACGTCCTTCGGAACGTGTCTGGGCCATATTTTGGGAGAGGCTATATATGTTATTCGTCCCCAAAGCGAACTCATTGGTTAGCGTCCACTGAAACGTCACCCCACGTTGCATCAAGAGCATATAGTGCCGTCCCGTGTTCCAGGCTGTAGCCCGGTGTTCTGAAACTTTTGCGTTTTAAGGTATATGGCCCACTTTGCTTAAGCATATATAGATCGATACATTTTACTTCATTCAAAACTTGAAATAAAACCAGTTATCTTAAATATGTACTATAGGCATCACAATTTACAAATAGGTTTTTTATGTTGAAGACAACCTGTTGTGTATTCATACGTAAAAGTGACATCTTGCATTCAGTAATGTTGAATATGAAAATGTTTTCCGAAAAAGAGGTACATGAGACCATAGAAACCATATCTGATAAAGAATGAATTATGACTTCCATAGATAATGTAGTCCATTTGGGTCATATTCTGTGGAAATTGGTGTCAAATGATCTATCCTGAAACTGGCAGAATCTAAACATGGACTCAATTGTTCATCAACTTCCATAAAAGCTTTGCTTCAAGAATAATGCAACAGTTACTTATCATTTTAAGCAGTTGTATCAATAGTTTTATCTTTGTAATGAAATGAAAACACACTCAACTCAGATGTAATGTGTGAGTTGCATTTTGAAATAGTAATACTTTGATGTTAAGTAGTGTCATATTGAACAGGTGATTTTTGTTAAATGAACAAATGATCTTAGTTTCATGTGTATTGTATCCAAGCAATTGAAAAAAGTGTTAAGAGTTTTGAAAAATGTACATTTTGATCATTGGTTGTGAGTTTTCTGTCTAGAGTTTTGAAAACTGGCTTCAAGGTTCTGAAATTAGTGCCAAAGTGATTGTAAAAAAACTGTAACACCACTCGGTAGCCTACATTTGAACCTGTTTTCCTCCTTTTAAAACCTCGACTTCTGCAATGGAAACATATTATAAGTAATACTGAAAATTTTAGGAAATATCATTTTGAAATGCACGTTAACAAAACTGTTGGCAACGGATGTGTGGCTACGTCCTTCGGAACGTGTCTGGGCCATATTTTGGGAGAGGCTATATATGTTATTCGTCCCCAAAGCGAACTCATTGGTTAGCGTCCACTGAAACGTCACCCCACGTTGCATCAAGAGCATATAGTGCCGTCCCGTGTTCCAGGCTGTAGCCCGGTGTTCTGAAACTTTTGCGTTTTAAGGTATATGGCCCACTTTGCTTAAGCATATATAGATCGATACATTTTACTTCATTCAAAACTTGAAATAAAACCAGTTATCTTAAATATGTACTATAGGCATCACAATTTACAAATAGGTTTTTTATGTTGAAGACAACCTGTTGTGTATTCATACGTAAAAGTGACATCTTGCATTCAGTAATGTTGAATATGAAAATGTTTTCCGAAAAAGAGGTACATGAGACCATAGAAACCATATCTGATAAAGAATGAATTATGACTTCCATAGATAATGCAGTCCATTTGGGTCATATTCTGTGGAAATTGGTGTCAAATGATCTATCCTGAAACTGGCAGAATCTAAACATGGACTCAATTGTTCATCAACTTCCATAAAAGCTTTGCTTCAAGAGTAATGCAACAGTTACTTATCATTTTAAGCAGTTGTATCAATAGTTTTATCTTTGTAATGAAATGAAAACACACTCAACTCAGATGTAATGTGTGAGTTGCATTTTGAAATAGTAATACTTTGATGTTAAGTTGTGTCATATTGAACAGGTAATTTTTGTTAAATGAACAAATTATCTTAGTTTCATGTGTATTGTATCAAAGCAATTGAAAAAAGTGTTAAAAGTTTTGAAAAATGTACATTTTGATCATTGGTTGTGAGTTTTGTGTCTACAGTTGTGAAAAATGGTGTCAAGGTTCTGAAATAAGTGCCAAAGTGATTGTAAAAAACTGTAATGGATATCGATCGTTCGCCAATCATTTATTGAATCTATACAGGGACTGCTTCACTGCGTTATGTGAGGTGGCGTTTTTTTATCAAGTAAGCACAGAAGAAACTCAGGGGATAAAAATAAACAAAATTGCACACTAATTACAACCTTGGATATTATTTAATCATAAAGTGAGTGGGCGAACCGGCAATATCATGGCCAAATGTATCACGCAGAACATATAACCAGCTATAGCAGGGATAAAAGTTGAATTTAGGCCCTGCTCCTTTGAGTTTGTCTTCACAACGTTACACCAACACGATTCAAAATGTATTTGCTATGTTTTATAAAATTATTTTATAAAATTATATGTGCGGCATAAATTGTAGCAAGGTTTTCACTGATTAAATGAACTTAATTACTCCACGGATCGCGCCGTTTTTGACAAAAAAAATCGATATTTACAATTTTAGTTATAGACTGTGATGTGAAGAAGCTTTTTTCCACAGCCTGAAGTTTTAAGATTGATAAGGATAGATAAGAGTGCTCCAGGTCAACCTTAGGAACGTGTAATGTACATAAGGTATACTTAACTAAGAATCTTTCGGGAAACACATATTAACAATAAGGTTCATCTTAAGGTATATAACATAAGAAGGACGTAGCGTTTAAAAGGTTTCGGGAAACGCTGCCCGTTCACTGTAAGTCACAGGCACAATATACAAAACCATTGCACATTCACTGGTGGTACATTTATGTTGAGGAACCCCACATGATAACATCTCTGGCATATTTCACATTGGATCTGGAGAAAAAAAAAAGGACAGTTTTATTTAGTACATTTTGTGAAATTATTATTGTATTTGTGAGAAACCATATTTTAACTCTTCTTACATATTTAACAAGAAAGTATGGCATAATTAATACCCAAATGCATTGATCCGCGGGTTCAGGTCTGTCTAGCAGTCCACACAATTAGCAGTAGTCCTCTTTCGACACTGCAAATCTTGGAGCATATATAGAATGTCACCTCATCATTGTACCGTATAAACTTGTATGAAAATTCTTGGCGAAAAAAAAAAAAATTCTTCTTCATACCTGATGCCAATAAAATATCTTTTGCCATAAGTTCCCTGTGGTGGCGCATCATGCTGTCACTGGATGGTATAGTAATGTTGATAGGAATGTTCGGAAAGTCTTCCATCACCTGCTTGGCCATCTAAAGGACAAGAGTGACCGTTCATTTATGCAGTGCCATACGGAGAAACATGAGACCAATATCAAACATTTTCATCATTGCATGCACCATCATAACAAAGACACCACAGCTGTTACTATCAGCCTGTAATGAATGGCGAATTGTGTCTGGCTTCCACTTGATGTCCGCCCATTCTTCTATCCCATGCTCAGTGCGTCTCATTTCGAAATAGTCTCTGTAAAATGTAATGAGAGTATCATGGCAGTATTCAATAACACCATTTAAAGAAATTTAATATTATTATAGCTGTTTGGTTAAACCTTTTGGAAAATATTTCGCCAAAGATATATCATACCCAAATTTTTTACATGCCCCCGCAACTGCCGCGAAATCATTGGTGTCATTTTGGGGGTTAAGCATGAAAATGGTGTTGCTTATAGCATGTAGATACTACATTGATAAAAATAGAACAAAATATAAATTACATACAAATATTCCATTTAATTTTAATCTGAAATTATGTGTAATTCTGCCTTTTCTGTACTACTTACCACAAGCCTCCAATGTGTGCCTGAGGTATTTAGCGATGACCCCATCAAAATCATTAAAGTTGGCCTGTTTTACACGAATGTATACAATATTCTTTGTGTTTCTAGAAAAAAATGCAGAATCATAAGTAGTTGCACTCACTGTTTCTAAGCCTTGTCGTACCTTGGTCCATTGAAAATGACTTTTGCAGTGTAATGGCTTAGCTGGTACACATTTGCTTCCGTGTTGTTAAGGACAGTCCTCAAATAGCATTCAATTATCTGAAAATATGGAGACAAGTGTATTCACTTTATTAACATTACTTAAGTTGGTTCGGTACAATATGTAGTAATGAGCATGATCTGATTTACAAATACAATTGTTATGCAACTATTTCACAGCCTACCTCTCCAAATAATTATGAGGCTTCAGTGACTGGAATTCTCTGTGATGTAATGTGTACTCCAGATTATGTCTTGGGGTCTTTACAATGGCTACTATCAGTTCTGTGGGAGACTTGTTGTTCCATAGCATCTCAAACTAAAATAAATGAGCTTCAAACAGTAAATAATTGCTTTAAGGGATATATGAAGAGTTTGGTTATAAAATGAGATAACTCAGTTCCCTTTCTGTCGGTCTCTTGACGTTGTGTCGAGAACGACAGATGGGGTTCGTCCTTGAGAACCAATCAACTCTGACTACTATAGAAAAGGCCAATGAAATTTGGCGAATGAAATTTGCATGCCGGACTCCGCCCCCGGATATCCGGTATAAAAGGAAGCCGGCGTGCAGCATTCATTTACCTTTTGTTCTTCAGAGCCTTCACTCTTGAGTACAACTTCGGATTCAAAATCCTCTACAAACTACACTGCTGGTGCTACGACGTGTTGCAGCGGATCGTCCCTACCTGCAGCGACCTTCCCCTGGGCGTCTCGGCGGTTCCGGAGGTGTAAGAGATCTTCTAAAAAGTCCTTTTCAGGACTGACTGAGCATTCTCCAGCGCGGCATGTCCCGCTGTTCTCTTGGGTGCGGCACCCTCATCGAGGAGGGGGATGGACACGATCGCTGCATTAGGTGTCTGGGCGTCCAGCACACTGAAGCAGCGTTCGTTGACACATCTGCCCGCACTGCGGGCAGATTGTCTTTCAGAAGTTGCGGTCACGGGTGGCTGTCTTCCTACGGGAACCAGCCACCATTTCGTTCGCTACCTGGGCTGTGACATCTGTGGCTACGGCCCTGATGACCACCCACGTTAGCAGCGTTAGTGATATGGGGAACTCTGCGAACGTAAACCCGCCAGCCAAGTGCTCACGGGCCGATCGCACCCCGATTCGCTCTTCTAAACGTTCCCCAACCGGCGGTGGCATACCGTCCGGATCCTCACGCACACACTCGGAAACGATGTGTGACGTAGATGAGACGTCGCTTGCAGCATCGGATGGAGACTGGCATCCGGCTCTGACGAATCTGAGCTCCACCCCCGGGTCGAGTTCTAGAGGAAGCAGAAGTGATGCCACCCGTGCTAACCCGGGGATGCGTGGTTCCTGGGGTCGGAGCGCGGTGCAAACCGTACCCACCCCGGGTTCCATGTTTTTCCCGGAAGTGCATGAGGAGCTGTGTAAAACTTGGAACGCTCCACGGACCGTTCCAGTGAAACCAGCTCCGGCTCCCTTACTTCCCTCGATGGTGTGGCAGCCAAGGTCTACGTCGACATCCCCTGGGTGGAACGTCCGCCCGCGGTGCACCTATGCCGCGGACGGCTACCACCTGGTGGGAATCGGCCACACCTACCGCCCAAAGCACGCAGACTTCGGCATCACGGTGTCGAAGGCTTGCGATGCCGCGGGCCAGGCTGCCTCCTCTCTCTACGCCATGGCCATCCTGCAGGTCCGCCAGGCCTAGGTGTTGAGAGAGCTCTACGAGGGTAAGGCCGACCCGGGTATAATGCAGGATCTCCGTGCCACCGCTGGCAGCGCTCTACGGGCGACCAAGGCGGTGGCACGGGCCCTGGGTCGGACGATGTCCACGGTAGTGGTCCAGGAGAGACACCCCCGGTTATACCTTGTGCAGAGGGGTGACACCAAGGAAGTCCGCTTTCTTGATGCACCCATCTCGCACGGTGGGTTGTTGGTAACACCGTCAAGGACTGTGCTCAGCAGTTTTTGACGGTGAAGCAGACAGTGGCATTAAGCCACATTTTTTCACGCCGCGACTCGGCCGCCTAGAGGCCTCCGAGATCCCGCGTGACGTCTGCTGCCCTTCAACCCAGGACCCCTTCGACATCGGCTCCGGTTCCTGTGCCCCCACTGGCGGCACCCCGGTAGCAGAGGTCGAGGGGGAAACCTCCACCCCGTCAGCTACCTTCTCTCGAGAAGGGACACTGACGGGAAGACCCCAGGGAGGACAACTTCGGGCCCGAACCTTCACAGCCATGGCTCTGATCGGTCGGTACGGGACGACTCCTGCCTCGTCACCTAAGCCGGGCCCTTATCAGGGCCTAGCGCCCACTTACTCACAGAGTTTTTCCGTTCTCCCCGGGTGTACTTACAGCCGATCGCACACTCCACTGGACTGTGCTCGGCGAACCGACCTCACACCCTGGCGAGGTGTGAGGTCGTACACATACGACAGCTGTCACCACTCTCAACCGACAGTGCGTGCCGTTGTCCCGCCAGGCAGGTAAAAAGGCGGAGCCAACCTTCCCTCCGGGGACCCTCCACCTGCCGACGAACCACCCCCTGTGGGAATGATGAAGCAGACCGTCCCCTTGGTCACCCTGTCACAGTCCCTGGGAGCTCGAGAGCTGCCCACACTGTCTCGCTGGCCTTGCGGGCGGTCCGTCTTGGTTACTCGATCCAGTTCGCCAGAGACTCTCCCAAGTTTCAGGGCATCATCTCTCCCTCTCTCAGAGGCAGGGACGCCTCCGTACTTCGGGTAGAGGTCACCACCCTTCTGGCAAACAGGCATCGAGCTCGTCCCTCTAAACCAAGATGTTCAGTGGGTCTCGACCCGCACTTCATCGTTCCCAAGAAAGACAGTGGGTTGCGCCCAAATGAGCACCTTCACAAGCTGCCGTTCAGGGTGCTCACACAGAGGCGCGTCCAGACATCTATCAGGTGTCAGGATTGGTTCGCGGCAATCGACCTGAAGGGCGCTTACTTTCATGTCTCGGTCCTCCTCGACACCAGCCGTTCCCACGGTTCTCGTGCGAGAGGCGGGCATATCAGTACAGAGTCCTCCCTTTCGGTCTGTCCCTGACCGCCCTTTCTCCCTTAGGGGAAGAAGGTGAGCGGGTACTAAACTACCTCAGCGACTGGCCTACCCTGGCACACTCGCGAGATCTGTTGTGTACAGTAAGGGACCTGGTGCTCCGGTACCTAGATCGATTGGGACTCCAGGTCAACCAAGAGAGGGGCAAGCTCTCCTCATTGCAGAGCATCCTCTCTCTTGGTATGGAACTCAACTCTGTCACCACAGCGGCGCTACTGTCCGCAGTTGCGCCCAACCAGTGTTGAACTGTTTGAAATGAACATTTTAGACAGACAGCGGTTCCCCTGAAACAATTCTGAGGCTCCTGGGACACATGGCGTCCTCGCGGGTTAATACCCCTCGGGTTGATGCACATGTGACCGCTCCAACACTGGTTTCAGAGTCGAGTTCCGAGGAGAGCGTGGCACACTGGCAGCAGGCGCATGGTGATGCCGCCCTGCTGCCAACGCACCATAACCCCTAGTCTTATGACTTTTTCGACGGACTCAGGTCCCTCTGGGCAGGTTATGAGGCAGGTCGTGGTGACAGCTGACGTCTCCCTGCAGGGGTGCGGTGCAGTGTGCAACGAGCACGCAGGTGGGGTGTTGGACGAACCCCCGCCTGCGCTGGCATATCAATTGCCAAGAGTTGTGGGCTGTGCTAATTGCACTGAGCAGGCTACGGCCTCTCGTGCAAGACATGCACGTGCTGGTCCGAGGACAGCACTATAGCTGTAGCGAACACAGATCGTCAGGGTGGCGTTCGCTCACAGCAGCTAACACAACTTGCTCGACGCCTCCTCCGGTGGAGTCAACATGTGACCCGCTCCCTGCGGGCCACACACACCCCGAGCAAACTGAACTAGACAGCCTACGTGCTCTCTCAGTTTATGCCTCGTGGAGAGTGGCGACTTCACCCCCGCGCACCAGCTCATTTGGAGGCTGTTTGGGTAGGCCCAGGTAAACCTGTTCGCCTCCCGTAACACCACCATTTGCCCGCTTGATATTCCTGCCCTCGGCACGGATATCCTTGCGCACAGCTGACCGCGGGATGGGCGGAAGCACACCTTCCCCCCCCCAGGAGCCTCCTTGCACAGACGCTGTGCAAGGTCAGGGAGCAGGAGCACCAGGTGTTATTGGTTACACCACACCGGTCTAACCGCACTTGGCTTCAGAGCTAATGCTCTGGACAGCGACTCCCCCTGAACCATTCCCCTGACAGAGGACCTGCTCTCTCAGGGGAGGGACACGTTCTGGCATCCCGGATCAGACCTCTGGAAACACCCATGTCTGGTCTCTAGACGGGACGAGAAGATCCTGAGATGGCTACTCCCCCTCCATGGCAGAGACCATCACCCAGGCTAGGGCCCCATCTACTAGGCGGTTACACGCCTCTAGACGGCGCCTCTTCTCGTCCTGGTGTCTCTCTCAATGAGAAAGACCCACTGAGGTGCTCGATCAGGATTGTGTTTTCCTTCTTACGAGACTGGAGACTAACATCTCCCCTCCTCACTGAATGTGTATGTAGTCGCTCTTGCCACTCATCACGACTCAGTCGGTGGAAAGAGTCTAGGGCAACACGACCTGGTCACCAGGTTCCTAACGGGCGCGAGAGGGCGGAATCCGCCTCACCTCCGCTCCATACCCTCTTGGGACCCTAAGTGGTCCTGGGGAGCCTCAGGGCCCCCCAAGAGCCCCTCGGAGGTTCCGATCTTCCTCACTGAGTAAGACGGCCCTCCTGACGGCGCTCACTTCCTTCAAGAGGGTAGGGGACCACCGAGCATCCTCCGTGTCGCCGGATTGCCTTAAATTCGGCCCTGGAAACTCTCACGTTAGCTTGAGACCCAGGCCCGGATGCGTGCCCAAGAAGTTCCCACTACTCCCTCCGGGGCCAAGTGGTGAACTTGCAGGTGCTCCCCATAGGGGAGGAAGACCCAACCCGATCAGTGTTGTGTCCAGTACATGCTGGACCGCACGCAGAGCTCTGAAGCTCTGACCAGCTCCGTGTCTGTTGGAGGACAGCAGAAGGGGAAGGCTGTCTCCAAACAGAGTCTGGCGCACTGGGTCGTGGACGCCGTTACGACGACATTCCGATCTCAGAATCTCCCATGCCCATTGGCAGTGAGGGCTCACTCCACACGGAGTTCAGCCACCTCCTGGGCACTGGCAGAAGCGCCTCTCTAGCAGACATCTGTAGAGCTGCGGGTTGGGCTATGCCCAAACACCTTCGCAAAGGTTTAACAACCTTTGCGTAAACCCGGTGTCAGCCCACGTCCTGCGTGGCGACATGTAGGACTGGCATCCGGGGGGGCGTATGCCTGCGAAAGCACCATCCCACCCTCCAAGAGGTTGGGTCAGTGTGCTATCTACCCTTTTCCTCTTACCCAACCTTGGCTAAGAGAATTGGTACCTCACCAGCCTCCCTTCTTACCCACTCCTTGGTTAAGAACAGGCATTCCATCCATCACTAAGCACTTCCTCGGGGTTGGCTGAGCAGAGCAGCCTTCCCCCTTAGGCCGGGACATTTTTGACCTACCACTTAGTTCTAACCGGACCTGTGCTTTCAGACGCAGTAACACCCCCTCCGTGGGCTGTTCCGTCTGCTATACCCTCATGACACTGGTTCCCACACTCGGTAACCCATGAGCTTCCCCAGGTGGACCTCCACCTCGCGGTTAACTACCCAGTCCGCACGTTCCATGCGTTCTCCTCCTAGGACGAGACCATACTTATCCACCATATTCCTCCCCACGGGTAGGAGGTGGCCTCTGCAGCGCTTCTCTGCTTAAGAGTGCGCTTTCCCGGTGTAAACCGATCCGGACGGCCTCTCGGCTGTAGAGAGCTAAGGCCCCGTTCGTGAAAGTTACCGGTCAGGGCTGTATCCATCTTTCTCGAAAGCTCTGGAACCCCCCGACCACCACACTGGAAGGTTACAAGTTTCGCGAAGCTTCGAGCTGACACGCCCAGGCTTGTTACCGTCGCTTCGCTGAGATTGTGACGCGATACAGCGTTTGTGGCGTTTTCCATACTTAACCCCATCTGTCGTTCTCGACACAACGTCGAGAGACCGACAGAAAGGGAACGTCTTGGTTACGTCTGTAACCTCAGTTCCCTGATGGAGGGAACGAGACGTTGTGTCCCTTATGCCACAAACCTGTATCGTTTCTGTTGCAGTTTGAGAGGCTCTCAGGCTCTTCAGAACAAGAGGTAAATGAATGCTGCACGCCGGCTTCCTTTTATACCGGATATCCGGGGGCGGAGTCCGGCATGCAAATTTCATTCGCCAAATTTCATTGGCCTTTTCTATAGTAGTCAGAGTTGATTGGTTCTCAAGGACGAACCCCATCTGTCGTTCTCGACACAACGTCTCGTTCCCTCCATCAGGGAACTGAGTTTACAGACGTAACCAAGACGTTTTGCATGTATTTCTTTTTTTGATTGTGTTTTGATTGTGTTTTATTGTGTTGTATTTTTTACATATAATACCTCACATCAAAACAAACCAACTGCAGTTTGATTGATATGAATTGGTATGCTGAATAAAAATATATATTTGTATTATTTCATCAGATTTTTCTTATATAATTTTGAAACCAAACTGTTGATATGCAATAAACGCTTGAACTTGCTACAATTACTTTACTTTGGTGTTGTCTATCACCTACTCTTTGGCATGACGAGACAGGTCTTGAACTTCTTTTGCTCTTTGTCACATCCTTTGGGATCCTTTTTCTTTTCTTGGGAACAGGTATGCTTGCTGGAACTGAAAAATACTTGGATTTTGTGGCTGGGTGACGTTCTTCATTGTTTTTCTTCCATGTTTCTTGACATTGATCAAGGTTCGTTGGTGCCAGAGGTTTCTGCAATAACACTTCAGGAAGGTTTTGCTGAATGATGTGCTCTGTATATCTTGCTTGCAGAGACTTATACATTTCTCTTAAAAAGTTTCCTGATCTGCCTTTTGTTTTTATGATGTTTTACTAAACTAAGTTCGGGAGGAGCAGGAGCAGATAATTAACTCGGCTGGTCGGCTGTCAGCAATCACAACAATCAACCTATCACTTCAAAGAGAGAGAGAGAGAGTGTCTCTATAAATAGTCAAGACGTCTTACCTTCACTCTCTCTTCAGTCTCTAGCATCGTTATATCCAATTACAGAAATGTCAGAGAACGAAACAGCCCAAATGGACAACTCCATCGAAGATCCAGGTCCTTCGGCATCCACAAGCGACGGCCAGCCCAGCAGCGCACGCCGGGAAAAGTCACAAAAACCCGCGGCTACTCCAAGAGGCCGTCGGCTTTCCCGTGCTTCCTCCTCTACCCCGAGACGCAGTGGCACACAGTCACCGCCGCCTTCCAGGCTGGCACCGACGTCCCCAGCTTCCTCATATGCTTCCATCCTTCCCGACCTCCCGCCTATCGAGATGTGGACGGTCGTAGGATTACGACAAGCGCTACTCAAAGCAAACGTCCATTTTTCACGGCGATTGAACAAAGCCGAACTATATGGTATGTACTCCTCCCTCCAGCCGGATTCCCGGAATACGCCAAATGTCACCCAGACGAGGGCAACAGGAAAGCCGAGGCAGGTTCGCGATTCCCCGTATCTACGGCCGGGTTAGACTCCAACGAGGAGCGGCCTCAGGTCCGAAAACCGCCGGAGCGTTCCCTCTGCAAGCTTGGGCCGCGCCCCGGAGGCCAGAACCGACCACCCGCAGTTTCTTCCCCGCTCAGCTGAGCTCCAGCACGCAGCATCCCCAGGCAACATTCAAGCCCGCCACACAACGAGCCGCCCTGGCAGCGCGAGCATGGCTCCGCAAGCGGCCCCAGCTCACCCACACATCCTCGCTCTCTCCTCCAATCCTTTTTCCAGCCAATGGCCTGCGGCCCCGCCTTCGTTTTCCAGTGCGAGGCTCCCTCCACTGACGTCACAGGCGCAGGTTTACGACTTCTCCGCCTTCCCTCAGGTCTCAGGCACAGGCAACGTAAACAGCGCAAGACCGGCCTCGCAAATGGTCCCAGCGGACGCCACCCCCACTCTAATGGCACTTCCTCAGACTCGCCCCTCCTTCACACTGGCATCAGCAGCACCGATGCCAGTCCCGCCCAACGCCCCAGCCCTGGAACCGCCCCCAGTGACGGCAAACATAAAAGCTCAGATTCTGGCAGGTGCGGACGTAGACCTCTACACTCTCTTATCTCCACTCTCACCTCCGTCAACAGATCGCCAAATCACCTACGGCGACCTCTCTCTCACTCTAAAAAACACAACACACAGCAGTTCACGCACTTTAACATTCCCAGAATTCACTGTAGCCTTTTCTCGCTATCTAGAGATAATCAGCACGGCATTCCCTCATAGGAGGCGCGAGCTCACCGACTACCTCGCTTTAGTCGCGGGGCTCGCGCTTTCTTACGGGGGAACCCTTTTTTATACTTACCATCGTTTATTTTCTGCCAAATGTGCCATCCGCGTAGCTCAGTGGAACCAGTGTCCTTACTGGGGGGCACTGGACACTGAGCTACACAACCGAGTTTTTCAAGGTTGCAAAAATTTTTCATGTGCGGTCTGCAGTTCCGTCGCCCACAACACCACTTCTTGCCCGTTGGTTCACTCATCTTCCCCATGCCCGGACTCACCTCGCACCAAATCCACAGGCTACGTCCCACGCTTCCCATCACACCATGCCAATCCACCTCTGCCCGATTACGATCGCCGACATGCTTCAGGAGGCGAACCATGCAGAAAATTTAACATTGGCGCCTGCTCACGCCAGCGGTGCCGCTACCTGCACGTTTGCAGCTTCTGCGGAGGTGCGCACGCATACATCGTGTGCCAAGTCTACAAAGCTTCTAATAAAAACCGTAAACAGTATTTATCGACTCCAGTGAATGTTTCAATTTTGGCCATTGAACTATCTCTTCACCCCGACACAAGCTTTACTGATTACGTCCTGTCCGGTCTCTCAAACGGATTCAACCCCGGTATCGAGAGTCTACCGTCCGTAAGCCTAGTCTGCCCCAACCTGCAGTCCGCGCTTGCCGAACCCGAAACGGTCGATCTTCTAATCAAAAATGAAATCGACTCAAATTTCATGATCGGCCCCTTCGCCGCTCCCCCGTTTAAAACCTTCCGCATCAGCCCCATCGGTGTAGCTACAAGAAAATTCTCAGGTAAAAAACGACTCATATTCGACCTGTCGTCCCCCCATAATTCCCCGTACCCAAGCATTAACAGCCTCATTCCGCTAGAAGAGTTTTCCCTTCTATACCACGACATCGACCAAGCGATTAAACTCATCAAAACCGCCGGACGCGGCGCCTGGCTCGCTAAAGTCGACATCACCTCCGCTTTCAAAGTAATGCCCATTAACCCAGACTTTTGGCATCTGTTCGGCATTCGCTGGCGAAATCAATACTATTTTTCCGTTCGCCTCACTTTTGGTTGCAGAAGCAGTCCAAAGATTTTCGACATGCTGTCAGAGGCAATCTGTTGGATTCTTTCTAACAACTACGCCATTCCATACCTCATTCACCTTCTCGACGATTTTCTAGTTATCTCACGTCCAGACTCAATCCCAGCCGCGCATCTCTCGATAGTCCAAAAAGTCTTCGCCAAGCTCGGCATCCCACTAGCCCAAGAAAAAACTTCGGGTCCGAGCACATCAATCGAATTCCTGGGCATCAATCTGGACTCGCTGAACTTTCAGGCTTCCTTGCCCAAAGAGAAAATCGACAGATCAATTCTGATCGCTTCCACTCTCCTAAACAAACCCCATTGTTCCAAACGCGAATTATTATCCGTTCTCGGTCACCTCAATTTCGCGATGCGTATCATTCACCAAGGAAGATCGTTCGTTTCGCACCTCCTCTCCCTCGCTTCCTCAGCTCACGCCCTAGAGGACTCAATAACCTTAACCAGCGCATGCCTCGACGAGCTCGGTTTATGGATTAAATTCCTTAATCAATGGAACGGCTTGTCCTTCTTTTACAAGGACATGCGCGATCTCCCCGTCGACATTCAATTGTTCACCGACGCCGCACCCTCCGTTGGTTTCGGAGGATATTACCAAGGACGCTGGTTCGCCTCCACCTGGCCCCCGCAGCTCCTAGAATTACCTCAGTCACTATTGTCCTCAGCTTTATTCGAGCTGTACCCTCTCGTAGCTGCCGCATATTTATGGGGGAAGGAATGGTCAGCCTTAAGCATTACCGTTCATTGCGACAACGAAGCGACAGTGCACTGCATCAATAAAGGCCGTTCACATTCTTCCGCACTAATGCCTTTCCTTAGACGTCTCACATGGATATCGGCTAGCGATCAGTTTATCGTTACGGCTAAGCATGTTCCCGGTTCTGCAAACCAAATAGCCGACGCTCTTTCCCGTTTTGCCTTCCAGAAATTCAGGCGGCTAGCACCAGAGGCGGACCCCCTCCCAACACCAGGACCTCCCTATTCGGAACTAATATTCCCATAAATCACCCGCTAAGATCTCTTCTAGATTCTTCATTCAATTCTATCATCCAAGCCGTCTCACTCATGACCCTTCAGTCTTACCTTACCGCGTGGAAGAGTTTCAAGTCATTCCACCAAACATACAACATGCCTTTTCCCGAGTTCTCTCTGCTAACCATCACCTCTTTCATATCCTTCCTAAATATCAACAAAAACCTGCAAGCCAGCTCAATTAAAGGGTACCTAAGCGGAATTCAATTCTTCCACAAACTTATTTTTAACTCAACCTGCACAGCTATATCCAGTCCTCAAACCTCCATGCTCATCAAAGGAATTCAAAGAGCTCAACCTGCCTCCCCGGACAAAAGACAACCCATAACTTTGGATATATTAACCAAATGCATTTCTACCCTCCGCAGAGGTTACCACTCCACGCACACCGCCCGCACACTCGACGCCATGTTCACTCTGGCTTTTTTCAGATTTCTCAGATGCTCCGAAATGACAACTACATCTAGCTTCAACCCTTCGGTCCACCCCACCATCTCCGACTTGGCAGTGCTCGACGCAGAAACAATCTCCTTCCACATCAAGCAAAGTAAGACGGATCAATTCAAAAGAGGCCATTTCATCTTCATATTCAATCTTCAATCCCCCATCCAGCCGTACCAAACCCTCCTGGCCTACCTACAGTTCAGGAGATCACAGGCAAAATTACCATCGGAACCTCTCTTCATAGATGACTCCGGTCTTCCAGCCTCACGTTTCTGGTTCCAAAAGCATCTTAAATCAGTATTGCGCCAATCCAGCATCCCCGAAGAACATTTCTCGAGTCATTCCTTTCGCATCGGCGCAGCTACCACAGCCGCCCAGAAAGGTCTCTCCCAGCCGCAAATCCAAGCTCTCGGTCGCTGGACATCAGAGGCTTTCAAAAGCTACATTCGGACGGACCGCTCGCTCATCAAAGAAGCCCATCGGACACTAATCTCCCAGATCATCTAGCATCAACCTACCACAGCATAGCGGCAGCATCCGCCCCACACCGGCCCGTATCTCCATCCACGTTCTGCAGCAGCAGACTTCACTCCCTTAAAGGCCAGCATCGCAGCAAGCGACCGCCCCATAAGGGCCCGTGCCTTCATCTATTTCCTGCAGGCATCGCAGCAGCGACCGCCCCTCAAGGGCCCGCGCCTCCATCCATGTTTCTGCAGCAGCATACATCATTCACATAGAGGCCAGCATCGCAGCTAGCGACCGCCCCATAAGGGCCCGTGCCTTCATCAATGTCTTGCAGCAAGCGGACATCCTACACACACATAGGCCAGCATCACAGCAGCGACCGCCCCTCAAGGGCCCGCGCCTCCATCCATGTTTCTGCAGCAGCATACATCATTCACATAGAGGCCAGCATCGCAGCTAGCGACCGCCCCATAAGGGACCGTGCCTTCATCAATGTCTTGCAGCAAGCGGACATCCTACACACACATAGGCCAGCATCACAGCAGCGACCGCCCCTCAAGGGCCCGTGCCTCCATCCATGTTTCTGCAGAAGCAGGCATCCTACACAAAGAGGCCAGCATCGCAGAAGCGACCGCCCCTCAACGGCCCGTGCCTTCATCTACTTCCTTCAGCAGCAATCACCAATTACATAGAGGACAGCATCGCAGCATGCGACCGCCCCTCAAGGGCCCGCGAGTCCATCCATGTTTCTGCAGCGGCATACATCATTCACATAGAGGCCAGCATCGCAGCTAGCGACCGCCCCATAAGGGCCCGTGCCTTCATCAATGTCTTGCAGCAAGCGGACATCCTACACACACATAGGCCAGCATCACAGCAGCGACCGCCCCTCAAGGGCCCGTGCCTTCATCAATGTCTTGCAGCAGCAGACATCTTACACACAGAGGCCAGCATCGCAGCAGCGACTGCCCCTCAAGGGCCCGCGCCTCCATCCATCTTTTCTGCAGCAGCATACATCATACACATAGAGGCCAGCATCGCAGCAAGCGACCGCCCCATAAGGGCCCGTGCCTTCATCAATGTCTTGCAGCAAGCGGACATCCTACACACACATAGGCCCGCATCGCAGCAGCGATCGCCCCACAAAGGCCCGCGCCTCCATCTATGTTCAGCAGCAACAGGCATCATTCACTTCGAGGCCAGAATCGCGGCAGCAATCGCCCCACCAGGGCCTGTGCCTCCATCTACGTGCTGCAGCAGCAGGCATCCTACACACAGAGGCCAGCATCGCAGCAGCGACCGCCCACAAGGGCCAGTGCCTCCATCTACGTCCTACAGCAGGCACCACTCCTTTAGAGGACAGCTTCGCAGCAGCGGTCGCCCACAAGGGCCCGTGCCTCCATCCATGGTCTACAGCATTAGACATCATCCACTCAGAGGCCCGCATCGCGGCAGCAATCGCCCCACCAGGGCCCGTGCCTCCATCTACGTTCCACAGCAGCAGACATCCTACATTCAGAGGCCAGCATCGCAGCAACGACCGCCCCTCAAGGGCCCGTGCCTCCATCTATGTTCTGCAGCAGCAAACATCACTCCCCTAGAGGCCAGCATCGCAGCAGCGACCGCCCCACAAGGGTCCGTGCCTCATCTACGCCCTTCAGCAGCAATCACCATTAACTTAGAGGACAGCATCGCAGCAGCGACCACCAACAAGGGCCCGTGCTTTCAGCTACGTCCTACAGCAGCAGACATCACTCCCTGAGAGGCCAGCATCACAGCAGCGACCTCACAAGGCCCCGTGCATACATCTATTTTCTGCAGCAGCAGACATATTTCACTTAGAGCCCACAGGGCCCGCGCCTCCATCAATGTCCCGTAGCAGCAGACATCACTCTCTTACATCGCAGCAGAGACCGCCCCCCAAGGGCCCATGCCTCAATCTACATCCCTTGCTTCATTCATCCCTCCGATCAGCCGGCATCTTTCTCCAGGAAACCTCAAATTCTCCGCTTCAGTAACACCTAAAGTCTCTTCAAGACTCCGTGATATTGGCTTTTATATCAAGCAAGGCCGGGTCACCAGCAGCCAATACCAGCCTCGTTTTTGGGGGGTGTGCATATGCGGCTGCTGTCTTGCACCGGTTGCATCTTTTGGGGGGAGTGTTCCGGGTTCAGGCTAATGCCGGATTCGGAGCCCTCACCCCGGACAGGGGGGAGTGCTCTGAGCTCGGAAGAATGAACGAGCTCGGAGCCCTCTCCCCGACAGCACGCCATATACGCATACCCTCAAACTACTTTATTATCTGTGTAGGTGAACTCGTGAAATGATGTTTTACTAAACTAAGTTCGGGAGGAGCAGGAGCAGATAATTAACTCGGCTGGTCGGCTGTCAGCAATCACAACAATCAACCTATCACTTCAAAGAGAGAGAGAGAGAGTGTCTCTATTAATAGTCAAGACGTCTTACCTTCACTCTCTCTTCAGTCTCTAGCATCCCACCACCACCCCGGCTCCTCACCTGGAGCCCTTCGTCTCCAGCAGGACACAAAAGGGGGGGGGGGGAGTGTTCCGGGTTCAGGCTAATGCCGGATTCGGAGCCCTCACCCCGGACAGGGGGGAGTGCTCTGAGCTCGGAAGAATGAACGAGCTCGGAGACCTCTCCCCGACAGCACGCCAAATACGCATACCCTCAAACTACTTTATTATCTGTGTAGGTGAACTCGTGAACTCTGCATTATGGAATGTTTAACAATTCCAAACCATGTTTCAACGTGACAGTTGGTGTCTCTTGTTTTTTGTGACTCGTTTGTTTTGATCATGTGCTCTTCATTTTTTTCACATGCCTCCTCAGGTCTCCCAAAAGCAAACCACTCCAAAGTGGAAAAATGGCTAGGTAGGTGTCAAAGAGGACATTGAGGATGGCAGGACAAAAGTATGTATTGTCAACTGCCAAGTGTGTTTCATTTTTCACTTGGTCTTTCACCTCATACATTATCTGCTGAAAATAGGCAGAGAATGGTGAAGTGCCTTTGATGCTTGTTGCTTGACTTCTGTCTTGTATGTCCCACATTTCCCAGTCTTCAGGCTGGATTGGTTCTTCCAATGTACCTTCTTTGGATCTTGAAATTACACTCTGCAGAATAGTCAAACTATCTTTTACACTTGTTGTGTTTTGTGGGTTGGCAAGCAGAGTGCATAGGGCATTGAACACAACACTTGATTCATTCATGGAGCTGGCATTTTGAAGTCTTGCGAATGCAAAAGTGGTAAAGTCTCTCAGACCTTTGTCTTGTGTCTGCTTTGAGATTGCCTGTCTGTCAGCTTTTAAAACATGTGCTGAGCAAATGTGCAGGACAGTACATGACTTCATGTCCTTCCGTGACCTCTTCTCTGTGTACAACTCATAGGCTCTGTTGAGGTAAGACATGATGTTCTCTTTGTTGAAAGCAAGAAGCACACTTTGAATTAAAGCCCAGCTGTAACCGGTTTCTATCTGGTGAACCCTCACTTTCGTGTATTTTGTTAACTGCAGTACAAATTGCATGAGCCAGAATGTAATAGGTGGTACTGAATGATCATTGGACAGCAACTCACAAACGGGAAGTGGTGGTGCACCTACACAATTTCCTGGAAGAACAAGTGCATAGTAGAGTACACGCTTTGGCTGGTTGGGCATTTTTGAAACAACTCCACCAGTGGCATCAAGATAGAGGGACACAGGCAACTTGCTGCGCAAATGTTCCACAAGAATGTTGATGCCAAGCTCTGTGTACAAATGGACAAGAAATGGCTTTATACTAAAAAGCTGTATGTAGCCTGGTATGTGGTAATAGTTTGAGTCACACTCGCCAAGTATTATTTGCATCAGGTATACATCCATCAGGATGTCTTTGTGGAAATACTCATTTCTTGTCACTTCAGAGCTGATTACATTGAGCACATTTTGTCAGGACAGTGAGTCATGTTCCCAGCTAAGATCTCATCCTTTGGTTTTGATCGCAGTGTGTTGTAAAAACACTGACTGGGGCCATGGTACAATGCTTTTGCCATTTTACCTCTTTTTAGGTAGGTTGTTGGCCTGCTCTTTGTCTCAGAAAGTTTGTGAAGTGTATCTCCAGTTTGATGCACAGAGATTTTCACGTCTTCATCCTCGGAAGCAGGTTTTTCATTCATTTTGAAAGTGTACTTGGCAGTGCATACAGTCTGCTGAAGCGTGTAAATATGGAAGGAGTCTTTTCCTGCTCTGATCAACCTTTACACGTTGATACTGAAATGACAGAAGACAGCACGGATTTTGTTTTTTAAAGCTGTCATATATAAATTGTGTCCAAGGTGGTCTCAATTTTGAAGATCCTCATAGTGGTCTGATCATATTCCAAATCTTTTTCCTCAGAGAAAGAGAAAAGGACCTTTTAACCTTTGGACGTTGTCTCCAAACATTCAGCTCTCCCTCCTCTAAAATCATGGCCCCAGGTTTACCCTCCAAGTTATTATCTGACTCTCGATCAGTTGTGTCTGAGTTGTTGTTGTTTTCTGGCTCCGTAGGTAAGGTGCTTATCTCACTTTCCTCAATGTCTGTCCCATACTGGGATTTAACCTCTTCCAATTCCTCACCTGTGGTAGATTAATTTAAGATATGATTTATTTTCAACAAATCTACATTCTATATACTATATTCATATTAATCACTGTAACTATTGTTCAAACAACACATCCACAGAAAAAGACAATCAAAGCAGAAATGCACATGACATAGGCCTCACACAAAGTATACTTCATGAAATGTAGTATAAAGTATATACGAATAAAGCAAAATATGCTTCTACTGTGCTTTGTACAAGGTAGAGAACACAGCTACGGTTATGATAATATTTTTTTGTGTGCCTGAATTATTACTTTTATAGCAAAAAATGATTACCACTATGATCTTTCATTGATTTTAGGATTTGTGATTATGTAAATCACAATTAATGTTATGTAAAAATATAAATTAAATTTGCTTTTACAGGGACAGTTCACCCAAAACTGTAAATTCTGTCATCATTCACTCACCTTCCAGTTGTTTCAAATGTATATAAATGTACTTTTTCTGAGGAACACAGAGAAAGATATTTGGAAGAATGCTTATAACCAAAGAGATCTCAGGCCCTATTGACAACCCTATTGTGCTGTTTACACATTCGGTATAAGGTGGTCCCTGCTCAATGCATCTCTTGTCTAAGGGGTCCTTGCCCTGAAAAACGTTGATGACCCCTGCTTAAAGATGTGCCTTCAGATAAAAAATATATATATTTTCAATTGTAATAACTTCAATATTAAGGCGAAGTGGAAGCAGATATTTTGGGGTGATTTGAAATGAGGCTATCCAAAAAACCTTGAGAGAAATTATTTTAACAGGTGTTTCTGTATTGAGATTTAACCTTGATCTTCTGGCTTTTTTTCCTCTGTCCCATTTTAGCTACTTCCTCAGTTCTGACTTTGCTGTCCTCTGTAGCCAGATGTACGAAGTCTCTCAGGTTTTTGCGGTTTTGTCTCCAGTTCAAGTATAGCCAGACACGGTTCTTTAGTGAGTCTTCCTTAAACAGCTCCCTAGCCAGTTCCGACCATAACTCTGAAGAATAACAAGTGTCTCTAGTGTTGGTCTGCAGCTGTCCTGCGTGTTCAAAAATTGGACTTACTGGACTTCGGATGAACAAAAGTTGAAGTTTATTGATTTGAGGCTCAGCGCTGGGCTGTCTCACACACTCACTCTACGCACAGAGTATTACCAGAGATCAGCCCCGCCTAAACAGTGTGTTACATTTTTATATTTGTATTTGTGGGTGTATCTTCCAGCTTGCTCCGGACCGTGGCCAATCGTTGGACCAGTTCTCAGCTGACGTTTTCTTCTCCTCCACTTGGCTTCTGTGAAAACAACGCATTCCCCCAACTTGATCACATCTGTTAACCCCTGACCTGAGGCCCCAATGGCTATGGAATGTTGGGCAACCATAGCCGCGCACACACACTCTATTCTCCTCGTTTTCTGCAACATATCATGAGACATAGCATACACATAGCATAAGACATAGCATAAGACATAACATAAGACATAGCATAAGACATAACATAAGACATATCATAAGACATAACATAAGACATATCCCAACACACATTCTGAAAAATATCACACATCCCCCACACAGTCTTCACATCTGGTTTGTTTCTTAAAACCCTCGCTATATGGGTATGTGCGTTGTATGTGCAGGATGCTCTCCTGTCCTCCCTTTGGGCATGGAATGCAACACACACACATACTCCCAACCCCCATATCCTGTTGAGAACATCATCTTGCACCCTAATATTCACCCTTAGTCTTTCAACCCTTTAAGCACACACTTTATTCGTAATTGTTCACACTGATACACACATTCTACTATTGATTATATGTAATCCATAGAAAGAAAATAAATGTAATAAAAACGTAGATTATACTTAAATGAACATTGTAATAAAAACATGACTTTAAAACCCTTCACTAGCCAAAATATTTGCTTTTTGCAGTGCTTCAACAACACCATATATCCCTCCTGCTTTTTCCCACAGATTTGACCTCACAGCTTTTCTACCCTTTTTATATCTCACCATTATAAAGCATTGAACCCAAATGCAGGCAGTGGTACGGGGAAACAAAAAGACTTTAATAAAACACAAAACAAAGACCCACGAGGGGGTAAAACAAGACACGATAACAATGACAAGTACACAGTAACTAGACTAACTACACTTAAACTAACAAAGACTTAATACAATACTAGACAAGACTACAATGGACTAACGCTCAACTACACTTACTTGGAATTGGGAAGAGCGTACAAAACATGAAAGGAATTCACACAGAGGTACATGCTAAAGCAATGACCGACACAAGACAATGAAACATGAGGACTATTAAAAGGGAACAAACACAGGATAATTAATAGGGAACAGGTGACGGGCTTTAAACACTAAGGGAAAGCTGTCATATTATTATCATGTGAAATAGGAAACCTTGGGATGTTGATTGTCTTGTAGTGATAAAATAGGATAATTTTCTAAGTTTTGTTAAAGCGGGATAACTATTCGAAATGCATTGCTCTGGACCATAGGTTGAAAGTCACACAGCAGCGATGGTACAAAATAATTCAAGCAGCCTTTATAAATTCCTCATAAGCAGGTGTGTCGCGTTATCTTCAGGTTTTTTTTTTAATACATTGCTTGGTGGGAATACAACAGATTTCTCAAGAAACATTGAAGTCATTTGGGTCAGCAGTGTCAACAACTAATCAAAAACACATAAAGCATTCAAGTTACTGACCATCTCTTAAGTGACAAAGTACATTACTATAACCTTTTCGAACCCTAATACCAGTTGAAGGGAATGACTTACTGTAACAAAAACCACAGTAAAGGGTTTATGTTGGTGGCTGGATGAATGCACACCTTTAATTTTTTGTCAATTGCTCAAAGTAAGTACCATTTGTAAACCATGAAATGTAGGCTATGGCATCAAACAAAAAAATCACAGTTTATGTAGATGTGTGGGATAATGCAAACATTTGCGATATTTAATATTTAACGAAAAATTCACATGTGAATGCATGAAGGTGGTGGAGTTTATTGAATACCCTTTTTATCTTTTAGAAATCGTTTTAGAAATATAAAAAATTGAGAGGAGTGCTTTATACCTGACATATATATGTACAGTTCACATTTGGTTTTGTGACTGTACATGTTTTTCCTGACATGTCATTTTGATTCGTGTATAATGTGTTATGTAACAATGGTCCCTAAAATTGTCAAAATCCAACGTTAAGTTTGTACCACTATTCAATAGTCAAATGGTCGTATCGAAGTTACTCATAATCTTTTTCCCAATCCCATCTTTTTCGTGTATGTTTAACAATAGAAATTTTATGATGTCCTTGATATCCCCTGTGTTTTACATATTTTATTTTGCTATATGGTGTGGTGGAATTGATTATTTTTATGTTTCAGCAAACTTGTACTTTATAAAGTACTGTAACAATATGTATGCCTTACTTCAACTTACTCTAACTGTGAGATTGTTAGCCCCTTCCTGGAAGTGTGCCACTGATTTATCTTTGTGAATGTAACAGAAAGGAGGCCTACATGAGGTTTCGGTAGAGGTGAAAGAAAACAAACAGGCTTCTAGAATCAATGATATCTTGATTTATTCAGAAGGGAAGAGGTGCTCGGCCTTGGAGCTGTGGATAAGAATGAAACATAAGGGGGACTTGGGGTATTGAAGGGAAACCTGCTGTGGCTCCATTTTGCTGCTGATATATCCTTCTGTGTGGCTTTGTTGAATTATTAACCAAAGATGATCAGTATTTACTCTGCTTTAATATGATTACAAGCAAATATTGAATTAAATAAATGTTAAGTTTACATACATGTTGCCTTCATATTCCCGATTTTCATAATTCCATACATAAGAAGAAACACATAAAAAGACCACAAATACATACAAATAATATTCTTGTTTTGTAGGTGCAAATATAAGTTACATCGCAGTATTATTTAACAGCAAGATCCATTTTAATTTACAATTTCAAATGCATTTGTATTTTTTTCTTCGGTATGCAATGTTTTTATGTTAATAACCACACATGGAGAAATTTGCAGACGGTCCCTCTGATGGTGTTGACGTCACATCCTTCTGTAGACATGAACGTGTTTTTCAGCCTTTTAAAACGTCGAGTCCTGTAGAAAAAATCTGTGTAAGTACTTCTCATCATATTCGATAATGACTTTTAATTGTTAGTATCCTTTTTAAATGCATAGTAACAAAGCTGGTGGACCCGGTAGTCAAAATGTGCGAATATGAAACAACTTATTCGCGGTAAAATTTTGGGGGAAAAAACTCTTAATATTGTGCAATCTAATCTCGTATCAAAGCAGTTTTTATAATAACAGACGGTAACACTTTAGATAACAACCTGCAATGTACTGTGTAATTAAACAGATTTTTGTCTAGAATAATAGGTCATGCAGAACAAGTTATATTAAAATACTTAACCCTTAGTTTTAAAATGCTTGCAATAAATCTTTTTTTTGTCTATTTCTGACTCTTACCCCTTTATACCCCAAAATGTTTATATTGTGGGCTGTAAAACATTGCCCAAAGGTTTCATGTAAGACAATGAGTTAATAGGGACTTTTAATTCATGAACATTGTTGTATAAAAATACAACATGTAAATATGCTAGAATTAGTAGCAATAAATACTTTTTCTGCAGTCCAGAGTTATTTACTGCATTATAAATTATGACAGTCCTTATTATACAACTCGTATGCTAAACAATGTATGTCCAGTCATCCCTGTTACTCTGGTCAGTCCCGTTACTATGTCAATCCTGTTGCTGTGCTTAATTTCATAAATATCAAAAACACATTATTTGATATAGCCTTACAGGTTTTTTCAATATAACTTAAACTATATAGTATTTTTGACAAAGCCTTTCTTGTAATATATTTCTTTAAAAAAAATGATATTTTATGTGATGCTAAAATATGTTTTTTAAATGTGAAGTGTGGAAACTTTCCAAAATTAGGATGTTCTATGGATTAACTCCTGAAAAAGTGACAGCATGTGAGACAGACAATGGCATGAACTACATTAAAGCTTTTAAGGAATACAAACAAGTCAAATTCGTGGAGGCAAAAGAAAAAGAGGAGGATGAAGAGGATGATGGGGAAGTGGCCTTCACGACATCCACAGCGTTCTCACTGGAGGAATGCTGAGGATGCCCAGCAAGGGCTGTGTGTGCTGCCTGCACGTTACAGATGTGCAGCTCACACGCTTAACCTCATTGCCAACAATGAGATTTCTAAATGGTTGGCATCAAACCTAGCATCTAGGGCTGTTTACCGCAGTTCCACAGCTAAGTGTTCAGCATTATGGACCAAAACTAGCCAGTCTACAATTGCATCTGAGTGCCTAGAAAAGATAATTGAAAGGAAGTTGATTGTCCCCCAAGTAACCCGGTGGAACTCATGTTATGACGCCTATGTTCGGATCATGGAAATGCCACTCACTGACATTAACAATCTTTGCACACAGCTTCAGATAAAATGTATAAATGACAGGGAATACCAGTTTCAGAAGCAAAACTGCTCCATTCACGAGTTCACCTACACAGATAATAAAGTAGTTTGAGGGTATGCGTATTTGGCATGCTGTCGGGGAGAGGGCTCCAAGCTCGTTCATTCTTCCGAGCTCAGAGCACTCCCCCCTGTCCGGGGTGAGGGCTCCGAATCCGGCATTAGCCTGAACCCGGAACACTCCCCCCTCCCCCTTTTTGTTTCCTGCTGGAGACGAAGGGCTCCAGGTGAGGAGCCGGGGTGGTGGTGGGATGCTAGAGACTGAAGAGAGAGTGAAGGTAAGACGTCTTGACTATTTATAGAGACACTCTTTCTCTCTCTCTTTGAAGTGATAGGTTGATTGTTGTGATTGCTGACAGCCGACCAGCCGAGTTAATTATCTGCTCCTGCTCCTCCCGAACTTAGTTTAGTAAAACACCATTTCACGAGTTCACCTACACAGATAATAAAGTAGTTTGAGGGTATGCGTATTTGGCATGCTGTCGGGGAGAGGGCTCCGAGCTCGTTCATTCTTCCGAGCTCAGAGCACTCCCCCCTGTCCGGGGTGAGGGCTCCGAATCCGGCATTAGCCTGAACCCGGAACACTCCCCCCAAAAGATGCAACCGGTGCAAGACAGCAGCCGCATACGCACACCCCCCAAAAACGAGGCTGGTATTGGCTGCTGGTGACCCGGCCTTGCTTGGTATGAAAGCCGATATTACAGAGTCTTGAAGAGACTTTAGGTGTTACTGAAGCGGAGAATTTGAGGTTTCCTGGAGAAAGATGCCGGCTGATCGGAGGGATGAATGAAGCATGGGCCCTTGTAAGGTGGATGCTGATGCGATGTCGGTCTGAGTGAGTGATGTCTGCTGCTACGGGACATTGATGGAGGCGTGGGCCTTTGTGTGGAGGTCACTGCTGTGTTGTTGGCCTTTAAGGGAGTGGTGTCCGAAGCTACGGAACGTCTAAGGAGGCACTGGCCCTTGTGGGCGCTGCTGCCATGCTTGCCTCTGAGGTCGGAATGTCTGCTGCTGCAAGAACCTGGAAGGAGGCGCGGGCCCTTGTGGGGCGGTTGCTGCTGCGATGCTGGCCTCTAGGTGAAAGATGTCTGCTGCTGCAGAAAATAGATGAATGCACGGGGCCTTGTGAGGTCGCTGCTGCGATGCTGGCCTCTCAGGGAGCGATGTCTGCTGCTGTAGGACGTAGCTGAAAGCACGGGCCCTTGTGGGCAGTCGCTGCTGCGATGCTGTCCTCTAAGTTAATGGTGATTGCTGCTGAAGGGCGTAGATGAGGCACGGACCCTTGAGGGGCGGTCGCTGCTGCGATGCTGGCCTCTAGGGGAGTGATGTTTGCTGCTGCAGGACATAGATGGAGGCACGGGCCCTTGAGGGGCGGTCGATGCTGCGATGCTGGCCTCTGGATGTAGGATGTCTGCTGCTGTGGATCGTAGATGGAGGCACGGGCCCTTGACGAGCGGTCGCTGCTGCGATGCTTGCCTCTGTGTGTAGGATGCCTGCTGCTGCAGCACATAGATGGACACACGGGCCCTGGTTGGGCGATTGCTGCCGCGATGCTGGCCTCGAAGTGAATGATGCCTGTTGCTGCTGAGCATAGATGGAGGCGCGGGCCTTTGTGGGGCGATCGCTGCTGCGATGCGGGCCTCTGAGTGAAAGATGTCTAATGCTGTAGACCATAGATGGAGGCACTGGCCCTTGTGGCGGTCGCTGCTGCGATGCTGTCCTCTAAGTAATTGGTGATTGCTGCTGAAGGAAGTAGATGGAGGCACGGGCCCTTGAGGGGCGGTCGCTTCTGGGATGCTGGCCTCTATGTGAATGATGTATGCTGCTGCATAAAAATGGATGGAGGCGCGGGCCCTTGAGGGGCGGTCGCTGCTGCGATGCTGGCCTCTGTGTGTAAGATGTCTGCTGCTGCAAGACATTGATGAAGGCACGGGCCCTTATGGGGCGGTCGCTTGCTGCGATGCTGGCCTCTATGTGAATGATGTATGCTGCTGCAGAAAATATGGATGAAGGCACGGGCCCTTATGGAGCGGTCGCTTGGTGCGATGCTGGCCTCTAAGTGAATGATGTCTGCTGCTGCAGAAAAGATGGAGGCTCGAACCCTTGGGGGGGGGGCGGTCGCTGCTGCGATGCTGGCCTCTGTGTGTAGGATGTCTGCTGCTGCCGGACATAGATGAAGGCACGGGCCCTTATGGAGCGGTCGCTTGCTGCGATGCTGGCCTTTAAAGGAATGATGACTGCTGCTGTAGAACATGGGCGGGGGACATGGGTCGCTATGGGGGGGCTAGGTTCTAGGGGTGGGGATGTCTGCGCTGCAGGACATAGATGAAGGCACGGGCCCTTATGGGGCGGTCGCTAGCTGCGATGCTGGCCTCTAGGGGTGGGGGATGTTTGTTGCTACGGGTCATGGGTGTAGGCACGGGCCCTTATGGGGCGGTCGCTAGCTGCGATGCTGGCCTCTAGGGGTGGGTGATGTCTGCTGCTGCAGGACTTAGATGAAGGCACGGGCCCTTATGGGGCGGTCGCTTGCTGCGATGCTGGCCTCTAAGGGAGTGAAGTCCGCTGCTGCAGAACGTGGATGGAGATGCAGGCCGGTGTGGGGGCGGTTGTTGCCGCTATGCTGTGGTAGGTTGATGTTAGACGATCTGGGAGATTAGCGTCCGATGGGCTTCTTTGATGAGCGAGCGGTCCGTACGGATGTAGCTTATGAAAGCCTCTGATGTCCAGCGACCAAGAGCTTGGATTTGCTGCTGGGAGAGACCTTTCTGGGCGGCTGTGGTAGCTGCGCCGATGCGGAAGGAGTGACTCGAGAAATGTTCTTCGGGGATGCTGGATTGGCGCAATACTGATTTAAGATGCTTTTGGAACCAGAAACGTGAGGCTGGACGACCGGAGTCATCTATGAAGAGAGGGTCCGATGGTAATTTTGCCTGTGATCTCCTGAACTGTAGGTAAGCCAGGATGGTTTGGTAAGGCTGGATGGGTGATTGAAGGTTGAATATGAAGATGAAATGGCCTCTTTTGAATCGATCCGTCTTACTTTGCTTGATGTGGAAGGAGATTGTTTCTGCGTCGAGCACTGCCAAGTCGGAGATGGTGGGGTGGACCGAAGGGTTGAAGCTAGATGTTGATGTCATTTCGGAGCATCTGAGAAATCCGAAAAAAGCCAGAGTGAACATGGCGTCGAGTTTGCGGGCGGTGTGCGTGGAGTGGTAACCTCTGCGGAGGGTAGAAATGCATTTGGTTAATATATCCAAAGTTATGGGTTGTCTTTTGTCCGGGGAGGCGGGTTGAGCTCTTTGAATTCCTTTGATGAGCATGGAGGTTTGAGGACTGGATATAGCTGTGCAGGTTGGGTTAAAAATAAGTTTGTGGAAGAATTGAATTCCGCTTAGGTACCCTTTAATTGAGCTGGCTTGCAGGTTTTTGTTGATATTTAGGAAGGATATGAAAGAGGTGATGGTTAGCAGAGAGAACTCGGGAAAAGGCATGTTGTATGTTTGGTGGAATGACTTGAAACTCCTCCACGCGGTAAGGTAAGACTGAAGGGTCCTGAGTGAGACGGCTTGGATGATAGAATTGAATGAAGAATCTAGAAGAGATCTTAGCGGGTGATTTACGGGAATATCAGTTCGGAATAGGGAGGTACTGGTGTTGGGAGGGGGTCCGCCTCTGGTGCTAGCCGCCTGAATTTCTGGAAGGCAAAACGGGAAAGAGCGTTGGCTATTTGGTTTGCAGAACCGGGAACATGCTTAGCCGTAACGATAAACTGATCGCTAGCCGATATCCATGTGAGACGTCTAAGGAAAGGCGTCAGTGCGGAAGAATGTGAACGGCCTTTATTGATGCAGTGCACTGTCGCTTCGTTGTCGCAATGAACGGTAATGCTTAAGGCGGACCATTCCTTCCCCCATAAATATGCGGCAGCTACGAGAGGGTACAGCTCGAATAAAGCTGAGGACAATAGTGACTGAGGTAGTTCTAGGAGCTGCGGGGGCCAGGTGGAGGCGAACCAGCGTCCTTGGTAATATCCTCCGAAACCAACGGAGGGGGCGGCGTCGGTGAACAATTGAATGTCGACGGGGAGATCGCGCATGTCCTTGTAAAAGAAGGACAAGCCGTTCCATTGATTTAGGAATTTAATCCATAGACCGAGCTCGTCGAGGCATGCGCTGGTTAAGGTTATTGAGTCCTCTACGGCGTGAGCAGAGGAAGCGAGGGAGAGGAGGTGCGAAACGAACGATCTTCCTTGGTGAATGATACGCATCGCGAAATTGAGGTGACCGAGAACGGATAATAATTCGCGTTTGGAACAATGGGGTTTGTTTAGGAGAGTGGAAGCAATCAGAATTGATCTGTCGATTTTTTCTTTGGGCAAGGAAGCCTGAAAATTCAGCGAGTCCAGATTGATGCCCAGGAATTCGATTGATGTGCTCGGACCCGAAGTTTTTTCTTGGGCTAGTGGGATGCCGAGCTTGGCGAAGACTTTTTGGACTATCGAGAGATGCGCGGCTGGGATTGAGTCTGGACGTGAGATAACTAGAAAATCGTCGAGAAGGTGAATGAGGTATGGAATGGCGTAGTTGTTAGAGAGAATCCAACAGATTGCCTCTGACAGCATGTCGAAAATCTTTGGACTGCTTCTGCAACCGAAAGTGAGGCGAACGGAAAAATAGTATTGATTTCGCCAGCGAATGCCGAACAGATGCCAAAAGTCTGGGTTAATGGGCATTACTTTGAAAGCGGAGGTGATGTCGACTTTAGCGAGCCAGGCGCCGCGTCCGGCGGTTTTGATGAGTTTAATCGCTTGGTCGATATCGTGGTATAGAAGGGAAAAATCTTCTAGCGGAATGAGGCTGTTAATGCTTGGGTACGGGGAATTGTGGGGGGACGACAGGTCGAATATGAGTCGTTTTTTACCTGAGAATTTTCTTGTAGCTACACCGATGGGGCTGGTGCGGAAGGTTTTAAACGGGGGAGCGGCGAAGGGGCCGATCATGAAATTTGAGTCGATTTCATTTTTGATTAGAAGATCGACCGTTTCGGGTTCGGAAAGCGCGGACTGCAGGTTGGGGCAGACTAGGCTTACGGACGGTAGACTCCCGATACCGGGGTTGAAGCCGTTTGAGAGACCGGACAGAACGTAATCAGTAAAGCTTGTGTCGGGGTGAAGAGATAGTTCAATGGACAAAATTGAAACATTCACTGGAGTCGATAAATACTGTTTACGGTTTTTATTTGAAGCTTTGTACACTTGGCACACGATGTAGGCGTGCGCACCACCGCAGAAGCTGCAAACGTGCAGATAGCGGCACCGCTGGCGTGAGCAGGCGCCGATGTTAAATTTTCTGCATGGTTCGCCTCCTGAAACCTGTCGCCGATCGGAATCGGGCAGAGGTGGATTGGCAGGGTGTGATGGGAAGCGTGGGACGTAGCCTGTGGATTTGGTGCGAGGTGAGTCCGGGCATGGGGAAGATGAGTGAACCAATGGGCAAGAAGTGGTGTTGTGGGCGACGGATCTGCAGACCGCGCATGAAAAATTTTTGCAACCGAGAAAAACTCGGTTGTGTAGCTCAGTGTCCAGTGCCCCCCAGTAAGGACACTGGTTCCACTGAGCTACGCGGATGGCACATTTAGCAGAAAATAAACAATGGTAAGTATAAAAATGGGTTCCCCGTAAGAAAGCGCGAGCTCCGCGACTATAGCGAGGTAGTCGGTGAGCTCGCGCCTCCTATGAGGGAATGCCGTGCTGATTATCTCTAGATAGCGAGAAAAGGCTACAGTGAATTCTGGGAATGTTAAAGTGCGTGAACTGCTGTGTGTTGTGTTTTTTAGAGTGAGAGAGAGGTCGCTGTAGGTGATTTGGTGATCTGTTGACGGAGGTGAGAGTGGAGATAATAGAGTGTAGAGGTCTACGTCCGCACCTGCCAGAATCTGAGCTTTTATGTTTGCCGTCACTGGGGGCGGCTCCAGGGCCGGGGCGTTGGGCGGGACCGGCATCGGTGCTGCTGATGCCAGTGTGAAGGAGGGGCGAGTCTGAGGGTGAGCCATTAGAGTGGGGATGGCGTCCGCTGGGACTATTTGCGAGGCCGGTCTTGCGCTGTTTTCATTGCCTGTGCCGGAGACCTGAGGGAAGGCGGAGAAGTCGTAAACCTGAGCCTGTGACGTCAGTGGAGGCAGCCTCGCACTGGAAAACGAAGGCGGGCCGCAGGCCATTGGTTGGAAAAAGGATTGGAGGAGAGAGCGAGGATGTGTGGGTGAGCTGGGGCCGCTTGCGGAGCCATGCTCGCACTGCCGGGGCGGCTCGTTGTGTGGCGGGCTTGAATGTTGCCTGGGGATGCTGCGTGCTGGAGCTCTGCTGAGCGGGGAAGAGACTGCGGGTGATCGGTTCTGGCGTCTGGGGCGCGGCCCAAGCTTGCAGAGGGAACGCCCCTCCTCGTTGGAGTCTGACCCGGCCGTAGATACGGGGAATCGTGGACTTGCCTCGGCTTTCCTGTTGCCCTCGTCTGGGTGACAGTTAGCGCATTCCGGGAATCCGGCTGGAGGGAGGAGTACATACCATATAGTTCGGCTTTGTTCAATCGCCGCGAAAAATGGACGTCTGCTTTGATTAGCGCTTGCCGTAATCCTACAACCGTCCACATCTCGATAGGCGGGAGGTCGGGGAGGATGGACGCGTAGGAGGAAGCTGGGGATGTCGATGCCTGCCTGGAAGGCGGTGGTGATTGTGTGCCACTGCGTCTCGGGGTAGAGGAGGAAGCGCGGGAAAGCCGACGGCCTCTTGGAGTAGCCGCGGGTGACGTTTCCCGGCGTGCGCTGCTGGGCAGGCCGTCGCTTGTGGACGCCGAAGGACCCGGATCTTCGATGGAGTTGTCCATTTGGGTTGTTTCGTTCTCTGACATTTCTGTAATTGGATATACCAATGCTAGAGACTGAAGAGAGAGTGAAGGTAAGACGTCTTGACTATTTATAGAGACACTCTTTCTCTCTCTCTTTGAAGTGATAGGTTGATTGTTGTGATTGCTGACAGCCGACCAGCCGAGTTAATTATCTGCTCCTGCTCCTCCCGAACTTAGTTTAGTAAAACACCATTTATGAAGGCTTTCAACATTGCACTGGACATCCTACATAGAGAGGAACCTTGTTTTTATGGGACACCTTAACCAACACTTGCAGTTCTAATGGCCAAAACTTAAGCAATGCAAAATGACCTTTCACAAGTCACCAATCGGTTGACTGAAATAATTGTGGGAGCAATTAAAACTCACTTTGCCACAATAATTGACTCAAAGTAAGCCCTACTGGCCGCCGTCTCGCTGCCCAAGTTTAACTGCACTGGGTAAAAGAGGAAACCAGACGAGATCACATCAAGTACCTCCTCACCTCTTAGTGCCGCTCCCTAACTGTAGAAGAGCCTGCAACACCAATGATTAATCCTCCTCAACCTGATGCATTCACCTTCCATGAGGATAACTTATTTTCATTTGATGGAAAGACCAATGGCATTGCTGATGCACCTATGTCAGAAGAAACAGAGGTAACATCTTATTTCAATTCTGATCTTGTAATGGAATGCCTGCTTCAGTTTCCGAGAATAAAAAAAATTGCACTACGCTACAATGCACCAACACCATCCAGTGCACCGGTCGAAAGACTTTTCAGTCTTGGGAGTCTGGTTCACACCCCAAAATGCAACCGTCTTGGTGATGGATGCTTTCAGCACCTTATACTGATGCGCTTCAACAGGTATTTTAGTCAAGGGGGTAAAATGGAATAGGCTAGCCCCCACCATAGCCGTAAGCACAACCTCGATTTCCATTTACTTTCAGACATGTTAAGCTCCACACTTCATCTGTTTTATATTTGGCAGGAAACAGAACTTTTTTAAGGCTATGTCTGACTATTACTGAAGTATTTGAGTTTGATTATTGATATATTTGCTGTCTGGTATTGTGGGCCGAAACACCTTAATTTCAGTTTTGTATTTCTTAAACCTTTTATTTCCATTTTTTCATGTATAATTAAATATGACTTTAACAATATTCAAGTAGGGAAGGAAGGAGTCGGGAACCGGAAGACATTCAAAACATTTAATAAATTAATATAACAGCCGGCGGCCCCTCACGGACGACCACCGGCGAACAACAACACAGTAAAACTCTCAGTAAAAGAGTACAACTCAGTAAAAGAGTAAAACTCTCTCTCCCACGGTCCGGTCGCCATTGTTCCTTTATATGCTCCCAATCTCCTACGTGATGCGAGGCCGGTGCGCGCACCACTGGGGCTAATTAACAATTACTTACCGGCCTCGAACCACGGTCTCGCCCCGCCTACTCTACTACATACCCCCATCGCCCCTCACAGGCCGGGGGTTACCCCCGCGACTGTGCATGCTCCCTCCCCCTCCCTCGGGGGGGGGGGGTGGGGGGTATGCAGCGACGAGACAACGGAGACGGGAGCCCATTGTGGAAGGGAGTTAAAAAGCTTGAGCTGCTTGACTTCATTTGTGCATGTTTGGTTGACAAAAAAGTGTTACCTGACGAGAAATTACCAGAGTGTAGTCAGGGAGCGTCAGGTTCAGATAGTGAGGCCAGTCTAGATAGTGAAACCACTCCGAGTTTGATTGTAGACCCACGGCATAAATTCAGTGTATTAACATTTGAACAGCAAGTCGAAATGTTAAAACTGCAACATGATTTGCAAGTGAAACAAAAAACGTTAGAATTGGAACATGAAATAACGAGCAAAAAATTTGATGATGAATTGGTTCAAAGAAGGCTTGATAACGAATTGGACTGTAAAAGGTTTGAAGCTACGCAGAAAGATGAAGATCGTGAGTTGGAAATGAAAAGGCTGAAAAATTTGGAGCAGGATCGTGAGATTGAGCGTATTAGGCTGAAATTAGTAGCTGAAGGTAAACTTGGAAAATCGCAAGAGTCTGGCTTGGCCGGTATGATCACATTTCTACCTAAGTTTAATGAACATGATCCGGATGTGTTTTTTGCGTTATTTGAGAATATTGCGAATTTGCGACTGAGCAAAATTGGAATGATGAGGATAAAAGTGTATTGTTACAAACTACGTTAATTGGCCGTGCTCAGAGGGCATTTGTGGCTTTACCGTCTTCTGAAAAGAGGGTCTATAGTTGCGTCAAGGCAGCAGTGTTAAAGTGTTATGAGCTAGTCCCTGAGGCATATAGACAGCGTTTTCGATCATGGAAAAAAGCAGACAAGCAAACTTACGCTGAATGGGCTAGGGAATTAAATTGTTTTTTTCATCGTTGGCGTACAGATGAAGAGGTTGATTCTTTTGATGAGTTGTGTGATCTTATGATATTAGAACAACTTAAGAACACTTTGCCTGATCGCATAACATGTACTTACATTAGCGAACATCAAGTAAAAACTATGGAAGCATATGTGGTGCAATATTCAAAATGGCAATGCAATATTCAAAATGGCAATGCAATATTCAAAATGGCAATGTATTTCTGTATTTAAATTTACATTTTCCATTACTTCACATGTGCAAAGTTGGTGCAGATATTATTTACATCTGCCAATTCCAACAGCAGTCTTAATGTGTAATGTGAATACTTTTTAACGCTTTATAAGTAACAAAATTAAAACGAAAATGCATTCCCGGATTGATTATATATGTTTAAGATAGTCAAGCAAAACTGTAGCAAAAAAAAAAATCTAATGTCATTTTCCCTTAATGCATTAACATTAACAGGTTGAACATTTGGGATTGCATTTTCATTTACACACAGCGCGTTGAGTGGTGCAAAATTCAATGCGGCTTTGAAGATGCATTCCGAGCTGACCACGCCCACCCTCAGTCAATGCGGGGATTGGGGGAAGCGTATTACGTTTAGATCGTTCGAAACATGGCGGCTAGAGATCTGATAAGGTCGTTGAATTCACTGGCAGATGAAGTGTATCGTGAACAGAGAAATAGTGCTGTTTCAGAAGAGTTTTACGTGTATGTAGGAGACAGAACTAAATCAATATTGGAGCGTCTTGCAGAATTATCGTCCTTAACAGGCCTCGACACTCGTTTCGCTGCTGAACCCTTGAAGGTGGTGGAAGAGCGATTATCTTCGTCTCTGCCAAGGGGAGTGGGACGACCGGACGTGGAGATCCCAGACGAGGCCATAGAGGGGTATGGTCTTAAAGTTAAAGACATCGCTGCCTTGTATGGAGTTAGTCGCTGGACAGTACGTAGACGAATGCAACAGTGTGGACTAAGGTAAACATCAACTTAAATATATATTTTTTTATGGTTTCATATAACGTTAAACATCCCTATTCTAAACATTTTGCCAAGAATGCCCCCTTTTTTTGAAGAATCATAGAAACGCATAGAGCTGACTTAAATAATCTGATAGAAATGTAACTAGGACATTCAGATATGACTTGAATGTATAAAAAAATTCACAGGTGCATGTTTAGGTCTTTACATAATTCTGTTCATCTCACAAATATCTGATGCATCTAATGCCACATATGACACAATTATCCACCTGTTCCACAGAGTATCAGAGTTGTACTCTGACATTAACGATACAGACCTGGATCGTTTGGTGTTGGGAATTCAAAGGGAACACCCACAGTGTGGATACCGTATGATGAGAGCTTTTCTCCAAGCAAGTGGGCATTTGATTCAGTGTAAGTTTGTTTTTGTTACATACTTGCAGGCTTGTTTATACTTATGTGTTGGACCTATGACAGACCTGCATTGGCACTATGCCAGGGATCACCAACCCTGCTTCTGGAGGGCTACCGCAATATGCAAGGGTAATATAATACAAAGTATAGTGTTAAAAATGTTCATAATTTTTTTTAAATTGCAAATATAACTTTTTTTGGAGGATTTAGTCTTATGAAAAGAGTCCATTAAATTATGGAAGATATGTCAGCCATTAGTCATTCATTTTCATTGATCTCAGTAAGTCTTTGTGAAATGTATTAATATAGTACATACTTCACATCAAGTAGAAGGGATTTTACTTAACTTTACTTTAAGATATTGTAACATTACAACAAGTGCAATAACATCTCATTATCTGAAGTTGTTAGGGTTCGTGAGTCACTACAAAGAGTGGATCCCGAGGGAACTCAACTCCGAGCCCTGGCTAACCGGACGCTTCATCGCAGACAGTATTCCGTTCCTGCTCCGAACTGCATGTGGCATATTGACGGAAATCATAAATTAATACGGTAATTTGATTTAAAAAAAAAAACATTTTTTGTTCCAGCCTTATCTTACAACTGGAATTGCTAAATGTTTTGATGCCAAGGAACCCTAAATATTAAGCTTGCATTGTGAGTAAAGGAAACTACATATTTTAATTTACTACACATTACATTGTGTGAGAATAAGCTTAAAACTTACAACAACTTTGTTTCCTAAATTATATATCAGAAACATTTTAAAATTTTGCAACAGAAATGGACTTTTTGAAGGATTGTGATGGGGGGAAAAAGGCATGGAAGTTTGCTATTCAAAATGTGGACAAATCAGATATGTGGACAAATCAGTATCTTTCTTGTCATTTTTGTTTCAAATCAGCTGGCGATTTGTGATCCATGGTGCTATCGATGGATTTAGTCGTCTTATAGTATATCTGAATACTGCCACTAACAATAAGGCAACCACTGTGCTTGATGCCTTTGTTCGTGCTGTTAGCCAGTTTGGCTTGCCCTCTCGTGTTCGTTCAGATAAAGGAGGAGAAAACATTGAGGTTGCTCATTTTATGGTACAGAACCGTGGAGAGAACCGCAACTCTCACATCACTGGAAGAAGCGTTCACAATCAGAGGTAAATGAAAAATTACTATTATGGTTTGAAATAATAATCATGCTTTCCTATATTTATGGTGGCTTGACATGTTTGCTGAGATATGATGAATGACTCACCTCATTGCAGCTCAGTGGTATCTAATACAAATTACTAGTATCCAATAAAGAACTAGAATCTAAAGAAAAAAAACTAGTTTGTTACAAGTACTAGTACTCTATCTATGTGATAGGTACAAGTATGGCATCACTGACGAGGGGGTGGCTAGTATTACTATAGATAGATAGATAGATAGATAGATAGATAGATAGATAGATAGATAGATAGATAGATAGATAGATAGATAGATAGATAGATATATTTGTGACAAGAATTCAGGAATTTCTATGGCATCAAAATTTTGCTATTACAAAAAAAAGAAAAAAAAAAATATATATATATGGTCATATCACCCACCCCTCATTCTCACCTTTTTCACTTCTTACCTGTATGCATCCCCGATCAACTGTGTGTGTCCGTTTTTAAAGTCAGACTGCACTACAATCAAGATGCATTACAGACAACCGAGATCTCACATTGTGACATGGCTCACAGCAGGGATCATATTCGTACAGGACAGTTGTAGAGGACTATTAAAAAGTCCACAGTGTTAAACCCGCTTCTAATACGTCGATAACAGTGGTGCCCAGCCCTGTTCCTGAATAATTGGAGATTTGCAGGGAGGTAGATTTCCAGGAACAGGATTGAGCACCGCTTGTCAAGACTATTTTAACTTCATCTGTCATAAAAACAAATCTAAACAACCAAGCAAGGCAAAGTGATTATTTTTAGCATTAACGGTTGATGTTGACACTTGTTTTGTTTTTATATGTTTTCTTAGGATTGAACGTCTATGGCGAGATGTTTACACACAAGTCCTCGATTTGTTCCATATGTTGTTTTACCATTTGGAAGTGACAGAACTCTTGAATCCTGATGATGAGATCCACCTCTTTGCTCTGCATTGGGCATTTTTGGCCCTGTTAAAACATCAGCTTAACACTTTTAAAGAAGCATGGAACTTGCACAGGCTGAGAACTGAGAATGGTCGCTCTCCATACCAACTTTGGCTTCAAAACAGAGAGGCTGCCGATGATCTGGAAAATGTATGTTTGCACATTTTAAATTATTCTTTTTTCATTAACTCACTCAAGTTATTTCTTTATTTTACTGAACACAAAAAAAGATATGTTGAGGAATGTTTGTAATCAAAAATCTCTGGGGCACCACTAACTTGTATGGAAACAAACGTTATGGAAGTCAGTGGTGCCCCAGAACTGTTTGGTTACCAGTTCTTTAAAATATCCTAATGTTACCACATGCATTTCCTCACCCTTACCTACATCAGAACAAAAATATATGCCTTTGTTACAAACGCTTGTAATATTTACTGGATGTTTTGGTAGATGTATAATTTAAAAGCATCTGTCCTGGTATTTTGCAAGGTTGATGATGACTATGGTGTTGACTGGGATGGACCACCTGCCGTGGAAGATGCAGACTGCATTTCAATCCCAGATGTAGAGTTACCACGACGTCTCACTGCAGAGGAGTTGGCAGGTCTTCCGAACCGGGAAATGCCACTAAATGAGGCAATCGATGCTTACATGAGCACAGTAGCCCAATTGACAGAGATTTTTAGACATTGAACGTTTTGAACATGCATGCACACCACAAACCGCTTTTCCTTTGGTGGGTTTATTTCAACAAATGTCAGAACTACAAAATTTCTCTTCGAACATGCATGACAATGTATGACAAATAAGTACATTGAGAAAGAAGTAGGGTTCCTTAACGGTTGTAATTAATTTTTTCTTCACTTAACTCCAACTTTCCATCACTACAATGAGAGCTCTTTTAAACTTCCTGTCAAAAACATGCATTTTTATAAAAGCAACAAATGTGGAAAAATACTGAAGACATCAAACATGTCATTTAACATTTTTCATAAACATGCATTTTTCCACATGAACACGTTTAAATATTACAACTTAGATAAGACCAAAGGATGAAACAGCGGCTCTCATTGCTTGTGTAAATGCATCTTAAAGGAAGTTTCAGTGTTGTGAGGCAGGTTGAAGCCACTGGGAGTGATAAGTCATGTGATACTTCGACATACAGGTGTTGAGGGAGAACAGCCCAGCCAGTCCAAAACTTCAGCAACTCATACAGTTCAGCAGGTGATCCTGCATCAGTTTGGGTAAAATATTTTATTCCTAAATATGCAATCATCTGCAACTAAACATCAAATGCACATTCAATTTATTTTGTTTTTATAATTAAACATTTGCAATAGCACATTTTACCTGTTTGAATATATTCACGCAAGAAAGCTGTAACATCACAAGATTGCTCCAGGTTCAAAGGGGCTTCATCATCACTGTCAGGTTCTGGCCAGATGATTCTCCTAAGAATCATCTAATACAACGTGTGACGCGGTGCTGACCCGGGATCAGCGTCACCTGGGCAACAGCCCGTCAGCTAGCGCTGATTGCGCTACACCTGCGCTGGATTAGCTGCCGGGCATAAAGGCCGCGTGCAAGGAACACTCGGGGTTCCTGGGTCGAGAGACAACACCGCTGTAACCATTCGCCCCAGAGTGGAAGACGGATGGACAGCAAGGGAAGCAGAGACGAGGACCTTCGATCACGAGCACGGACTGGCGTATTATTATTTAAGAGCACCCCGAAGTTCACCTTTTGGTACTATATATTTTATGTTGTTATTAAAATCCCCACTGGGGTTGCTTTTACCGTTGCTCTGTGTCTGCCGTGTCTCTTACCCCGTCACAGTTGGTGGAGAATGCGGGAAATTGAAGGTAGGAGACCGGTAGGAGAAGAGTAAAAATCCTCGTACTTCCTGGGTCTCGGACCGGACGGACACGCCCTCTCACTCGACCGCCCAAGAGGGAGGAACCCGGGGACGAAGAAGAGGAGAGAGGCGGAGAGATCGATGGCGCCGAACCAAGGGATGATCCCGACGGCAGAAGGAGCGGACAAGGCGACAGAGAGCGCTACTTAGCTGCCCGACAGAGCTGTCCAGCCGCAGAGCCTGCTGCTAGCCGCCCTACCGAGCTATGGAGCTGCCGGAGAGTGCTGCAGAGTCACCCAAGTATGCCGCTTAGCTGCAAGATTGCGACCCAGCTGCCGTAGGAAGCTGCCTGGCCGACCGAGGAAGCGGCTCAGCGGGACGAGAGCGCTGCCGAGGACGGGAGTCCCACTCGAGGACCAGCCGGAGATCCAGTCCGTCGTTAAGCCGGCCTTTCAACCAGCCAGCATGGGCTGGGATGTTAGGCCCCATTTCCCCACCCACCCCTACGATTTTCCCGGGGCGCCTACAGGAGCGACCGGAGACCAGGTTGACGCTTGGGGGGGGGATGTGACGCGGTGCTGACCCGGGATCAGCGTCACCTGGGCAACAGCCCGTCAGCTAGCGCTGATTGCGCTACACCTGCGCTGGATTAGCTGCCGGGCATAAAGGCCGCGTGCAAGGAACACTCGGGGTTCCTGGGTCGAGAGACAACACCGCTGTAACCATTCGCCCCAGAGTGGAAGACGGATGGACAGCAAGGGAAGCAGAGACGAGGACCTTCGATCACGAGCACGGACTGGCGTATTATTATTTAAGAGCACCCCGAAGTTCACCTTTTGGAACTATATATTTTATGTTGTTATTAAAATCCCCACTGGGGTTGCTTTTACCGTTGCTCTGTGTCTGCCGTGTCTCTTACCCCGTCACAAACGATAGCAGCACTGAATTACAAGCCTTAATATGGAGTTGCAACAATGCAATTCATCCACTGAGCTAGTGTTATATTACAAACAACCCACCAACTGGGCTTTATGATTATATGTACTACTGAGAATTAAATGATTGATTTAGTGCAATGGCTTCCATACGGTCTGTTCTCCTAAGTAGAATAGACCAATTACCTCTGGTTCCATCAGCAGTGCAGAAGATCTGGGAAACAGTACTGCAGTTAAACTGCGTCGTTCTTTTATCATTCTCAAAACACCTGTATCTTTGAGTCCTCTCCGCAGCTGATAGATCTGTTTTTCACGTCGACCAATAACCTAGAAATGACCCACAAAGAGTACAAATTATAAACACTAATCAAGCCATGAAGAAAGATTGAAGCTTTTTTCCTAACTAAATGGTTATGTAAAGAGGCTTATGTAGATTTAAAAAACGTTCAAGTACATACCCAACTGCAATTAACACATACTTCCACCTTTATATGATAAGAAATACATACCCCATGGTGGAGAATGGTTTCTGCCAACCACCTTCTGTTGCTGTTGCTGACTGCTGGCAAGTCCCAGTTGATAGCCAGGTTGTTGATATTATCTATTTCATTCTGATTCAGTTCATTCTGGCTTTCCAGCTAAGATTTATACAAGTGTGAAAAAGTAAGACACAAAAGGGTTTAAATGTACAGTACTGTGCAAAGGTTTTAGGCACGTTATAGTATTTTCACCCCCATAAATTGTTTTGAGCCAGTTATTTATATTTTGGTGAAGTGTGTCTGTAGGAAATGTAAGTTTACATTTCCAAGCATTCCTTTTGAGATTGTTTGTGATAATCCAGTAAGATTTTTGTTTTGACAACAATAGATATTGTTCTCCGCACAGAGATGTGGTCTTGTCATCATCTACTCTGTTTATTATTACATTAAATAGAACAAATGAGAGACAGACTAAATCCAGAAGACCTGTGGCAATGTCTCTGAGACTTTTGAAGAAACCGACCTGAAAAGCTACTTAAAAAAACTGTGTAAAAAAAACTAGGACCATGGCGGCTTTAAACGCATAGGGAAGTCACACCAAATATTGATTTGATCGAGTTAAAAGAAGGTAATTGATAAACACATGGATTTATGACATAATTTTTATCATTAAGTGTCCACCCTTAACAGATTACAGAAAAAAGTGCCCAAAACGTTTCACTGTACTGTATATTTGCAGGTGTTCTTGGACACATTGCCACAGGTCTTCTGGATTAAGTCCGTCTCATTTTTTTCTATTTCTTAATGTAACAATATAATAAACAGACTAGATGATGACAAGACCACATCTCTGTGCAGAGAACAATATCTATTGTTTTCAAAACAAAAATCTCACTGGATTATCACAAACAATCTCAAAAGGAATGCTTGGAAATGTAAACTTACATTTCCTACAGACACACTTCACCAAAATATAAATAACTGGCTCAAAACAATTTATGGGGGTGAAAATACTATAACGTGCCTAAGACCTTTGCACAGTACTGTATACATAAATATAAATACATTTATACTTACAAGGGACACAACTTCAATCACATCTGTATCAGGACAGTCCTTCAATTCCAAAACTGGAGTATCATCATTACTGCCACTTAAAAGGGGGAAGAAAGCTGGACTAAGTCCCGAGTAGAGTGGACCTTCATTAATAAATGTATGTCCAATCATTCTTCCCACAACTCTGAACAGATCACCATCCAAGAGTGCTCTGGATGTTGAAGGAACCTTGTGATCATCTTCGCCATTGAAGAGCAGCATTTTGCCACAGTTATCTGAAAAATGTATAACAAGTAAAATGCACTCAGATGAGCATACTTAAGCATCCCATACTATATTATCTATGCTCATAAATATTAAATCTACTAAAAAAAGCTAAAATGTATTACATCCAGTATTTCTAACAGTGGCTAAAGTGGAGGTCAAGGAAATGGTATGTTCAAGCTCTGTACAGCATTTCAAAATGTTTTCAATTGTAACTCACCAATGTCAAGTTCAAATCCATGGTGGAGCTTTTCCATTACCAATGTGAAAAAGTGCCGTTTTACTCCATCCCCTAAGGCAGCATCTCCTTTTTTTTAATAGAGATAACATACAATTAAATATTCCTCAAAGTATTAATGCAAACAAGCAGAGCTACTTTGCACCAATAAATGCATACCTTTAAGTTTTACAGTTAATGGACCTGTCCAATCAACATTTGGACGTTTATAAAAAGCTAACATTTCTCGTTCACGATCCTTTTCACAGCTGTGCAGATCTAGTGTAACAACAAGGTCTGGTTTGTCATCTGCATTCTTTAAGATCTGTCTTCGATACATCCGGGCAGCTGATTCAAGATCCGGTTCAATCTTCCACTCTATGAAAACACTGATTAATGATAACAATTCTTCAAAAAAAATATGATTAACATCCCTGATAGATGTCCTGTTGTTTTGTAGTTTGAGAAAAAATATTTGTATGCTAAAAAAAAGGTAATACAGAGAAAGTGTGCTCAGTGGTATGGTCAATTCGATAGAGACACCTTCAGTGGCAGGCTCCGCTGATGGGGTGGTACTGGCTGAGAAAACAGTATTAAGTGATGTTGAGGCCCTTTCCTCCCTTTCAGCATTATCCTCTGACATGGTTGCTGCCATTTCTTCTTGTCTTGTACTGCCAGTGCTATCTGATATCACTTTGCCTGACTCATGAAACCTGACATAACCATAATGACAGTACAGCAGCTAGATTAGTGAAAGATATCAAATTCAACATCACTCTCTTTGCAGCTAAATTGCAAACCCTCCCATAGTACCATCAAATTTTTTGTAATTGACTACTTAAAGTTAGGAAACTTATAAATGAATTATTGCAGACATCCATCACTGCAATCTATGACTAAAAGGTCAAGTGCAAAATGTTAAATCTGTATTAAGAGATATTAAGACCCACACAGATATCCCACCTCTCACAAAAGTTGAGGAAGTCTCCCACATATTGACCGTGGCTCCCTGGTGCAAATTATATACAAATCCCGGGAATTTTGAAGAGCGAGTGAGAGAGAGACAAAGAGGTGGGATGTCTGCCCACATTACATTTATATAATTTTACATTAAAAAAAAAGTTAATATACTTGTAAGTTGCATCTACATTGTTGAATGATAAGCACCACCAACTCCACACACCCTTTTTTTTAAAGATACCTACTTTTCGCAAACATCAAGATGGTCTTGTATTTCTGACAGGCTATACTTCTCGTTGCAGTACAAGCATTCTGTCAGTGGTCCAGAGGATATAGACTGGTCACTCTCAAGAGTCTGAATCATTGTAAGAATATAAAAAGTCACATTAGCAGATAGATAGTAGGGTTAGCTTATACAAATACATATTAATTTAGGGGTATCCTAAATCACTTTATTTAAAACTAGTGTATCACTTAATTTTGGTGGTTTAAACTTTCTCAACATCCAGAGTATTATTACTAACCAGAGATTTGAACCTTTTCCTACCTACCTGCAGATCTATATCTTTCTGGAGTGGCTTGATATATATGACAGCCTGACCAACCATGACAGACTCACTTAAGAGGTACACAGGGGAATACCCATCATCTGGACAGGGAATTGTCTCTAATTTTTTGGAACATGTTGATCCTCTGGATCGCAAGAGCTGGAAACCGCCACAATCTTTCAACATAGGGAAATGCTGAAAGAGATGGTCTGAAAACTCCTGAGGGGTGCAGTATTTGTCTGAAACAAAAATGCAAGTTAAATTATGATTTCAGGTGGATAATACATTAATATAAGCATGATTTAAGCAAACCCTTTTATCTGGAGGGTAGAGAAAAACATTTAACTGACCATTACCTGGAATGGTGATCCTCTTCTCTCCTATTCCTGCCCTCTCTAATTTGTTTTTCACAGATGGACTTGGCACCTCACAGTCCTTTCTCTTGGACAGGCAAAAAAAACGATGGGTGTAGGAAACACTTTTAGATTTTTTTGCTGAAGGTCCAGCGGTGCTGGGATGTTTCGGCAGACGGCCCCGTGAATTTGAAAATGGTGCAAACAATCTTAAAACCTCTGCTGCAATAAAATGTTCATACATTATGAAAAATATATTTAAGTAGTTTGTATTTTAATAAATTGACTGTGCAATTCAATGTCAGGGCTGCCAACTGAATTAACCAGGATTTAAACACATGCGAATGAGGGAGATCTTGTTCACGTTTGTTGAACTCTGACCTGCGAGTTCGTATCACGTGACCAATACCGATCTCAACGCGACCTTAAGCTATATTAAAAGAATAAGTAACCTTTTGCAGTAAAGTGAAGCTTTGGATATTTTTACGTTTTGGGTTGATTATTTAATTTTTTTTTGTCATGCAAGTACACGTGCTCAAGGTGTAGTTTGACCGCGGCTAAAGCCGTCGTCCCATTGTTTTGTCCAGCATTCCTCATACAGACGATGGTCTACGAATGTGATCGTCAGTTACATCCCACCTCCCCAGAGCCCGAGTGAAAGTTGGCAACCCTAGACAAAACTGTTGCCTTGGTCTTTGTCTGCCAACTTACCCTGTGTCCCACCACTTCGATCCGGAGGCGTCGCGCTCAGAGCAGAGGATGGATTTTCTGAAGGGCCAACATTTGCAGTTTGCCGCTCCAGTGCTTGGGCAGCTTCTCGGAGAAGCTCAGCAACGGACTTCGCCATGTTCCCTCTCTCCAGTTATCGAAATACCCATGACAACACAAAGTTATCCCCGCCTTGACGTAGTGATTGACTGAGGGTCGGCGTGGTCAGCTCGGAATGCATTTTCAAAGCCGCATTGAATTTTGCACCACTCAACGCGCTGTGTGTAAATGAAAATGCAATCCCAAATGTTCAACCTGTTAATGTTAATGCATTAAGGGAAAATGACATTAGATTTTTCTTTTTGCTACAGTTTTGCTTGACTATCTTAAACATATATAATCAATCCGGGAATGCATTTTCATTTTCATTTTGCTACTTATAAAGCGTTAAAAAGTATGCACATTACACATTAAGACTGCTGTTGGAAATGGCAAATGTAAATAATATCTGCACCAAACTTTGCACATGTGGAGTAATGGAAAATGTAAATTTAAATACAGAAATACATTGCCATTTTGAATATTGCATTGCCATTTTGAATATTGCATTGCCATTTTGAATATTGCATTGCCATTTTGAATATTGCATTGCCAATTGAATTTTGCACCACATATGCTTCCATAAAAAACAGCCGCAGATGCTGCTGTTCTTGCTGATAATTTTACTCTCATACACCCAGCAAAAAGTCGTCGAAAAGACGTCGAAAAGACGTCAGTGCCAGACGTCCAAACAACGTCCAAATGTGGTCGAAAAGTGAAAGGTGAAACGACGTCTTTTTCGCGTAGTTGATAGGACGTCTTTTTCCGGTCTTTGAGAAGACGTCTTTTTCGGGTTGTTGAATGACATCTATAAAAAGTTTTGTCTTTTTCCAAAACTTGAATTTAACTTCATTCTAAGCATAAAATAATTTTTATGTATTCAATATTATATTATATATCTCAAAATAAGACAACTGACTAAAAGTACAACAAAACATTTATTGTCAGTTACATAACATACAAATGATCGAAACATTTGAATAACAAAATGTAATAAGAACACTTTAGTTTGCACGGTGCCCGCTACCGCCAGATCGCCCAGGGGCATGTGTGGTCTCGCATGGCTTTGCCTGTGATGTGGTCGGTGGCCTTGCTGTTTCACATTTTGACTGCTTCTGCAATGACAAAGAAAAACACATTTGTTCTCAGTTTGTTACTCAAAATGAATAATTAATTTGTTGTAAAGATGGTTTAGTTCGCATATAGCCTATATGAAATGCCTCGTTTAGGAATATAGATTTACGGCGCCTTCCGTACAATCACATTGGACCCGGAAAAGGTATTTTACTTTACGACAGCGACCTTTAACATCATACAGTTCAGATGTAAACAGCACATAAAAGACAGGAAACCAAGTGTGAGCAGTTAATGCAGTACATCTAACGGAAAAGACAGTCCGTCAACTGTTGTGTGAAAGCGTGAAAGAAACTGTCCCCTCAGACTGTCCTGTGTCCTTATTCGATGATTATTACTATGATTATTATTACTTTCTTCATAATATGTAGTTTTCTTTTGTTCTGAGCAGATGCTTTAGGGTGAGTTTAAATAAAACGGTTAAGTAAAAAGCTTTTACCTCAGAAAAACGGCTGTAGTGTGGTTCACTCAGCGAGTAGGGTGCACTACGCGTGACGGTCACAGACCACCGTTTATATTCCAGGTTTCGCGGGGTTGTTGTGTGTGGCTCTTTGGTAAAAAGTACACTTTCAAAATAAACTTAAATTGCTCTTTTTCCGCACACTAAATTTATATTTGTATTCTAAAAATTCTGCTTCAGTACTACTGTTTTTAAGCCTCCTCAGAGACAAACTCTTAAGTTGAAATCGTTGCTATAGTTACAGTTCCACTCTAGTAGTCAGTGTTGATGTAGCGGAGCTTTCCTGCTCCGGGAGAAGTTATAGTTCACACTTCCTGTTTATTGATTTATGTGCTTTTAACATACTATTTATGTAGGCATATTTAAAATGTATTTAATTACCACCTGTAACTAAGTGGTGACTAAATACAATTTTATCACATTTCATATTCGTGGTGTCTTAAAACAGGGCCTGTGTTGGTGCCCTAGACAATATTTTAGATTGGCTGAGTACACTTATGTTTTTAAGATTATCTCAAGTAGTAATAGATTTAATAAAAATTGTTTAATTACTAAAAAGTATAAAATTAGTGTACAAAAGGAGAGCACTATAAGTACATAATGTATGTGTACTTTTTATCATCTGACTATGCTATATATAATTTTAATTAATACATTTTAAATTATGGATTTTTTTTACATTCAGTAAATAATGTTTAGTTTTTATCACATACATTTCTTGAAAAATATTGTGGTATCGTCAATGGACTCAATGAGTCCTTTGCCCGGTTGTATAATTGTCTTATGTTCATTTTATAGATATGACCTTAAATAAAAATTGATTTCCTTAAGTAAACGAAAACATTTATAATTATTAAATATGAGATAAATAGATCTTACCTGTTTCCCTTTTTTCAATGAGATGTGCAGTGAAGAACCTTCTCATCCAATGATCTTTTTCTTCAATGGCATCAACATTTCCCTGTCGCAGAATGAAGGCACTGGTTTTGAAATTTGAAATGAACTTTGTTTAAGATCAAGTTTTCATTTTCTCAAATCCACTGCAATCGTGGCCATGACAAAAACCTTATTCAAAATATCTCCCTTTATGTTCAGCAGAACAAAGACATTAACACAGGTTTGGGACAATTAGTAAATTATGACAGAATCATAATTTTTGGATAAACTATTCTGAATTTGCCTCAAAGAAGCTAATTTTGTAGTTTCATCTAAACATAGAACCCAGTTTATTGTATAGTTCCATTAATGTGCAGCAACTGAAAATTCAGGAGTTTGCTTTTGGATGAGAAAAGATAATTTGTGTGCTTTGGTCAACGACTTTGTCAATATCGATTGATAATGATGATCAGGTAAAACATTAATGCTTGTTTTTGGCGCTGTAAAAAAACTGTAATTTTGTATAACAAAAACCGGAAAAACACTAATGCACTCTTTAAATTGCGGAGAACGGTTGCGTGATAAGTAAGGGACACTCTCATGAATGCAACATTATGAGCAACTATTAACAACAAATCGACCAACCTTAAACGTCTGAAAGGTATGTGCATCATGAAGAAGGGAAAACCCTTTATAAAAATGAATTGGCAGTCGTTTTTATCAAGAAAGTACTGCAATATGATTTTCTTTTCATGTCAATGTGGACGGATTAAACAACGGCCAATTTTCAACGATTTTTTTGGACTAAAGTTGGACGAAATTTAGACGGACCAAAAAGACAAATTTTCGGTGTTGATCTTTGGGCTAATTTCGACCAAATTTCGACGGACCAAAAAAAGACCACATTTCGACGTCGATTTTAGGGCTAGTTTCGACCAAATTTCGACGGACCAAAAAAAGACCAGATTTCGACGTCGATTTTTGGGCTAAAAGACGGCCAGGACGGGCCGACTTGATTTAGCCCAAAAAAAGACGTCCAAATGACGTCTAGTGCTGGGTGGCAAGACTCCAGCTCATGATTTTCGTCTGCGTGCTAATATTAGTTCCAAAGAAGGTTGCTATAGTCATGTTAATACGGACACATCTGTGTTTTCAAATTCAATTGCAAGTGGTTAACCGTCGGATTTTGATTTTAAAACAGACTGTAATTACTGTTTTGGGAAAAATACGGTGGCCCAATAGTGCACAGCATAACGACATTTAAAAAGCAAACATAAGTTCACAACACAACGGAATCGAGCTACAACACAACGGAATCGAGCTACAACACAACGGAAATGCTTCCGACCACTAGGAGGCATTAGCGCCGGGGCATTAATCAGTATGCGTGTAGAAGAAGCTGTCGAGTCGTTGGAGGAGGTTTTACAACGTAAGTACATTCAACAGGTGCTTTTAATGTTACTGTTCCTTTATACTCGGATACAATAACGTATATACATGCATATTACCAAAATTGTTACGTAAACTCGTCACTATCCGTTCTTGTAATTGGATTGATCGAATTCATTGTTATTTGTGTTTGTTAAGCATCCCACATGAAAAATACTATGCAATGTTAACTTTCCAGCAGGGTTTAGCTTTAGCTCTGATGAAACACACCTACATAATCTAACCACGCGTGTTCGTCTAAATGCAGTGCAGACCGATAGGCATATGACATCATGATATAATCAAAGTAACGCTGCATAAAGTCGAACATGCGTACTAATAGAGCAACAGACGGGTGTCGATTTGAGTTGGAGCTAAACTCTGACTGAAAGTTGACAACCTCTGTAGTATAGTTTTAACTGTAGTAAAATGTAGTCAAATAATTTGGTAGTACAGTAAATACTGAATTAAACTACAGTTTACTGTAGAAAATGCTACAGAATGAATTTAATATTTATACTACAAGTATTTTTATACTATTTATAATATTTACTACTATTTATTACAGTTTATCATAGAAGACTATAGAAAACTAGAGTTTCTTCATGTGGGGTTATGTCATAAGATCATAGTCTTGGTGAACTTCAAAAAGCAAAGGCCACTTGTTCCCTGAAGTGTTTCTTTACAGATCACAATGTATTGTCCGTTTTGTGGCGCTGCAGTGGAAAGCTGTCCTGCATTTTGCAGTGCATGTGGCCAAAGTGTAAAATTTCTGAAGAATGTTTCCAACAAAGTTCCTGATGAAAATCAGCCAAGCACAAGTGAAGGTAGAAGGGAGGTTGTTACATTCGAACCCTTTATTTAGAACAGAAGAGCTTTTAGGAGAGTTACACTACAGCATTTCATATGATTTGACTGGGCATTGTGTTTGAAGCAGGAAATACAGGGAGAAGTACATTGGATTCCTTCATGAAGTTCAGGGCTTTGAAAGAGAAGGAGAGAAAAACATTCTTTACTAAGAAATCCCAGGCGTCTAAGAAGGATAAGAAAACTGTAAAGGTATTTTCTTAGTTTTATCAGTTTTTCTATAGCTTATACGTAAATGTATATCATTTGACATAGGCTCATTTGAGATGCACTTAGCATTGCCTTAAGTCCCACAAGAGCAGGCAGCTGCAGTGAGGTAAGAAGTCTTGTAGTCCAGTCAACAACAGACGTCAAATGGCAGAGATCACATTCTTGGATGCAATTGAAATACAACTGCTTTTACATTAAGATGATCATGGGTAGAATACATTTCCCACAGGCCTGTTTTTTCCACATATATCACGAAAACTACAATAGTTCATGGAGTTCTTATGGTTAAGAAAAAAACTGACATTCTTAGCCAATCGACATTATGCATGTGACACTATCTAACCGGTTTGGAGCAGATTTTGCTTATCTCAAATGAGTCTTTCCTGTAGCTCAGTCTTTTCTGTAGCTTTCCTATAGAACAGTGGTAAGAGCATTGTGTTAACAGGGTTCGATCCTAGGGGATTGCACATACCTATGTATAAATGTATAGGATAATGCAATGTCGCTTTGGATAAAAGCATGTGCCAAATGCGTAAATGTAAATGAGTCTATTATTGATAAACTCCCAGTTAAGGTTAAATGTTATCTCTCAGATTAAAACTTTTATGGGGTTGCAATAAATTGTGTAAAAGTTACATTTTCTTTTCTATACAGTCACTCTTACTACATTAATAAAATTTTATTGTGACAGTTTGTTTTATTTTCATATGTAGATTTATGTTGGAGTTATGTGGAGACATAATGGTGTACTAAAGCCTGTTAGAGGGAAGACCCTGCCTCTTGAGGTTCAACCTAATTGGTCTTCAGAGCAACTATTAACAGCTGCTGTAAAAAAAGTAAAAGATTTTAATCAAGACATACAAGATGGCCCCTATGTGTTGCTGTACCCCGATGGAGCAGAAGTGAAACACATTCCAGGAACAAACACACCTTTTAGAATAGAACTGTACAAAGAGGCACTAGGGAAGGCATACCAACGAATAACTCTGTTCACATGCACAGTTCAAGACTTTTCAGTCAATGGTAAGCAAATTTTACTTTGTATAATTCCCACCAAGACAGCACATTTATACAGAAATCAGATATAATCAAAGGACATTTTTCAAAGAGCCATAACTACTACTGCTGCTGTTGTTTTTGGAGATGATAGTGGAGATTCTTCAAGTGAAGACAGTGAAGTGATCATAAAATCCACGTCAAACAGTCCATACTCTGAGAGTGACACTTTGGTGAGTGCGTTTAATTTCATGTCTCCTAATAAGTATTTACTTCAAACTCCCTCTAACATAATGTTTGTGTTATGTATCCAGGTTTGGAACGGACCAAATGAAGCAAGCACCCCAAAAGCAGAAAGCACATCAGACAGGCATGACTATTACATAATGAAAATAATTGTTTTGAGATTTTAAGACAATACGTATGCAATTCTGATGTTCGATTCAATGATTTTCCAGACCCCCACAGCCAATTGTAGACCAAGTAAGTTCAAACTTTTCAAAGGAATATGTTAACACTAAAGTAAAATGTAGGCTATACTGGCCTTTAGTTGCTCAGCTTGTGGTTGTTGATGATGTCAATATTAATAATTATTTTTCTTTAAACTAGGAAGGAGGGGAGAACAGGACAAATATACAAAAGCACACACAGGACCCTCAAAATTGCTACAAGTGAGCTGATTGTCCGTCCAAAAAGAAATTACAGGTCCTATTTAAAGTCAGTTGATGAACGTGAATTTCTCTTAATTAATTTTTACAGAAATTACACACGGTTGTATGCACCAATAGTAATTAAAAGTGATTCCGAAGAGTCAGACGGGAGCATACCTTATGTTCAAGAGGAAAGGTTGTAATTAATTCTCGACTCTTAACCTAATATTTTTATTTTTTATTTGAATTATTATTGAATTATTATTTTACTTAATTTAAACCTCCTTTTGTTTTACAGCAGGGATGCATTAACTGCTGCAGACATTGTATCAGAACTCTCATTGAAGATCATAAAGACGTCTTGCAGCAGATTTAACATAAATCGAGCTAATGTTTGGGATGGAGCAGCTCGTGGTTTCAAACGTGCCTCATATGACCCCTCACATGACATGCTTGTCAAATTCACAGATGATCAAGGAACAACTGAAGATGCAGTAGACACGGGTGGTCCATAACGGGAGTTTCTAACCCTCTTAATGGACTGTTTAAGGACTCGAAGAATCTTTGATGGCCCAGAACATCAGAGATTTCTGACATTTAACAGTGCAGGTGAATTCTGAACTTGTACTTTTAATACGACTTCCTGCCTGCCCTATTGATAATTATCTTGTTTCATTAACTGGAAAAACTATTAATTTACTAAAGCTGCCAGAGAAGATGAATACTTTCTTGCCGGACGGATGATCGCAGTTTCTATAGTTCATGGTGGTCCAGGTCCTCGCTTTCTCTAAGAGATGCTGTACAATAACCTTACTGGGAGGATTGACTTCGATGGAACAATTGAAGATGTAACAGATGAGATCATGAAGACAGCCTTGCTCGAGGTACAGTCAATCTTCAGTTATGCTTAAAGGAGCTGTATATTATAATTTTACTGTATTAAATCAATACAATACTTTAATATGTTCGTAGACATTTAGGAAACATGCTAAGTTCATATATTGGCTTGTCCAAAAGACAATGCTATAGCCTTGAATTCCAATCTTAAATGTATGTTACGTGCCGAAATGTCTGTTTTTGGTCCATGTGACCCCGCCCACTGACGATTTAACCACTAGTGTATTTTACGTATATAATACGTAAATTTACTTTGATTTGAATAGATTTTATGTTTATCAGTTTTACAAGTGTCTAATTTGTATTAGTTTTCTAAAAATGGATTTCTATTGATTTGCTCCTTTCGGGTGTAGTTTAATAATGATAATGTTTTTATCACTTAATCACACTCATGTCATTGCAAACCTGTATGACTTTCTTGGTGAAGGAACAACATTGGCCCTTTTAACTTCCATTGTATGGATACAAAACCACTAAACATTTCTCAAAATATATTTTGTGTTCCACAGAAGAAATAGTCATATACATATTTATAATGACATGAGGGTCAAATACATTTTTTTGGTGGAATAATCCTTAAACTCTGTTTGCCCTAGATATCAGGTGCTGCATCATTAGATGAATTACACATGCTCATTGATAAGTATTCCAGCTTGCTGCAGACTGCCGGATGTTTTGAGTATCCACCAAGTGTAGAAGGCAAACAGAACATTGTAAAGGATTTCATACAGTGGTACATAATATACAGAAATCAGTACTCAATTCAGAGGTATGTTTGTGGTTAATTTGAGACCATATTATCACTATCTATACTGTCATAGAGACTCTGTGATGAATGCTTGTCTTCCAGATTTAGGGATGGTCTTTCGACATTGGATGTCATCAATGCTCTGGAGCAGCATCCAATTGTATTCACTCCATATATGTGCTTTGGTGTTGAGAAACTCACTCCTGAATCATTGGAGGCTATCTTTAAGGCTCAGCTCAGTGATAGCACCAGGCGACAAGAAGAAACCAGAATCATTGGATATTGGAGAGACTATCTACTTGACACAGGAGGTTAAGGACTAAACATCACATTTTATTGTTGTACATATACAATATCATAATAATGTTTAACGGATTTTAATCTTTTAGAACAAGAAGCAGGACTCTCCCTCCAGGACATCCTGATGTTTGCTACAGGACTGGATTCACTGCCTCCTTCGACAATTGTTCCTCAACCCAAACTCTGCTTTGAGAGGACCTCCAGCTATCCTATTGCTAGTACCTGTACCAACACAATCAAATTACCAATGTCCAAATGTTACGAAGACTTCAAAAATGCAATGGACTTTGGCATACAAAACTCACCTGGTTTTGGATTGCAGTGAGTAGTAATGGTTACTGTATGTGTTTAATGAAAGTTTGAAAACCTACCCGAGTTTAAATTTCAGCAATGTTCTTCAATGTTATGTAATTTTCCATACCAGTCTCCCAGTTCAGAGGTGTAGTAAAATTGCCTTGTGAATGTAGTTCTTCAAAGTTTGCCTGAAGATTGTCATCTCCACACATACTCAAAGTGGGTTCAGCCAGAAACTGGTCCAGGTCGTCCTGTGAGATAGGGAATCCACAATCGGTTCCATTAAACCTTTGGGGTAAATCAGAATAACAATGTTTACCTTTATATTAATCATTCAGGTTGATTTGCAGCATCAAAATTGGATACTAAGTGCAGCATTTTTATGCAATAAAGGTAATCTTGAATTTAACTATGTATTTGCATTTGTTTTGTTCTATCCCTGCAACACAGTTAAGCAGCAATCTCAGTTTTACAAATAAATAGGAACTTGTTCTGTTTCACAGTAATTTAAAAAAAAAATGCATAAAAAGCATCATGGCTTTGAAACAATACAGTATGAGGGAGAGTATTCATGTCTTTAACAATTCTATTACAAACACTAATGTATAATACTAGTCATAATGTACACCAACCTGTGTGGAAGAATGAACATTGCATCTGGTTTCCCAGAAGGACAGCGAGATTGTTTAACTGCCCTAATGGTGTGTGTGTTCCAAATTTCTTTGGTTTCATCAAGCTCCTTCTGTAGCATGCCCAAAAAGACAAAACGCACCAAGCATATGTGCTCATGACTCCCATTAAAAAGTTGTCTCTCTTTCAGGTCATTCAAAAGATCCATCCAGAACTGAGTCCTGCGTAATTAAACCAACAATAATATTAACATGCTTTAGGGAATTAATTAATATGCTATTTTTCTAGAACATGTTTCAAGTCTTTTAAAGACAGGGTGTCCGATTTACGCTTGTTTAGACAAAGTCGGGCTGAGAACCAAAACAACCTTGTAGCCAATCAGCAGTAAGGTGCACAGTGCAGAGGACGGACATTAGTTGAGCGCTGACGAAAGCGAAAGATGGGGGTAGGGGTTTATCTGTTTTGTCGATTTGGTAATCAACAACAGCTAAGAGAAATCGGACACCCCGCCTTTAAGTGAAAAGTTAAGGAAAAACTGTAGATACAAATATTAAATGACTGTGACCATACTGTACCTTTGTTTTCTGAAATATGACCACCAGCTTTCAATTCTTTGGTTGGTAGTTGATGTGCCATACACATGACTTGCAGCCCCTGCAAGTTCATCTTGGTGGTTTGATCTCAGAGTGCAGTGGATTGCAGCCATTACTCCATTTTCAGTGCCACAGTCCGTGCGAAGAAGCTTTGGTATGACCCCAAATTCAGAGGCACACTGCAGGTAATGATGAGCTATAACTTCTGGGTTGTTGTTGCTGGCTCCACAGACCAACCACATCACTTTCCGAGAGTATCCATCAATGCAGCCACTTATGGCCAAACCATAGGGTTTTAATTTGTCATAGCCATCAACGTGCCAGGTGTGATTTGGCCCCAAAGAATGGTAAACCCTCCTTACAAACATTCTTCTTGATCGTTGTACAACTCCTAATGGATCAAGATCTGCCATCATATACATTACATCTTGTCTACTAACTGTAAGACCGTATTTCTGACGTAGTGTTTGGCACATTGTGCGGTACCCAAAATGCTGTCCAGGACCATCCAACTCCTCAGTAATTGCTGCCTGAACAATGTTCAAAGGTGTGTAGCTTTTTCGTCAGTACAATGATAGTCTGTTTAATTTGTTTTTCAGGGTACGAAGGCTAAATTTGAGGTTGTGCTTTGATGCCAGAATATCCAAAATTACACTGTAAGTGTGTCCATCTCTAAAGTACTTGAGAAGAAGATCCTCTTCAGAAACTTCGATTGGGAACTCTGGTATCAGCAAAGAGTAATGATAAAAATATGCAAATGTTTATACATGAAGGACCTAATGACAAGCGTTCAAGACATTACTTTCAAACTTTTTAGTCTTACAACTGTAAATGGTAAAAACGCCTGCCTCACACAACAGGTGTGTCCGAGTTCATGAAGCCTATTGTATGAGTATCATATTACGATATGTCTGCGCAGCACTGCACTAAGTCAAAGATACCTATTGATGACGTAAATTATGTTTCCATATATATTTATATATACATATATATAATCATACCGTGCTCTGACAAAATTTGGACATTAGAACCGCAAGAGCCACAAAAGGCAATAGCAGTCCCAAGTTGGTTTCCACAAAAGGGACAAAACATGGCAGCCTAGAAGACAATGATAAAAATAATCAATCCAATTACAAGAACGGATAGTGACGAATAGTTTACGTAACAATTTTGGTAATATGCATGTATCGAGTATAAAGGAACAATAACATTAAAAGCACCTGTTGAATGTACTTACGTTGTAAAACCTCCTCCAAACGGCTCGACAGCTTCTTCTACACGCATACTGATTAATGCCCCGGCGCTAATGCCTCCTAGTGGTCGGAAGCATTTCCGTTGTGTTGTAGCTCGATTCCGTTGTGTTGTAGCTCGATTCCGTTGTGCTATGGCTCGATTCCGTTGTGTTGTAGCTCGATTCCGTTGTGTTGTAGCTCGATTCCGTTGTGCTGTGGCTCGATTCCGTTGTGTTGTGAACTTATGTTTGCTTTTTAAATTTCGTTATGCTGTGCACTATTGGGCCACCGTAGAAAAATCATTGAAAAAAAAATTGCCCGGTGTTATTGAAGTATAATAGGGGGAAGGCTGATGGAGGAAAAGTTGGCCTCTGCGCCTCATATGTTCCTGTGGTGCGCTCAGGGAGTAAAGCTAAGAAAATTCCAGTGAAGACATTGGATCGTGTACAATGTACAGTTTCAATTGATAAAGGTTTGAGCAATATTCAATGTGATGAATTTGAAATTTCTGCATCTAGTATAACGGATTATGCACCGTTTGTCACGGAGGGTTTTGTGGCATTGGTTGGAGACGCACATCGTGTTTCAGTGAAAATTCTGCGTGATACGGGTGCATCAGAAAGTTTCATTTGTCAATCTGTCTTGCCTTTTTCATCGGAGTCTGATTCAGGAAATTGTGTGTTAATACGGGGAATTGGTCTTCAGTCATTTCCCTTGCCGCTGCACAAAATTCAGCTGTTTTCTGGTTTTCTGAGCGGGGAAGTAACTATTGCAGTGTGTCCGTCTTTATCTATAGAGGGAATTGATCTGATTGTGGGTAATAACTTTGCTCATGACCGTGTTTTTCCTGATCAGGTTTCACCACCTCCTGTGGTTAAGACTGGAGCTTCTCTATTGAATGAGACAGATGTTTTTCCAAATGTTTTTACGGCATGAACGCAATGACAAAAATGCAGGATGCCAACTCGTCTGATGCATCAAGGCACACGTCTACTCAGATATGTATTCCGCAGTTGCCAGCACCTTTGTCTAAATCTGACATTGTTGAGGCTCAAAAGAGACTGGCAGGAGAGGTTTTTAAACAGTTCCGCCAATCAGCTGCCATCAGATGGACTGGAAACAGACAGCTCCCCCTTCAGCCCAGGAGGAGAGAGTCGGCCCAAACACCTTCTGTTTAATGGTTGAGTGAGCACACCCTGCACGGCAAAGCCGGGCGTGACATGATATGAATACGTTTGTTAAAGAATGTTATATTTGAAAGTATGGTGAATACATTTCCATTATTAATTTACATAGTAAATAAAGCTAAATGTAATTATATAACTAACTATAACTAAACAAACTATTGATGTAATAAATAACAACATACAATTATCACAATTTGTGCATTTTGTTCAAGTGCAAGAAAAAAATGTTGGCCATTCACATGTGCTTCAAGCTTAAAATGTTGAATTGAGATTTACAACTTATCAAGTTATTCATGTTGATGTTATAGTAGGAATGATTCAGCTAGGTTGGCATTGACAAAATCATTTCCTCATTCCTAAAAATTATTTGAACAGTGAAGCCACTGAAGCCCACTTGAAGACAGTTGGCTTTGAACCTGATAATTATATTTGGGGTTCTTCTTAAGGCATGTCTGGCTTTTAACATTGATCAGGTGTTTAACTTGAGTGGGATTCTCCACATCACAATTCTTTACCTCTACTAATCCAAATGGTGGTGTTTCTTTTGTGTCAAAGACTCTAGCATCAGGGCTGGGGGCAAGGTGAGGTGCATCAGGGTGGATGATGACCCCACACTGCGTCACAGACACACAAAAAATACAGCATATTGCCTTAGTATCTCTGGTTCCAGATCTAAGCCTCTTTTCATAGCCTCTGTTTGAGGAGTTCCGCTCAGAATGCGGGCTGCCAGCGCTTTGGCGGGGGATTCCCCACGAAAATGGCATTTCTCGTGAAATCTGCTGGCTGTAACCTTGGGTTTGTGCACCAGGGTCCACAGCTGGCATTTGGACTACAGTTGGGTTTCTGCCTCAATGGCAGTGGAGATCTCCCTCGAAATCTTCAGGCTTTCCAAATTGTTGCTTGTAGGTGGGCACAAACTCTTTTGGAAACTTGAAATTGTAACCAGCAACAGGCAATCGAGGAAACTTGGGGGCAACAGTTTACTTAATAATGTCTCTGCTCTCTTACCAGTGTCCTCCTGAAATTTATACGGACCCAAAAGGAACGAAACCAAATTTAGAGTCCACCAAACTAAGGCCATCAAACCTGTGCAGCAATTTGGGGGGATCCCCCTCATAAGATTTTTTTGGTGCAAGTTAGTCTCGAAAAATACAATTTATACAAAATACACAATATACTTGATTATAATATGCATAACTATATACTATTATATTAAAAACAGGCTTGCATAGAAGAACAGGCTTCTTTCACTGTCCTGCGCTTAGTGGTCTTTAGACGTGGAGCGGGGCGTTTCATATTTAAAGAGACCTGACAACTTGCCCATAAACAAACTTAACACTGCATGAATTTGATCACATTGCACTGTAATTTTTACTCAAATACAAATATCTGAGTGAGCCCCCAAAGTCTATTTATTACTTCTTATGGGGGTCCCTAATGCCTTATGGGGGTCCCTAATGCCTTATGGGGGGTCCCGGATTCCCCCTTCAATTTGAGCACTGGTTCTAGGCTGGTGCTAGGTCTGCAGTAAGGTGGTGCATTTCTCAAAGCCCATGGTTTTATAATGAGCAGTCTGAGATAGCAGAGCAACTATGTGTTTGGACTGAGCTTTTACAGCAGAGCAAGAACATGACATGTTCATCAGTATGACAGAAACCTCTTCAGAATCAAATGTTATATGATAATAGGCATATGAGAGTGACTGGTGTTGTGTATAAGCTTTGAACGTCATTTTAACTTTTCAAACAAAATATTTCTCCGTTTTTTTTGTTCTCAAACAATCTAATTCTCTTTTAAAAGATATGTAAAAGGTGGTGGTTTTTGAGTACATTGACACTAAACCATTGACATCAGGCTAATAAACACACAGAACCACAATTGGAAGGATACGTTGTAGGCAGTGGCGGCTGCTGGTCTTTCAAAGAGGGGAAGCTCATTTCACAATGAATGAATGAACAAACTATCTAAAAAAAATGTATAAACACGATGGAGGAAATGTGGGTATACATTAAGCTGAAACAAGGAATGTGGTGTATAATTGTGTGAAATGTATGATGAAAATTGGCAAGCAATTTCGGCAAGCAAATACCAAGAAATAGGTTGCAGCAGTTTGTCTTTCAACTACACTTGAAAAATCCGCAATGGGACTGAGATTGAGTAGCTTTAGCGTCAGCGACTTTTTATAGAATAAAATCGCTGTCAATCAAAACGAGATGCAGTCTTTCGACAGACCCTCCAATCATCACGCAGACGCTCGGAGTCCGGGCCAGCCCACTCCTTCATTCATCCCAGGGACGCTGATCGTCCGTGGGAGGGACATAATCGCAGCATTATCCAATGACCGTCTTGTTTCTAAGCACTGAAAAAAACTGTTGAAAGCAGCCCCATTGAAGTCAATGGACGCTGGGCTTCAACAACAGAGTAATGCACTGTACGCTACGGGAATGAATGAGAAGGAAATCGAGTCAGCCGACCTAAGTAGCTGATTCTGAACGAAATTGTTTTCGTTCGAGATGAACGTGTTTAACGCATTTTTAGTCAATAAAATGTTAACATAATAGTACATATATCTGACCATTCATTTTTTGACAATTATAGGGGAAGCTGAGCTTCCCTTGCAGTCTTAAAGAAATCGCGACTGATTGTAGGATACTTTAAAGAAGAGGTTCCCAAACCTGTCCTGGACCCCTTGCACTGCATATTTATCTGTCTCCCTCAACGTACACACCAGACTGGAAAATCTGAACTGGGTAGGTCAGATAAGGGATGCACACTAAATGTGTAGTACTAGGGGTCCTCCAGGACAGTTTTGGAAACCTCTGCTGTAAAGTCTCTGCAACTGCAGATAAACAAAACAAAGCTATTCTGAGAAACCTGAAGCCCTCTCACGGTCACCTCATTAACAACTAAATTCGAACACTTGAAAAAATTACCTTCTCACTTAGTCTTTTTTACTCATTTTCGAGTAAAAATGTATACAAATTCTTGAATCAAGATGCACTTTCTTGATGAGTAAAATGACCTTGTCGTGTCAAATCTTGTTTTTGGGGAAAAATATGAAATTTCAGTGAATTAGTGCTTAAAACAAGCAAAAATAATCTTGAATTTTGTGACCAATTATAAGATCAACCTTAATTCAAGATTATTTTTCTTACCCTATTGGCAGATTTTTTTGCTTGTTTTAAGCAGAAATTCACTGATATTTCGTATATTTTTACAAGAAAGAAGACTTATTTTCTTAGGTCAGTGTGCTCATCAAGAAAATGCTTCTTGATTCAAGAAAGTTTAGACATTTTTACTTAAAAACAAGAAAGTAAGTCTAAGCAAGAAAGTCATTTTTTGCAGTGAAACGGTGTTGCAACAAAGTTTGGGGGAAGGAGTGCCACATTAAACAGGAATACGTTAAATTACTTTTATAGTACCACAATATGTAGCTAACAGTAGAGTAAGGGGTCTATATTACAGTAGCATCATGTAAAATACAGCTTTTTTATCTGCGAAAAAACTGACAGAACACTTATTGATGTACTTATCCTAGCACCTTCGCTAACGCAAAAGCAAACAAAACACTTACCTTCAAAATCAAAGAATTTATATCCTTTATCAAGCTTTGATCTTGTCGTCAGCAAAAATTTGTCTGCAAGACGTTGTACATCATCTAGCCGTATTTCTGGCAGATTTGGAAGGGACTTGGTAAATTCCATTCTGAGGCCCTAGCGGAAGTAACAACTTGTTCGAGTTTTACTGGCTGTTGGCGAACCAGCTTATAGGCACATTACTGCCACCCTTTGAATCGGCTAGCTGAAGTAACGATACACTGCTTCGCGGCAGAATGGAAGATGTGTGACGTCATGTAAAAGGAGCCTGTTGTACTGCCACAGTACAAACATTAGCTTCGTCAGCTAACAATACCATCGTCTGAACAGTAAAGCAAAAACTCTGAACCTCTTTACTCTTATTGACTGCAAATTGAAGTATGCAAAAAGTGAATTTACACAGTTTTAATTTTTTGTAAGTAAGAGAATCATTACATATGCCTTAGTGCACTGGATTTTTGTTCCGAACCTGGACATGGAGTTGTTTATTTTTAGTGACTGATTAAAACAGTCCTGCATTGTTAACTGCTGAAATCATTTTGCCTTTAAAGTCCAAATTTAAAACGTAGCTGGTTTAGTCCTTTCCCCAGGTGAAAGATTTTGCTATCTGTGAATCAGGAAAAATTGGCTGGAACAACTCAGAAATGCCTGCATTGGATGCGTATGAGAGGTGTTGTTCGGCAGTGTTAAGACACCAGAGCACTTCTGCCTGTAGCGTCACATTCGAACCAAACGCTGCTCGAAAGTCGCTTGATTTCCCTTCGATAGAGCCAGCAGCAGTAGCATTTGCAGTGGTGGTGGCAGTACTAGTAACAGCAGTGGGTTCTTTGTCGGTCTCATTAAAGTAACTAGGCATAATGAATTGCTGTGACTGTGTGACCCTAATAGGTGATTTGTGGCTATCAGAGTGCATATGTGATTTAAAGGTATTTACACCCATCGTAGCTAGCTTTTATTTACTTTTGCAAACTGCAAAATCCTTCACCTGGTTAACCACGAACGAACTGCTGGAACCATGTCTTAAAATCATCGTCTTCCACCCACTTCTCCTGGAATTTGCACTTCCCCATGTTGCAACATCTTTGCTAGGTCTCATCCGGCCGCTATCCAGACATCCGGCGTTACCGCAAGTCTGCAACGGCCAGAAGCGGTTACCTTGCGGTTCCTTGTTTTTCGTGCAATAATGTACAATTTTGCAAAAGCAAATCACTTGTAAAGTTCATTCGAATTACATTTTTTCTAAACAAAAAAATTCAAAACTTACTATAATATTAATGCCTTCAGAATTTGTATTTAAGGCTTTTTAATGCCATTTAAGGGCTTTATTTGACCAAAATCAATTTAATGACTATTAATGTTTTTTAATACCCTGCATTTAGCCTGTTTTTGAAGTACAGTAAAAAGTAATACTTGAGCACTGTAATTGAGTACAAATACTCAAAAAGTGTACTTAAGTAAATGTACTTTATAACTTCCCACCTCTGAACTAAATAAACCACCACATCAGGGTATTTATCCTATTATGTCCTTTGCAACCTGCAAACGCCACAAATTGGGTTTAACTAATATACCCTTGTATTTTGTCATTTACACCTCTCCCATTTAAACTTTAAAACTGTGCACGTCGCGCCGCACAGAGAGACATGTAGGACTTTAGAACTGCGCATCTCGCGCTGCACGAAGAGACACATCCACGGGGAGAAACGTCACTTTAAAAATGCGCACCTCGTGCTGCACAGAGGTAAAATGCATTTACATTTATGCATTTGGCAGACGCTTTTATCCAGAGCGAATTACATTGCATCTACTTATACATTTATATGTGCAATCTCCAGGGATCAAACCCACAACCTTGCATTGTTATCGCAATGTTCTTACCACTGAACTACAGGAACGCAACAGGAGACTCGTGTGACTTTAAAGAGACACATCCATTGAGAGACATGTCTGACTTTAAAACTGCGCAGCTAATGCTGCACGGAGAGACACTAAAACGGTCACTTTTTATAACTGCGGAGCTCGCAAGTTACGTCACAGACCAACTAATCAATAATGAAATTCGTTGACAACGAATTTCATTATCAATTATTATCGATTAGTTGTTGCGTCCCTAGAAACAACAATACCAATATGCATCTTGAGACAAAACACTGACATATTTTAAAGAATTTCACTGAAGACAGCTCAAAATTCCTTTTAGTCTGGGACTACCCTTAAGCCTTGTCTGTGAAACCAGGGCTAAGACTTTAACAGAAGTTCGCTTTGGAATTGGTAACTTGTAAAGGATGTAATTTTCGCTAAGGTATCTGTACTTTTACTTAAGAATAGTTTTCAGGTACTCTTAACACCTCTGCATTCATCCGTTGTAAAAAGAAACGGCAATATCTGCAAAGTAGTAGCAATAACATTCTTGTAAATGAATGTTCAGTGCTTGCGGAGGTTTAAAAGAAAAATAATGGATTCACAGCTTTTGAGAAACGATATTGAATCCACTGCATAAAGCACTAAACATTAATGCAATTTTACATTTTGAACAGTCTTTTAATTAAATGTGAGTGTTACAAAAATGTTTTGAACCATATTTTTGCTAGCTGTGAAATAAAGATCTATTACCTTATTAACCTTCAACATATGATATATATACTGGATTATAATATATTTGGTCCAATTATTACATGTGACCACAACTTAATGATTCAATTAATAAAATGAAATAAAAATGTTGTATACTTAAAGTGCAGAAATGCACTTGTAAGACACAGTCAGGTATTTGTAAGTTCCACCACAAGGATCCGTGAAAGCTGTATTCTCCGCAACAATGGAACAACTTGTTTTTCCATCACATCTGTCAATAAATGCAAAGATCAGCAAAAATATAAAACATAATAATTGATTGCATTATTTTCATACCTCATAGCTCTTCAGTGATGTTTAACGCTCTTACCTTATGGCCACCACACTCAGGGACGTACTCAGACTGCACTGAACATTTGTGAGCTGGTTAGCTGGTCTTCCAGTAGAGCAGGTCTGCCGGTCTGTACGCCCATAATTGGCTGAAAGGACTTTTATAGTTCCCTGATCTGTTGATAAAAAGTAACATTACCCACAAGTGTGTTGTTTCTTTTCTCAATGTGTTGTATGGTCTTGAATTTTTTGTACGACATCCAAAAGCATTGTTTAAATGAAACCCAGAGAACTCACCACAGCTGAGGGAGGCAGTTTGTGATTCACAGGTAACTACAGCCTTTTCTGATGGAACAACCAAAGTTGGAAACAAGTAGCAAATGAGGAATAGTGATGTTACAGTTTTACATTTACTGCATCTCTAATTTCTCTGTTAAATCAATATTGTTCTCAGACTATTTATTCAATAGTCATTTCATTTGTTTGAGCGGGGCCTTCTCGGCTTTCACCTCTCCATGAGCGTGCACAAGCAGAACTGAGAGACATCAAAGGCAGTGGAGGAACATCTATGTTGCCATGAAAAATCCATTAGATAAAGATATCACTGGAGACCGGAAGTGGAGCAACACCAGATTCAGGCGCAACTTGATACCTTCCTACCTTGGAATACAGCCTCAGAAGGCAGCATTTTACCGCTTTCGGACAGAGTCTATCTCTCAGCACAGAGCAATTTGCTCAAAGATCTTAACACTGCATTTTTATAAGGTCTTGGGATCATTTAGCTCCAAATCTCACCTGGTGATGGTGGTGGAGGTGCAACACACTTGTAAGACACAGTCAGGTATTTGTAAGTTCCACCACAGGGATCCTTGAAAGCTGCATTCTCCGCAACAATGGAACAACTCGTTTTTCCATCACATCTGTGTGAATAAATACAAAGATCAGAAAAAATATATTTTAAAAATTGCTAACGTTATTTTCATACCTCATAGCTCTTCAGGGACGTTTAACGCTCTTACCTACTGGCCACCAGACTTAGGGACGTACTCTGAGTGCACTGAACATTTGAGATCTGGTTAGATGGTTTTCCAGTAGAGCAGGTCTGCCGGTCTGTACGCCCATAATTGGCTGAAATGACTTTTATAGTTCCCTGGTCTGTTGATAAAAAGTAACATTACCCACAAGTGTGTTGTTTCTTTTCTCAATGTGCTTTATGGTCTTGAAATTATTGTACTACATGCAAATGCATTATTTATATGAAACCCAGAGAACTCACCACAGCTGAGGGAGGCAGTTTGTGATTCACAGGTAACTACAGCCTTTTCTGATGGAAGAGCTTAAGTTGGAGACAAGAAGCAAATGAGGAATAGTAATGTTATTGTGTTACAGTTAGGGCACCTCTTATTTCTCTGAGAAAATGTAATCGAAATTTGCGGAAAAATAAATAAACATTAGTTCCTTCAATATTGCTCTCTGACTATTTTGTCACAAGTCATTTTATTTGTTTGAGCGGGGCCTGCTCGACTTTCACCTCTCCCATAGACGCACATAAGCAGGATTTGTTGGACATCAAGGGCAGTGGACGAAACATCTGTGTTGCCTTGAAAAATCCATTAGATAAAGGTATCGCGGGAGACAGTCATTGGAGAAACATCAGATTCAGACACACCTTGATGCCTTCCTACCTTGGAATCCAGCCTCCGAAGGCAGCATTTTACAGCTTTCAGACAGAGCCTATCTCTTAGCACAGAGCAATTAGCTCAAAGATCCTAACACTGCATAGCATCCAGATGGTTTACCTTACTAACCAGCTAATACATCCTAGCCACGCAAAACCTAGTTACCAACCGAATATAAACACCCTAGAATTACCCAGCAAACAGACAACTTTACCAAAAAAACAAGCAGGCAATCCTGGGCAACGCCTACTAATTGCATGATAGACACTATCAACACCTTGAGACTTAACGGAACACCTTAAATGCCTCGTTCATATTAGCATTACATTAAACCCTGTTAACATCATGCCTACTTGTGGTACCTTAAATTGATAGCATTTCAGCGTTGTTACTGGTCGAAGGCTGATTTTGATGTCTGTATGTGTCTGTGCTTTTGAAGGGATTGTTTTTATGTTTGTAAAACTGTATGTCTGTAAATCTTTCAGGAATATATGATTGTCGCAGGATTGATGACTGTGTGAAGTCTGGATGAGATCAGTGACTCCAGCTAGTAGATGATGCTTCTCTTTATCAATAATAACCAACATCACACAGTTACACAGGTGATTTTTCTGAGGTCTAGGGATCATTTAGGTGTAAAACTCACCTGGTGATGGTGGTGGAGGTGCAACACACTTGTAAGACACAGTCATGTATTTATAAGTTCCACCACATGGATCCGTGAAAGCTGAATTCTCCGCAACAATGGAACAACTCGTTTTTCCATCACATCTGTGTCAATAAATACAAAAATCAGCAAAAATATAAAATATAGTAATTGCTTACGTTACTTTCATACCTCATAGCTCTTCAGTGATGTTTATGCTCTTACCTAATGGCCACCACACTTAGAGACGTACTCAGACTGCACTGAACATTTGTGAGCTGGTTAGCTGGTCTTCCAGTAGAGCAGGTCTGCCGGTCTGTACGCCCATAATTGGCTGAAAGGACTTTTATAGTTCCCTGGTCTGTTGATAAAAAGTAACATTACCCAGAAAGTATGTTGTACCTTTTCTCAATGTGTTATATGGTCTTGAAATTATTGTACTACATGCAAATACATTGTTTATATGAAACCCAGAGAACTCACCACAGCTGAGGAAGGCAGTTTGTGATTCACAGGTAACTACAGTCTTTTCTGATAGAACAAATAAAGTTGGAGACAAGAAGCAAATTAGGAGCAAAAGAAAAAAACTTGAATTCCTTCAATATCGTTCCCCGACTATTTTATCAAAAGCCATTTTATTTGTTTGAGCGGCGCCCTGCTCGACTTTCACCTCTCTCATAGACGCGCACAAGCAGGATTTGTTGGAGGTCAAAGGCAGTGGAGGAAACATCTAAGTTGCCTTGAAAAATCCATTAGATAAAGGTATAGCGGGAGACAGTCATCGGAGCAACAACGGATTCAGACACACCTTGATGCCTTCCTACCTTGGAATCCAGCCTCTGAAGGCAGCATTTTACAGCTTTCAGACAGAGCCTATCTCTCAGCACAGAGCAATTAGCTCAAAGATCCTAACACTGTATAGCATCCAGATGGTTTACCTTACTAACCAGCTTATACATCCTAGCCAAACAAAACCCAGTTAGCAGCCAAAATCAATACCCTAGAATTACCTAGCAAACAGCTTAGTGGAGTCACTTGGTGGACGATTATGTCTTTATGTGAACAAAAACTGGTGTAATACGGTGGTCGTTAGGGAGACCTTGTGTACACCGGACATCAAACTTTTATCTGATACGCTTGTTTATATTCACCCGAAGGCTAATGTTGATTCAGCAACTCGAATTGTTGCATAAAACATGCAAAGACTTCAGATACACCGAACTTAATTATGAGTGATAAAATCACTCTAAATTGGGGAAGTCCTTAATTGGTTTTGATCAATACGTAACCTGTTTTACACGATAATTGACAAGGCTCAGTTATAAGGATAAAGTGGAGTATATGTTTAGTAATGGAAATTCTCGTTCTGCATGGAAGGGGGTGAAGTCCATGATGGGGATGCATTCTATGAAATGTAATATTTCTTTAGATGGTAAACATGATTTTGATCTTGCTTATGATTTGAACATTTTCTAAAATCATTTTAACTTTCATGATTTTGGTCAGGAAGTGGCAGCTTTTAAACATGCTTCCTTTGAGCAAAATAGTATAAATGTTGATAAGGATATAGTTTTAAAACTTTTTTGGGGCGTTAAAGAAAGGAAAAGTCCAGGCCCTGATGGTATTGGAGGCGGCATTATTAAGCATTGTGCAGAACAATTGGTTTCATTTTTAATATGTCATTGGACCTTCATAAGGGTCCACGTCTATGGAAAGAATCTATTATTGTACCTGCGCCTAACAATAATTTACCACAATGTTTAAATGAGTACAGGCCAGGATAGCACTTACATCTCTAATTCTGAAATTATTTGAGATGGTTGTTAAGAATAAGCTTTTGACCATGGCACAGGACAATTTAGATCCGTTTCAGGTTGCACACATGCATGGTAGGGGGGACGACGATGGGATTGGCACTCTTTTAAATATGATTTTAGGACATCTTGAGGTTGCAAAAACTTTTGCGCAATTTAGGTTTTGTTGATTTTTCATCTGCTTTTAATTGTTTCTAGCCTCATATTCTAGCAGAAAGGTTAACAAGGGAGTATAATATTGATTCTGTGGTGATATGTTGGCCGATGGATTTTTATCTGATAGGTCTCAACATGTGAATGTAAACAGGGTTTTATCTGATGAGCTCTTTTCTTCGACCTGATCACTGCAAGGATGTGTTCTTTCACCTCTTCTATTTGTGCTTTATACGAATGAGTGTCAGGCGCAACTAGAGAGGCGTTATATCATTAAGTTTGCAGATGATTCAGTGATTGTCTCCCTTTTGAATAGCTTGTATATGGATCATGGTGCTGTACTGAATGATTTTATCGATTGGAGTAAATTGTCTGATGTGATGATTGTGGATTTTAGGAAGAATCCTTCGGTCATCTCTCCTATGGTTGTTAATGATCAAGTTGTTTAGGTTGTACACCAATTTAAATACCTTGGTACCATAATAGACGATAAATTGACATTTGAGACTCATGTGGATGCTGTGTAAGAAAGCCTCCCAGCAGATGTTCTATCTGTGGAAACTTTGCAGTTTTAAGGTGGACAGTACTTTTGTGAGGATATTTTACTCTTGATGTATGGAATCTGTCATTACTTTCTCATTTGTGTGTTGGTATGGGTTGCTTGATGTTAAAAACAGAAACCGACCGTATGGTATTGTTAAAGTGTGTGGTAAGATTATCGGCACCACTTTAAATGTGTTGACCCCAGCCATCCCTTGCAGAATATTTTAAGTTGCTCCGATCTACTCGCAGATATTGTTTGCCTCTATATAAGACCAATAGATTTAAGAACTCTTTCATACCAGCTGCCATTTTTTTTTAATTACAAATAATTTTATGGATAGTATAAGTGGGATACATTGTTTTTTTTAAATTGATTGTCATTATTTTTTTATTTATATTTTTTGGTTTTGTGTTGCGGTATTGTCATTGTATAAATCGTTTACTGCTGGCTGTGAAATTAATTGCCCTTCGGGGATAATAAAGTTGACTGAGACAAAAAATTAACCAGCAAACAGATTAGGGAGCCTGACATTGCCTAGCAACAACATGAAACACCTCAGTGACAAGTTCAACACCCTAGCAACCAGCTTAAAGAGCCGAACAATGCCTAGCGACCACATGGACCGCCTTAGTAACCAATTCAAAACCCTAGAAAACGGATTATAGAGCCTAGAGCTTAACAATGCCTAGCAACCACATGAAGCACCCTAGTAACCAGTAGAACACCCTAGCAACGCCTATGCACAAGACAGACTACTTTACTAAAAAACAAGCAGGCACACTTTTGCAACGCCTAATAATTGCATGATTGACTCTAACAACCAGTGGTGGACGAAGTACACAAACCATGTACTTGAGTAAAAGTAGAGATACCCAAGGAAAAATATTACTCAAGTGAAAGTAGAAGTGCTGCCTTTAAACTTTCACTTGAGTAAAAGTACAAAAGTATTTGCCTTCAAATGTACTTAAGTATCCAAGTACTATTATTTTTATTAAATAAAATATATTTTTTGTGCTTGTCTTTTAGCATGTCATAAGAAATACAGAGTATATACAGAGTATATTATTTTCAGCATAGGCTTAGTTAGATCAGTCTTTGGAAGCTTTTGAAAATAACAATACCTGTTAATATGGAGAACTCCTCTCCACCAGTCAACTGTTTGAGCATCATACATGCACCAATACAAAATTTTCTTATAATATAATCATTGTGTTCCCAACTTGTAATAATTACTTTAATTAGCTCATTGTTTCCTTCTTTAAATTAATACATGATGTTAGCTATAACAGCATGATTTGCATGATCTAAAACTGTACATTTAGATAACTTAGACAGTCACCTCTGATAACAGATCACTCAAAATATTTATGTAGACAAATTCAAGCTGCTTTGAAACTATGTGTATTGTGAAAAACGCTAATACAAATAAATGGAAATTGAATAGCTGGAGCCTAGTCAAAATATAATTAATTTAAATTCCAACATAAAATGTTAAATTCGATTGATTCCCATTTCACAATATCACAGAACTCAGCTAGAAAAGTTTCAAATTAAAATATGAAATAAGGCGAAACAGCTAAGTTTACTTAGCTGACGACGTGTACAATGTTCATGGTAGCGTAACAGTCTATATTTGTTCTGCAAGCTACTGTTAGATTTATATCTCTTTATTTTAAATGAGTGAAATTAAAATGGCTTACCTCTATGTGTTCCCTTATTGGAAGGAGAATTCTTGTATGAAGAAATTGTACAGGACCGAGGCAGGCAGAGAAGGCACTTAAAAATGAAAGACTTTCTTCTTTTCAACGATTTAAAAAGAATCGCGTAAATAAGGCCATGGGTTTTGAGCAAAGTTAGATTCTGCAGTTTCTTCCATGATTTCACTAAAGTCGAAATGTTATGTTGTTGCAGACAGTTGCACTGAATCTGATGTGTTTAATCGTATTTTCGCGCTATGTAGATAACGTTACAAAGGCGACAACGGGGGCAAAACAAATTCAAAATAAAGCGCGCGATATACTGTGATTGGTGGCTCGTTTTACCAGTTAAGTTTTTATTGACTTATAAATAAAAAGGAACGACTGATTTTTAAAATGTAGTAGAGTAAAAAGTAAGATATTTGACTTTGAAATGTAGTGGAGTTAAAGTAAAACTCTCCCAAAATTGAAGTATTTGAGTAAAGTACAGATACACAAAAAAACTACTTAAGTACAGTAACGAATTACATTTACTTCGTTACTGTCCACCACTGCTAACAACACCTAGCAACTTAAGGGAACACCTTAACTACAAATGCCTAGTTCTTATTAGCATCACATTAAACCCTTTTAACCTCATCTTAACTTGTGCTAACTTAAATCGGTAGCATTTTACCAGTGTTACTGGTCGAAGGCTGATTTTGATGTCTGTATGTGTCTGTGCTTCTGAGGGGATTGTTTTTTATGATTGTAATACTGATTGTTTGTAAATCTATCAGGAATATATGATTGTCGCAGGATTGATGACTTGGTGAACCATGGATGAGATCAGTGACTCCAGCTACTAGATGATGCTTCTCTTTATCAATAATAACCAACATCACACAGTTACACAGGTGATTTTTGTGAGGTCTAGGGATCGTTTAGGTGCAAAACTCACCTGGTGATGGTGGTGGGGTTGCAACACACTCATAAGACACAGTCAGGTATTTGTATGTTCCACTACAGGGATCCGTGAAAGCTGCATTCTCCGCAACAATGGAACAACTCGTTTTTCCATCACATCTGTGTCAATAAATACAAAGATCAGCCAAAATATATTTTAAAAATTGCTCACGTTATTTTCATACGTCATAGCTCTTCAGGGACGTTTAACGCTCTTACCTACTGGCCACCAGACTTAGGGACGTACTCCGAGTGCACTGAACATTTGAGATCTGGTTAGATGGTTTTCCAGTAGAGCAGGTCTGCCGGTCTGTACGCCCATAATTGGCTGAAAGGACTTTTATAGTTCCCTGGTCTGTTGATAAAAAGTAACATTACCCACAAGTGTGTTGTACCTTTTCTCAATGTGCTTAATGGTCTTGAAATTATTGTACTACATGCAAATGCATTATTTATATGAAACCCAGAGAACTCACCACAGCTGAGGGAGGCAGTTTGTGATTCACAGGTAACTACAGCCTTTTCTGATGGAACAAATAAAGTTGGAGACAAGAAGCAAATTAGGAGCAGTGATGTTACAGTGCTACAGTTATGCATCTCTAATTTCTCTGTAAACATGCATTCGAAATTTACGGAAAAGAAAAAAACTTGTATTCCTTCAATAGTGTTCCCCGACTATTTTATCAAAAGCCATTTATTTGTTTGAGCTGCGCCCTGCTTGACTTTCAACTCTGCCATAGACGCGCACAATCAGGATTTGTTGGAGGTCAAAGGCAGTGGAGGAAACATCTATGTTGCCTTGAAAAATCCATTAGATAAAGGTATCGCGGGAGACAGTCATTGGAGCAACAACGGTATAAGACGCACCTAAAATGCTGCCTTCCAGCCTCCGAAGGCAGCATTTTACAGCTTTCAGACAGAGCCTATCTCTCAGCACAGAGCAATTAGCTCAAAGATCCTAACACTGCATAGCATCCATTTGGTTTACCTTACTAACCAGCTAATACATCCTAGCCAAGCAAAACCCAGTTACCAGCTGAATATAAACACCCTAGAATTACCTAACAAACAACTTAGAGAGCCTGACATTGCCGAGCAACAACATGAAACACCCCTGTGACCAGTTCAACACCTTAGCAGCCAGCTTAAAGAGACTAACATTAACTAGCGACCGCATGGAATGCCCTAGTAACCATTTCAACACCCTAATAATCAGCTTATAGAGCCTAAAGCTTAACAATGCCTAGCAACCACATGAAGAACCCTATTAACCAGTGGAACACCCTAGTAACACCCTATGCACAAGACAGACTACTTTACTAAAAAACAAGCAGGCACACTTTTGCAACGCCTAATAATTGCATGATTGACTCTAACAACACCTAGCAACTTAAGGGAACACCTTAACTACAGATGCCTAGTTCTTATTAGCATCAGATTAAACCCTTTTAACCTCATCTTAACTTGTGCTAACTTAAATCGGTAGCATTTTACCAGTGTTACTGGTCGAAGGCTGATTTTGATGTCTGTATGTGTCTGTGCTTTTGAGGGGATTGTTTTTTATGATTGTAATACTGTATGTCTGTAAATCTATCAGGAATATATGATTGTCGCAGGATTGATGACTTGGTGAACCATGGATGAGATCAGTGACTCCAGCTAGTAGATGATGCTTCTCTTTATCAATAATAACCAACATCACACAGTTACACAGGTGATTTTTGTGAGGTCTAGGGATCGTTTAGGTGCAAAACTCACCTGGTGATGGTGGTGGAGGTGCAACACACTCATAAGATACAGTCAGGTATTTGTATGTTCCACCACAGGGATCCGTGAAAGCTGCATTCTCCGCAACAATGGAACAACTCGTTTTTTCATCACATCTGTGTCAATAAATACAAAGATCAGCAAAAATATATTTAAAAATTGCTTACGTTATTCTCATAGCTCTTCAGGGACGTTTAACGCTCTTACCTAGTGGCCACCACACTTAGGGACGTACTCTGAGTGCACTGAACATTTGAGATCTGGTTAGATGGTTTTCCAGTAGAGCAGGTCTGCCGGTCTGTACGCCCATAATTGGCTGAAAGGACTTTTATAGTTCCCTGGTCTGTTGATAAAAATTAACATTACCCACAAGTATGTCGTACCTTTTCTCAATGTGTTGTATGGTCTTGAAATTATTGTACGACATGAAAATACTTTCTTTATATGAAACCCAGAGAACTCACCACAGCTGAGGGAGGCAGTTTGTGATTCACAGGTAACTACAGCCTTTTCTGATGGAACAACTAAAGTTGGAGACAAGAAGCAAATTAGGAGCAGTGATGTTACAGTGCTACAGTTATGCATCTATTTCTCTGTTAACATGCAATCGAAATTTACGGAAAAAGGATAAAACTTGAATTCATTCAATATTGTTCCCCGACTATTTTATCAAAAGCCATTTTATTTGTTTGAGCGGCGCCCTGCTCGACTTTCACCTCTCCCATAGACGCGCACAAGCAGGATTTGTTGGAGGTCAAAGGCAGTGGAGGAAACATCGCGGGAGACAGTCATCCGAGCAACAACGGATTCAGACGCACATTGATGCTTTCCTACCTTGGAATCCAGCCTCTGAAGGCAGCATTTTACAGCTTTCAGACAGAGCCTATCTCTCAGCACAGAGCAATTAGCTCAAAGATCCTAACACTGCATAGCATCCATTTGGTTTACCTTACTTACCAGCTAATACATCTTAGCCACGCAAAACCTAGTTACTAGCTGAATATAAACACCCTAGAATTACCTAGCAAACAACTGAGAGAGCCTGACATTGCCGAGCAACAACATGAAACACCCCTGTGACCAGTTCAACACCTTAGCAGCCAGCTTAAAGAGACCAACAATAACTAGCGACCGCATGGAATGCCCTAGTAACCATTTCAACACCCTAATAATCAGCATATAGAGCCTCAAGCTTAACAATGCCTAGCAACCACATGAAGAACCCTATTAACAAGTAGAACACCCTAGCAACACCCTATGCACAAATCAGACTACTTTACTAAAAAAACAAGCAGGCACACCTTGGCAACGCCTAAAAATTGCATGATTGACTCTAACAACACCTAGCAACTTAAGGGAACACCTTAACTACAAATGCCTAATTCTTTTTAGCATCACATTAAACCCAGTTAACATCATAATACCAATTTAGCTAAGCTAAATTGGTAGCATTTTATCATTGTAATGGGTCGTGTGCTGCTTTTGATTTCTGTATGTGTCTGTGCTATTGAGGGGATTTTTTTTATGTTTGTAAAACTGTATGTCTGTAAATCTTTCAGGATTATATGATTGTCTTAGGTGAACCATGGATGAGATCAGTGACTCCTACTAGATTCAGCAACTAGATGATGCTTCTCCGAGTCAGTGCTCCAAACTCGGATAAAATCCGAAAAAACCCGCTGATTTTTCAAAAGCTCCGGTTTTTCGAAATATTTCTAAGTCCATTCCTATGGGAATATTATGGCCGTTCAGACATGGATGTCCGAACCGAGTCAGCGGACCTCAGAGAAGCCCGTGGCCGAAAGGGTGCTCCAAATTTGGATAAAATCCGAAAAAACCTGCTGATTTTTCAAAAGCTCCGGTTTTTCGAAATATTTCTAAGTCCATTCGTCTGTAAATGTTATGGCCGTTCGGACATGGAAGTCCCAACCGAGTCAGCGGACCTCAGTGGAGCCAGTGGCCGAGAGGGTGCTCCAAACTCTGATAAAATCCGAAAAAACCCGCTGATTTTTCGAAAGCTCCGGACTTCAGAAATATTTCTTAGTCCATTCGTCTGTAAGTGTTATGGCCGTTCGGACATGGAAGTCCCAACCGAGTCAGCGGACCTCAGAGAAGCCCGTGGCCGAGAGGGTGCTCCAAACTCGGATAAAATCCGAAATCTGCAGCTGATTTTTCGAAACCTCCGGAGCTTTTTGCTTTTTCCCCCAGGCTCGAGACACCGATCGTTGCAATGGTCTGGCCGAGACCTTTCGAACGAGACCGGCCTCGACGCTCTACGACCTTCCTGGAAGAAGTTATTGAGGGTGAAAGACGCGCAAGCCAAGCCTAGAAGGAAGCGCTATTTTCGGATAGAACGCCCGAAGTTCATCGGTCAATATCTCCGGTTCTGAATGATGTAGAGAAACGATGGACCCCTCGTTGGAAATGTCTGGTCCGGACCCTTCGATAGACACCGGCCTCATCTCTCTGGGACGTTCCTACGCGGAGTTATAAAATTTGTCCGCCAGACGGCGCTCTTTCTTCCGGATTGAATGACCCGCGTTCACAGGTCCCGGAGCTAGGCCTCCCGGTAGCCCGGAGGTTTGAAAAATCATATCTCCCGAACCCCGAGACCCCCGGGCTCGAGACGCCGCTTGTTGCACCGGTCGTAACAAGACCTTTCGAACGAGACCGGCCTCGACGCTCTACGACCTTCCCGGAAGAAGTTCTTGAGGTTACAAGACGCGCGAGCCAAACTCAACCGGTTCGGGAGATATGATTTTTCAAAGCTCCGGCTACCGGGAGGCCTAGCTCCGGCCCCCGGGAACGCAGAGCCTCGTGGCCCGTCTCGATCGAAAGGTCTTGGCCAGACCTTTCCAAAGAGACCTGTCTCGAGTCTGTGCGTGCCCGGGTTCGGGAGCTACGATTTTTCAAAGTTTCGGCCAACGGACGCCGACCCCCGTCTTCCGGGAGGCCTAGCTCCGGCCCCCGGGAACGCGGTCTCGGCTAGAACTTTCCAATGCACCAGGTCCCACGTTTCTACGACCTTCCTGGCCGGAGAGGCGGAGGCAAAAAGGACCGTGTCAAAAATCAACATCTCGGCCTAGGAAGGTCCCATCGACAAGTTCTTTATACCGTCGGAAAGGTCTCGTCGAGCCCGTTCCAACGCACCGAGTCCCGTCTTTCTACGACCTTCCCGGCCGGAGATAATTTTTCCAAACAGGTTTATATTTCGCGGCGTAGCTCCAGCCCCCGGGCACGCAGAGGGTCGAGGCCGGTCCCGTTCCAAAGGTCTGGACAAGACCTTTCGAACGAGCCCTGTCTCGAGTCTGTGCGTGCCCGGGTTCGGCAGCTACGGTCGTTGGAAGAAAACGGCCACCAGAGGCCCATCTCCGTCTTCCGGGAGCCCGTGCACCGGCCCCCGGGCACGCAGGGGGTCGAGGCCGGTCTCGTTGGAAAGGTCTCGGTCAGGTCTCTCCAACGGACGTCATGTCGAGCCCTAGGGTGTCGGGGATCGGAAGCTACGCGTCGTCAAACATGCTCCGGCTACCGGGAGCCCGTGCGCCGGTTCCCGGGCGCGCAGAGACTCGTGGCCGGTCTCTTTCGAAAGGTCTCGACGAGACCTTTCGAACGAGCTCGGTCTCGAGTCTCTGCACGTCCGGGAGGTACGGTCGTTCTTAGAAAAAGGTAACGCGGGGGCGGGCTCACGCGACTCGCGGCCCGTGCACCGGCCCCCGGGGACGCACAGCCTCGTGGCTGGTACCGTTGGAAGACCTTTCCGGAGCACTTCGTGTCGAGCCCGAGGGTCGAGGCGTTCGGGAGCTACGCGTCGTCAAAGAATAACCAACATCCCTCAGTTACACAGGTGATTTTTGTGAGGTCTAGGGATCATTTAGGTGCAAATCTCACCTGGTGATGGTGGTGGAGGTGCAACACACTCATAAGACACAGTCAGGTATTTGTATGTTCCACCACAGGGATCCGTGAAAGCTGCATTCTCCGCAACAATGGAACAACTTGTTTTTCCATCACATCTGTGTCAATAAATACAAAGATCAGCAAAAATATATTTTAAAAATTGCTTACGTTACTTTCATACCTCATAGCTCTTCAGGGACGTTTAACGCTCTTACCTACTGGCCACCAGACTTAGGGACGTACTCTGAGTGCACTGAACATTTGAGATCTGGTTAGATGGTTTTCCAGTAGAGCAGGTCTGCCGGTCTGTACGCCCATAATTGGCTGAAAGGACTTTTATAGTTCCCTGGTCTGTTGATAAAAAGTAACATTACCCACAAGTGTGTTGTACCTTTTCTCAATGTGCTTAATGGTCTTGAAATTATTGTACTACATGCAAATGCATTATTTATATGAAACCCAGAGAACTCACCACAGCTGAGGGAGGCAGTTTGTGATTCACAGGTAACTACAGCCTTTTCTAATGGAACAAATAAAGTTGGAGACAAGAAGCAAATTAGGAGCGGTGATGTTACAGTTCTACAGTTATGCATCTCTAATTTCTCTGTTAACATGCAATCGAAATTTATGGAAAAAGGATAAAACTTGAATTCCTTCAATATTGTTCCCCGACTATTTTATCAAAAGCCATTTTATTTGTTTGAGCGGGACCCTGCTCGACTTTCACCTCTCCCATAGACGCCCACAAGCAGTGGAGGAAACATCTATGTTGCCTTGAAAAATCCATTAGATAAAGGTATAGCGGGAGACAGTCATCGGAGCAACAACGGATTCAAACGCACATTGATGCCTTCCTACCTTGGAATCCAGCCTCCGAAGGCAGCATTTTACAGCTTTCAGACAGAGCCTATCTCTCAGCAGAGAGCAATTAGTTCAAAGATTCTAACACTGCATAGCATCCAGATGGTTTACTTTACTAACCAGCTTATAAATCCTAGCCAAGCAAAACCCAGTTACTAGCTGAATATAAACACCCTAGAATTACCTAGCAAACAGCTTAGAGAGCCTGACATTGCCGAGCAACAACATGAAACACCCCTGTGACCAGTTCAACACCTTAGCAGCAAGCTTAACGAAACTAAAAAAGCAACCACATGGAGCGCCCTAGTAACCATTTCAACACCCTAGTAATTAGGACATAGAGCCTTGAGCTTAAAAAGTTAAAGTGACCTATTTGTCAAGTATGGTGACCCATACCCAAAATGTGACCCCTATTTTTAACCCATCCAGTGAGTAGTGAACGCACGCACAGCAAGTGGTGAACTCACGTACGTCCGGAGCAGTGGGAAACTATCACTGCACCGCCCGGTGAGCACGTAGGGGTAAGGTGCCTTGCTCAAGGGCACCTCAATCGTTACCTGGTGGCTCTGAGGTTCGAACCAGCAACCTTCTGGTCACGAGTCCGACTCTCTAACCATTAGGCCACGATTGCCCCTAGTAACCAGTAGAACACCCTAGCAACGCTCTATGCACAAGCCAGACTACTTTACTAAAAAAACAAGCAGGCACACCTTGGCACGCTTACTCATTGCACTACAGACTCTAACAACACCTAGCAACTTAAGGGAACACCTTAACTAAAAATCCCTGGTCCTTATTAGCATCACATTAAACCCTCATAACATCCTGCTGACTTGTGCTAACTTAAATTGATAGCATTTTACCAGTGTTACGGGTTGAATGCTGGTTTTAATGTATGTATGTGTCTGTGCTTTTGAGGGGATTGTTTGATATGTTTGTAAAACTGTATGTCTGTAAATCTTTCAGGAATATATGATTATCGCAGGATTGATGATTTGGGGAACCATGGATGAGATAAGTGATTCCTACTAGATTATGCTTCTCTTCATCAAGAATAACCAACATCACACTGTTACACAGGTGATTTTTGTGAGGTCTAGGGATCATTTAGGTGCAAAACTCACCTGGCGATGGTGGTGGGGGTTCGACACACTCATAAGACACAGTCAGGTATTTGTAAGTTCCACCACAAGGATCCGTGAAAGCTGCATTCTCCGCAACAATGGAACAACTCGTTTTTCCATCACATCTGTGTCAATAAATACAAAGAAAAGCTACAATATTTGTACAAAATTGCTTACAATATTTGTAAAAAATTGTATACGATATTTTGATATCTTATAGCTCTTCAGTGACGTCTAATGCTCTCACCTAATGGCCACCACATTTAGGGACGTACTCAGACTGCACTGAACATTTGTGAGTTGGTTATCTGGTCTTCCAGTAGAGCAGGTCTGTCGGTCTGTACGCCCATAATTGGCTGAAAGGACTTTTATAGTTCCCTGGTCTGTAACATTGCCCACAAGTTTGTTGTACCTTTTCTCAATGTGTTATATGGTCTTGAAATTGTTGTACGACATGAAAAGGCATTGTTTATATGAAACCCAGAGAACTCACCGCAGCTGAGGAAGGCAGTTTGTGATTCACAGGTAACTACAGCCTTTTCTGATGGAACAGCTAAAGTTGGAGACAAAACGCAAATTAGGAGTAGTAATGTAACAGTGTTACAGTCACGGCACCTCTAATTTCTTTCTAAAATTCCCATGAAAAGTTTAAAAAAAAAAATTGAATTCATACAATATTGTTCTAATATCGCCAACACCTAAAGTTGGAGACGAGCAGCAGATGAGGAGTAGTTCCCTATCGAAACTTCACTTGTACTGCGTAGCAGGATGCTTTGGGGAAACTCATTGTTCTCCAATGATTGAAGCTTCATAATAAAGCAGTGAATACTGCACGGCCATTGGTGCGTGAAAGGAAAACTTTGCGCCAATGGCAGCGAAGCTCTACAGAGCTCAGTTACTCGTGTTCAGGGCCAGTCTCGTGGTACTCAAGCGCCATCTGTGGCTGATGCTCGACGAGATCAAGGAGGCGGATAAGGACCCTTCCTAGATGCTCTATTCTCCGCCACCAGCCTCTTCCGAGACGCATCATTGCTCTCGCTCTGGGAGACATTTCCCTCAGCGCCAGGGACCCCAAAGATCCAAACACTGCATAGCATCCAGATGGTTTACCTTACTAACCAGCTAATACATCCTAGCCGAGCATCACCCAGTTAGCAGGAAAAATAAACACCCTAGAATTACCTAGCAAACAGCTTAGAGAGCCTGACATTGTCTAGGAACAAAAATGAAACAAACCAGTGATTAGTTCAACACCCTAGCAACCAGCTTAAAGAGCCTTAAAATGCCTTGCGACCACATGGAACGCCCAGCACCATAGTAACCAGTTCAACACCCTAGCAACACCTATGCACAAGCCAAAATACTTTTGTTACAAGCAGGTACACCTTGGCAATGCCTACTAATTGCATGATTTACTCTAACAACACCTAGCGACTTAATGGACCACCTTAACTGCAAATGCCTAGTTCTTATTAGCGTCACATTAAACCCTTTTAACATCATGCTAACCTGTGCTACCTTAAATTGATATCATTTCAGCGTTTTTATGTGTCGAAGGCTGAGTTTGATGTCTGTATGTGTCCGTGCTTTTGAGGGGATTGTTTTTATGTTTGTAATACTGCATGTCTGTAAATCTTTAAGGGATATATGATTGTCGCAGGATTGATGACTGGGTGAACCATGGATGAGATCAGTGACTCCAGCTACTAGATGATTGTTAGATTTAATTTCCGCATAAATGAATACAAGCATGCAAACTAATGAATTGTGAAGTTGTTAAGCTCACTGAATAAATTCCTGGCAAGATAGTTGTAGGAAGGGTTTCCCTCTGGCTATATGGGGGATTCCCTCTAAGCTAAACATACTTTGTTTGACCTGCTTTACCATATTTGGTCATTCTTTGAACCCCTAGACATTTGAAACCATCCAGAGGTCTTTTGGTACCTATATAAACGCTTGTAGATTCTAAAATAAATGAGTCCAAAAGCGCGATGCCTTTGTGTCTAGTTCTTGTGCTCCCAGATCTGCAGAAGAATTCTCTCACAACATCCAACCTATTTTCTGATTTGATTTTAAGTGTAATCCACAACACAGAAAGAAACTTAGTGTTCGAAAGGAACTTGAAGTTTAACAATGATGCTTTTTCTTCATCAAGATGATTTTGGTGAGGTCTAGGGATCATTTTAGTGAAAAACTCACGTGGTGGTGGTGGTGGAGGTGCAACACACTTGTAAGACACAGTCAGGTATTTGTAAGTTCCACCACAAGGATCTGTGAAAGCTGCATTCTCCGCAATAAAGGAACAACTTGTTTTTCCATCACATCTGTCAATAAATACAAAGATCATCAAAAATATGACAGATAATAATTGCTTACGTAGCAATTATACCTCATAGCTCTTCAGTGATGTTTATGCTCTTACCTACTGGCCACCACACTTAGAGACGTACTCAGACTGCACTGAACATTTGTGAGCTGGTCATCTGGTCTTCCAGTAGAGCACGTCTGTCGGTCTGTACGCCCATAATTAGCTGAAAGGACTTTTATAGTTCCCTGGTCTGTTGATAAAAAGTAACATTAGCCACAAGTGTGTCGTACCTTTTCTCAATGTGTTATATGGTCTTGAAATTATTGTACAACATGAAAATGTATTGTTTATATGAAACCCAGAGAACTCACCACAGCTGAGGGAGGCAGTTTGTGATTCACAGGTAACTACAGCCTTTTCTGATGGAACAGCTAAGGTCGGAGACAAGTAGCAAATTAGAAGCAGTGATGTTACAATACTACATGAACTGCATACCAAATTTCTCTGTAAAAATGCAGTTGAAATTTGCGGAAAAATAAAAAAAACTTAAATTCCTTCAAAATGGTTCTACGACTATTTATTCAAAAGCCATTTTATTTGTTTGAGCGGCGCCCTGCTCGACTTTCACCTCTCCATGAAAGCGCACAAACAGAAATGAGAGACATCAAAGGCAGTGGAGGAAACGTCTATGTTGCTTTGAAAAATCCATTAGATAAAGGCATCACGGGAGACAGTCATCAGAGTAGCAACGGATTCAGACACACATTGATGCCTTCCTACCATGGATTGCAGGCTCCGAAGGCAGCATTTTAAAGCTGTCAGACAGAGCCTATCTCTTAGCACAGAGCAATTAGCTCAAAGATCCTAACACTGCATAGCATCCATTTCGTTTACCTTACTAACCAGCTAATACGTCCTAGCTGAGCAACACCCATAAACACCCTAGAATTACCTAGCAAACAGCTAAGAGAGCCAGACATTGCCTAGCCAAAACATGAAACACACCAGTTATCAGTTCAACACCCTAGCAACCAGCTTAAAGAGCCTAAAAATGCCTTGCGACCACATGAAACCCCCAGCACCATAGTAACCAGTTCAGCACCATAGTAACCAGTTTAACACCCTAGCAAAACCTATGCACAATGTGAGGTGAGGTCTAGGCATCATTTTGGTGAAAAACTCACGTGATGGTGATGGTGATGGTGGTGGAGGTGCAACACACTTGTAAGACACAGTCAGGTATTTGTAAGTTCCACCACAAGGATCCATGAAAGCTGCATTCTCCGCAACAATAGAACAACTAATTTTTCCATCACATCTGTGTCAATAAAAACAAAGATCAGCAAAAATATAAAACAAAATAATGGCTTGCATTATTTTCATACCTCATAGCTCTACAGTGACGTTCATGCTCTTACCTACTGGCCACCACACTTAGGGACGTACTCTGAGTACACTGAACATTTGAGAGCTCGTTATCTGGTCTTCCAGTAGAGCAGGTCTTGCTGTCTGTACGACCATAATTGGCTGAAAGGACTTTAATAACTCCCTGGACTGTTGATAAAAGTAAATTTACCCACAAGTGTGTTGTATGGTCTTGAAATTATTGTAGGACATGAAAATGCATTTATGAATGAATCCCAGAGAACTCACCACAGCTGAGGAAGGCAGTTTGTGATTCACAGGTAACTACAGCCAATGAGGGTTCAACTAAAGTTGGAGACAAGTAGCAAATTAGGAGTAGTAATGTTACAGTGTTACAGTTAGGAGACCTGTAATTTCTCTATTGAAATGCACGCGAAATTTACAGAATAATAAAAAAACTTGAATTCCTTCAATATTGTTCTCTGACTATTTTGTCGAAAGTCATTTTATTTGTTTGAGCGAGGCCTGCTCTACTTTCACCTCACCCATGGACACTCACTAGGAGGATTGACGGACATCAAAGGCAGTGGAGGAAAAATCTACATAGCCTCGAAAAATCCATTTGATAAAGGTGTCGCGGGAGACAGGAAGTTGAGCAACATCGAATTCAAACGCACATTGATGCCTTCCTACCGTGGAATGCAAACTCCCGAAGGCAGCATTTTACATCTTTTGGACAGAGTCTATCTCTTAGCCGAAGCAATTAGCTAAAAGATTATAATGCTTCTTAGCAACCAGATGGTTTATCTTACTAACCAGCTAATACATCCTAACCTAGCAACACCAAGTTAGCAGCCAAAATAAACACTACGAAATAACCTAGCAAACATTTTAGAGAGCCTGACATTAACTAGCAACAACCTGAAACACCCCAGTGACCAGTTCAACACCCTAGCAACCAGCTTTAAGACCCTAAAAATGCCCAGCAATCACATGGAATGGCCTAGTATCCATTTCAACACGCTAAAATTATAATTATAGAGCCTAGAGCTAAACAATGGCTAGCAACCATATGAAGCACCTTAGTAACCAGTAAAACACCATGCCAACGACTATCAGAAGCCAGACTTTACTAACAAGAAGGTACACCTTGGCAACGCCTACTAATTGCTTGACAACTCCTAGTACCCTAATGGAACACGTTGACTACAAATGTCTAGCATCACATTAAACCCTGTTAACATCACGCTAACTTGTACTAACTTAAATTGATAGCATTTTACCATTGTTACGGGTCGAAGGCTGATTTTGATGTCTGTATGTGTCTGTGTTTTGAGGGGATTGTTTTTTATGTTTGTAATACTGTATGTCTGTAAATCTTTAAGGAATATATGATTGTCGCAGGATTGATGACTGGGTGAACCATGGATTAGATCAGTGCCTCAAGCTACTAGATGATGCTTCTCTTCATCAAGAATAACCAACATCACACAGTTACACAGGTGAATTTTTGTGAGGTCTAGGGATCATTTTGGTGCAAAACTCACGTGGTGCTGGTGGTGGAGGTGCAACACACTCATAAGACACAGTCAGGTATTTGTATGTTCCACCACAAGGATCCGTGAAAGCTGCATTCTCCGCAACAATGGAACAATTCGCTTTTCCATCACATCTGTGTCAATAAATGCAAAGATCAGCAAAAATATAAAACATTATAATTGCTTGCATTATTTTCATACCTCATAGCTCTTCAGTGATGTTTATGCTCTTACCTACTGGCCACCACACTTAGAGACGTACTCAGACTGCACTGAACATTTGTGAGCTGGTCATCTGGTCTTCCAGTAGAGCAGGTCTGTCGGTCTGTACGCCCATAATTGGCTGAAAGGACTTTTATAGTTCCCTGGTCTGTTGATAAAAAGTAACATTAGCCACAAGTGTGTCGTACCTTTTCTCTAAGTGTTATATGGTCTTGAAATTATTGTACAACATGAAAATGTATTGTTTATATAAAACCCAGAGAACTCACCACAGCTGAGGGAGGCAGTTTGTGATTCACAGGTAACTACAACCTTTTCTGATGGAACAGCTAAATTTGAAGGAACATGAAGGAAAGGAGGAGTGGTGATGTTACAGTAATTTCTTTGTTAAAATACAATTAAAAGTTGTAGAAAGTGAAAAAACTGATCGTCAAATTGTGATCCGACCCCTTTCTCAATTGCAATATTACATTTAGACCTTTATATTAACCTACTTACCTGCTACCCCCTAGCAACAACCGGCTACACACCAATATACCCTGGTTATACATAAGAACACCTTATAAACTCAATAAATGCCTCGCAGACCCTATCAACCAGATGGATAATCCTACTAACAATTAAAACACATGACAAAACATAGCAATCAGTTTGTAGAGCCTGACACCACCTAGCAAATGCATGGAACAGCCTATTACAATAACCTAGCACCAAGTAAGCACAAGCCAGACCACCAAACGTACAGGGGTACGTTTGGTGGAAAAACCCCTGAATGCAAAAACGCAGGCACAATTGGGCTGGAACGCAATAGGTTGTTTACACATGACATCGCGTCACTGCACAAAGTGCCTCTGGAGGGCGAGCAGAGATTTTCCATATAAGAATTTACTATTACAAACTCAAAATGCCTGTGTTTGCATCTTTTATGTTTGTTCAGATCTATCAAATCATGAAACTACAAGGCGGTGGACTTGGGCAAATGGTTTTATGCAAGCAGCGATTCAGGGCAAACGATGGGTAATTAGCCACATCACCTGCCAAGGTTATTTAAAGCCAATTCCTGGCGTGTTTGACACACGTGCTTCATAACTCGTCGAACAAAGAATGTTCTCCCATAGCGTTTGAAACGCAGCATCGAGAGTAGCTTTTGATAGGGAACACTGTGAAGACAGTGGAGCATGGTGGCGCAAGCATCATGATATGGTGATGTTTCTCATACCATGGCGTTGGGACTATTTATCTGATTCCGGGGATCATGGGTCAGTTAAGTACATTAAAGAGGTCATGTTGCCTTATGCCGAAGAGGAAATGCCTTTGAAATGGGTGTTTCAACAAGACAACGACCCTAAACACTCCAGTAAGTGAGAAGCATCTTGTTTCCATACCAACAAGATTGACGTTAGGAAGTGGCCAGCACAGTCTCCAGACTTTAAATCAATAGAAAACTTGTGGGGTGACGTCGAAACGCTGTTTCTGAGGCAAAACCAAGAAATACAGAGGAATTGTGGTCTGCAGTGCAATCCTCCTGCAAGTCGGCCATTGGGGGCGCCACTTTTTTCAAAATTGCAATAAAATGCTGTATTTTACGAACGCAATGGCGTATCGCTAGAAAACTTGGTATTGTCCGTCATGACCATATTCTGAGTAGAAGGTTTTAAGCCAACGCTCCGTAGTGGTCAAGAGATGTAAACAAATTTGTTTAATTGCTTATAGCATATGAACAATTCAAAATGTCATGTGATTTACAATAGCATATTTGTAAGCTCAAGCCAAGTGCTTCGGTATCAAACTTGTCATATTCCGCCATACTTAATGTAACCACGTTGAATTATATAAAAAGTTAAACTTTTCAAAAATGTATCAGACTTGCACAAAAATTAGTCTATAGCATTTACAGACAGTCCTGACAAAAAAGGTTTATAAATCTTTGTTATTGACACGTAACTTTTGAAAACAAAATATCAGACCGACATCTTGTTCACCTTACTTAGAAAATCTGTGAAAGAGGCTAACACTCCAATTTGCTGAGCGACCGCCAAGGAACCTTAAAGATTTACGGATTATTGGACTAGAATGTATCCTTGTGCAAACCTGGTGACCAACTAACAGACATGTCTTACCTGTGTACTGGCCAACAAGGGTTTCTCCACAAATTAAAAAGTTACAGTATGTTTTGCTCAGTGATCAAATACTTATTTCACTGAATGAGATGCAAATCAATGTATAACCTTTATATACAGGAGGAGGTTGAACAAGGTATGCAGTCAGCTCTAGGCTTGACTCTTGGAAGAGGATGCCACCTGCCTTGCATCATCCCGTTGGCTGCCCCATTTAAACAACCAGGCAATTCTCATGATTTGGCATGGTAAATTTGGGACACAAGCTATCTCTGTATCTCTGTCTCTTAACTGTTTATCATTGTTGTACTCGGATCATGTTTTGTTAAGTGAAGGTTTGCTGTCACTCACCATTGTCGCAGATGAAATTCAGTCGAAAGCATTCAGATATTGAACTGAGAGCTATGAAAGAGAGTTGGAGTCTTTATTAAAACACATGGAATACATTTTCATGACATCATAAAACAGATATAAAACCAGAAACACAAACTCACCAATCACAAGAAGACTGAAATATAGAGACTGAGCCATTTCTGAGGAAGAAACACATTGAAAATCTCAAATGTTAAAATAATTTTGTGAATTTTTAGTCATTCAATTTTCCTCTAATTTTATACCTCCACTTCGAACACTGACGAAAATTAAACTTTAAAAAATTACTGTTACAGTCAAAACTGTTACAGCCAATTTTATCCGTGTTTTTTTAGAATTATGTTTATGTTTTGGTTTACGGTTTTACTTCCTATTTAAAAATTGAATAAAAATTGACATTGAATTTTTTTTATTATTTTTTTACGTTTTTTATTCCATGCAAGGTTCTAATCTTTGCCCAAAATTGTTACCTTGTTTAATTTTTACACACAATATTTTCATTGAGAAAAAATCTGTTTGGTTGGGTCAACACAAGACATGATTAAATCATTTTACTTTCATACGTACAACTTCATTGTCAACGAAATATCAAATAACATTCAGCATGACTTTTTTTTGTATTATTAATGGTGTATTATTTTTTTGTATTATTAATTATTAATGTTTTTTTTTGTATTATTAATGGTGGCGTTTAGTACTTTTACTTGAAAGGATTGTAAACGGATGCAGACATCATTTGCATCTTTATTTGGATAGGACAGTGGATAGTGAGACAAGAAATAATGTGATGAGAGAGAGGGAATCGGAAGATGGGAAAGGACCATAAGCCGGGATTCGAACTAGGGTCGCCAGAAGTGCTGCTGCACAACATGTCAGCGCACAGTCCATTGGACCAGTGGTGGCCAACATCTTTAATTTTTAAATGCTCAATGTTATTATTAAGGAACAACAGCAAGTCCCAGCGCAAGCATTACAAATGTAATGCCTTCTGATCCAAGCAACATTTTGGATAACTATATAAAGTTAGGTAACACTTAATAATAACTTTCCTTATTAAATCCTTAACAAACATTGTATAATACTTAATAGATAATTAGTTAATAATGTTCACATAGCTAGATTCATCATACAAATTCATCATTAACTATATGTTTATTAACATGCATATTGGTTGTATAGCATATTAGCATGTATAAAGCACATACGAATGCCTTATTCTACATCCATTAGTCCTACCCAATACCTTAACCTAAAACTACCTTATAAGAAGCAATTTTGAGTCTATTGAGGCAAAAGACGTAGTTAATAATTAGTAAATAGTTAAATCGGCAGTCTGCAAGTAAATTTTAGTAAAAATGAGCTAAAACCAATTATTGAGCAAGTACACGAAAGAACTGTGTTTAAAACTGTGTCATTACCCTTGCAAGGAACGCTTGTAATAATGTTTTGTAATTTGCCCTGTCGGGTCGACTATCCCGGAGGTCCTTATATGGTGTCTTTCGTCTATACGTAATTTCTTCACATTCGTACACAGAACGAAGGGGATGCGGATGCTAGCCCATGTGTGGATGCTGCGAGTGACAGGGGTTTTTGTAACGTGTACTCACAACTGCTGGGTAGGATTTCATACAACGTTTAGTATTATTAATGGTGGCGTTTAGTACTTTTACTTGAAAGGATTGTAAACGGATGCAGACATCACTTTATTTCTTCTGAACAGGTAACGTTAACGTTAAGACATTTCAATAGATAACAGAAAACCGTAGCGCACTTGTTGTGTTAATACAGACGGGTACCGTTTCATCGGTTGTTCTTCCTCTCTTTGTTATGTTCATTGTGATAAATTTATTTTAAGACCTAGCGTTGTCCGAACAGGATTAGTCTTATCTGGGGACCTTGTGTGATTTAGAAATTACTATCTATATCTATTTGTGTCTGTTTATGTTCTTATGTTTCATGTTATGTCATCTGTCATGTTATCTGTGTTTTTTATGCCCTACTAATGTAACGTTGCAGTAAAGATTCTCACCGCTGCATTGTCACGTGCCATGACTCAAAAAATCTGACTAATCCACGCAGTTGAGCAGTGCCCAATCACAACTCACGTAAAGAAATCTTACTCCGCACATCACCTGCAGTAGCAATTACAAACTGAGATGGCAACAAAGAGGCCAACCCTACAGACTGTTGCTTTAATGTTTACAAACGTAGTTTTAAGCATTATTTAATGATTAAAAGATCATTATTTCATGTAAATTGAAAACCATACTAATGTCATTCAACTTTAAATTGATATCATAATGCACTTTTTAAAAATCTAAAAAAGATTTTAACAGAATTTATACAATGATTTAAAGTTCATTTTATACACTTTATATGTACTGAAAAACCTTTACATTTACAAATGTTGTTAAATATTGAAGTACTTCAAAAACTATTCATTTAACATATAATTCATTAAATCATAATCACAGTCCGTAAAGGTCATATGAAGAGATTGGTTCCGAAATGATATAACTCCATTTGACTTTTTTATTGTACATTCCAATGTTGTTATTATTTTGATTTGACACAGATAACTAATACAATAACACACAACAAAAAAATGATAACATAATAAAAAACATGATTTTTGAAAAAAAATGTCCTCTAATTTTGAAAACAAACTCTTCATACATTTGTTTTTTGTGTAAATATCTTCTATTTTGTCATTTTGGCAAATCATTTAGTAATAATTTGTTCACGTTTTTGCAGTTCTCAATCTAAAGTTGACTATTCCTAATTTTTGTGAATGTTTATAAAGGTTTACTGATCATTTAGTACCTTTATGGGCATTAGGCTTCAACAACATGTGTGTAAAGGGTGGTTAGTTACATTTCATGCTTGCTAAAGACAAACACACATTGAAATTTGTGTGCAATGTATGTTTTGCCTCAACATTTACATTAGCATACAATTGTTTACAAATTAAAACAATGTGTACTATCATACGCAATAAAAGATTAACGACATTTGTAAGCATTTTAAATTACAATTCATTAGGTCATGTTAAATAAGTTTATAAGTAAATATTTACAAACGCATTATCTTGCGTTTCTAGCTATTGTAATATATAGTAACTAATGATTTTTTAAGCAATATATATTGTTTGTTAATGATTTATTAATGAAAATTATCATAAACTGTTCCCCTACAGTTATAATGATTCTGTTCTTCTCGTAAGTAAACAATCTGCTCCTTGGTACAATAAAAACCTCTTTGAAGGGAACAAAAGAACAGAATTGCATTCTAGTTTTCATCTTGATTCAATAAATATAACTTTTTATTTTGACACTGACTCTTATTTTCCAGTTTCTTGGAAAGCACGACACAAATTCTAAAAACTATAATCCAATTTGTTGTAGAGGTTGACACATCAGATGTCAGGGTCGATGCTGTCCCATCTCAGCAGGCCCCTCGTGACGGGAAGGTGCATTCATGCGCTTCCTTCTCTCACCGCCGCATCCCCGAGCTGTTAGCGGTGAGATTGGCTCTGGGTGAGTGGCGTCATTGGTTGGAGGGAGCAGCACAGCCCTTCTTGGTCTGGACGGATCACAAAAACTTGGAATATATCTGTTTAGGCAAGAGATTGAGCTCGTGCCAAGCCCGCTGGGCACTGTTCTTTGGTCGTTTCAACTTCACTCTCTCGTACCGGCCCAGGTCTAAGAACCTCAAACCTGGCCGAGGCAATCCTCCCCTTAAGGAATGATGGTCGGGGCTCTCTGGCGCATAGAGTGACGGAGGCTGGTCGAGGGGTGCAAGTGCCGGCAGAGTGTCCAGAGGCCAGATTGTCGGTGCCAGATGCGCTGCGTCCTGATGTCCTTCAGTGAGGTCATAATCAAGTCTTGTCCTGTTGTTTAAGCTAACCGATCTTGTCTGCCCAGGCTCAAGAGCTCTTTTGCACCCTGCTTGGTGTCCCACTGTTCACGCAGATTGCTGCCCCGACAAATTTGGTAATCCCAGAAATTCGAATGGAATCATAGATTTGCTTGCAGCTCAGATTCAGCAGAAAAATCTCAAAATGCTCAAATCGGCCAAATACTTTTCAATAATTTTGGACTGCACACCTGCGATGGAAACACGCGCATGCTTTTGAAAGATAGGCTATTCCTTAGCTATTTAACATGTAAATATGTGTCACTCAAGGAACATTTAAATCCCCACTTTACTTTGACTAAGTTGTGTGCAGAAATGTTGGTTTATATTTTGAACATATGTAGAATAAGCTTTTCCATTGTATGCGGTAACGGATTAGTTAATGAATTATTATTATTATTTGTACTGTACATAGGATGAATTAAAATAAATCAAATAACATGCTTGCATGCTTGAACATGTCTTTTTAAGTGCTATTTTATGAATAAAAAAATTCATTCACATACATCTAAAGTGTGAGATGGGGGCAGGATGATTGTGTCTTGCCTAGAGCGGCAGCCGAGCTTGAGCCGGCCCTGATCTCTCTCTACGGGATTGTTCAAGCAAATCTTTCTGAACTCCTTACACGGTTTTCTACTGAACTTTTTACTGCTTCCATTGTTTACCCAACTTGTAAGTCGCTTTGGATAAATGTGTCAGCTAAATGACTAAATGTAAATCTACTGCTCTCCCTGCGGGTTTGACATCTGTCTCCCTGGATTCTTACGCACTCGTTCCAGTTTGTCAAGGACTGTTATAGATTTTATATAACCACATTTCATACCAGCTTTTTGACCTTTTGTGTTGTGTCTGCTATCATTTAACTAAAATATTATTTTTGTAACCCTGAATTTGACTCTTGCCCTTTCATCACAATAAAAAGTGTGTACACAATTAAAAGTAGCTAACTTTGCAATATCTAATGATGTATTCATAGTCACACAATATTCCAGCATATCAAACTTGACATCCTGTT
>CM017897.1:19161763-19319263 GCA_008369825.1 Triplophysa tibetana
TAACCCAAAATCGGCCAATAAATATTGGTGGCTGATACAGCAGTGCATCCCTAATAGGTAATGTATTGTGACTGTTTCATTCAGATGGTCAGCTGTACTACAGAAGACACAAAGGTACCGCACTTGAACTGAGTTTGAAGGTTGTCTGTGGTGCAGAGGATGCAAATAAATGTTTTATTGAGTTTCATGCTACCAGCATTGGCGTACATTGTGGATAGAAAAAAAACAAAGATGCCATATCCAAAAGATTTTATTGGCTAGGGATGTCGATCAAAATGTCAATTTTGAAAGTTTTTAACAAAAATTTATGAAATCATTCTCTTGTTTTTATGTTAAGTGATAATCTCTTTTTAAAAAGGTGGCTGATTGTGTGGCACGCCAAGCCTCCAAATAATCAATTAAAGAAGAGGTCAAAATAACACCTATAAGGGTTGTAAGTCTGTCTGTTTACAATCAGAATCTATCTATATGCATGTTCACCTGTCTGTGTCTGTCCATCCATGTTCTAATTTAATAAATTTTATCACATTTCTTGCAACCCTTTGAACGTTTAGGTATGGATCTGATTGGCAAACTCACTTGCACAGAGGTTGATAATCAATATATATGCGTAAGCTCGATTACTTGACCAAATGGCCACAGGCCTATCCACTTAAAAATAAGACTGCAGAGGAGGTCACAAACTGCATTATCAAGTTTTTTTACAAGTTTGAGGCACCGAAACACAGACTCACAGACCAAGGGAGGGAGTTTATTATCAGGTAAATTAAATCCGTATCATACCAAATGTAGTTAAAATGTTGCTTAGTATTGGATTTCTCAATTCTTAAAATTTCAAAATAGTAAGTACATTTCTCAAAACAATTCATACAAAAAGTACAACATTATGCAATATCAGGAAAAGCCAGTTAATTGTTCAAAGATCTTAGTTCATCACTCAAAAGTATTTTTTTTACATCAATGAACATGTCAGTGCCACAAGACGGTCAAAATGTTTAGCCATGCTTTCAATTTAACTGAATTACACCATTATAATATTTCCTATTGTAAGCCAGTTTTGATGACAATTTGATAAAATTTTTTGGATGCAATTTCTTTCTTTCAACAGTGTAAAGTTACACATTGCTGTGTGAGTGCTAATACCTAAATAAGATTGGACAGGATAATTAACTAGAACAGTAATTTCCAAACCTGGTCCCTGGGGCACACCTCACAGAATTTTGTTTTATATAGGGAGACATCTAAAATATTCTGGGATGTGTGAAAATATAATATAATTTCTCATCTAAAAAAGCTCCAAAATGACTGAGGAAAACTGTAAAATGTTAATTAAAGCTAATATATGTATCTTTTTTTAAGATCAACCAAAATATGTCCAGAATTCATGGGATAAAAATTAGTTTGCACTCAGCATATCTTCCTTCGATGATATGCTGACCAATGGTCTAGTCTAAAAGATGAATGGGACCACACAAGGTACTACACTTATACCTATCTTTCACAGTAATATCCCTTAATGACTCATTTATTTACACCAGCCTTTAAGAAAATTTACAGTTAATGATTTGTGGAATGTCAAATAAAAGTAAATACACTCCGTGTCGAACTCAGGGTAACTTTCTTTATTCACCACACATGTGCTACTCTTCTCACTTCCATCCTAGCGCTCCCTCTAGAGGCTTACACAGAACACCACATATCTCTCTCTCTTAAGAACAAACATGCTATAGGTACATAGTCTCAGTGCACTTAGTTAACCGTTAAGATACACGTTACTGTTGACTTTTTTTTTTCTTTTCACCCTTTAACTCTCAATACTATGATTAGCAAACAAACCCTTATGAACAAATATTGGTACAGTAATGCCATTTCCGAACACTTGGTATAAACATCACCTACTCGACACAATATTCTCAGAACAACAACAACGTGCTTTTCCATATACTATATGGACACATATATTGTGCTAGTAGTGCATGAGCACACTTTACATTACATAATCCTGAGTCCATGCAGGTGCATGCCTGCTTCGAACAGGTCTTGTAACTACTACAGGTTGTTCAGCTCCTACAGGATTAGCATTCCCAGAGTCAAACACTGGCAGTTCACTGGGCTCATCTGCTCTGCACGGAGCAAGTGCAGGTGCCAGGTGGGATGCATTCCAGCATCGTCCATCTGACAGCTTATATGTGTATAGTCCTTTCTTACCCACAACCTTCAGGGGTTTTCCAAATTTAAACTGGGTTTTTGGCACAATTCCGGGTTTCTTTACACGGACATACGATCCACACTGAAATGAAACATGTTTTGCATTGCGTTTTCTGTCACTGTATTGTTTAGTTTTTTCCTGTTTCTCTTTCACGTGTGAAGCAAGCTGGTGAGGTGTGAGCGACCTGCCTGCAGGTGGCAAGCAAAGACCCGAGACGTTAAGTTTGGTTAACATGGCTCTCCCATGCAAAAGTTCTGTTGGTGTGCACTGTGTTGTGGCATGAGGCGTCGCACGGTATGCCTGCAGAAAGTCTTTGGTGAACTCCTTCCACCCTCGTCCTTCCAGTAAAGCAGTTTGTAAACTATCCTTTAAACTGCGATTGAAACGTTCGACTTCCCCATTTGCTCTTGGGTAATACACATATGATGTCCTGTGTATGATTCCTCTGTTTTTCAAGAACAATTCGAAATCGTGCGAAGTGAACTGTACTCCATGATCAGAAATCAACTCTTTCGGGTTTCCTTCCCTGCTAAACACTGTAGAAAGGAACCGTGTCACGGCATGGGTGGTAGGATGTGAGACAAATGCTATCTCAGGCCACTTACTGTAATAGTCCACCAGAGTGATCACAAAACGACAATCAGCAGGTGCTGCGTCAAAAGGTCCCATGATGTCTATGGCCACTTTCTCCCAGGCGTCAGTAGGGTAAGGCACAGGTTGAAGTGGTGTGGTATGTATAACAGCTGATTTGTCAATTTGCTGTTTCTACTTGTTTGTCCATGCCAGGCCACCAATAGAGCTCTCTCAGCCTCCTTTTTGTCCTGACAATGCCCTGATGTGTATCATGTGCGAGTGCGATGAGCTTGGGCTGGACACATTCTGGAACCAGTAGGCGTGAGGTTCCACGCACCATGCAACCATCCTGGAGTGAAAGTTCATGCCGCACTTGAAAATACGGCTTTAACGCATTATCCAGTGTCTGTGCACACTTTGGCCATTTTGAGGCGAGCAGTCTGCGTAGCTCAGCTTGGATAGGACAAGAATCACATGCCTCTTTGAACTCAGAGCTGGTTATTGCCGTGAGTGTAGAAGTGAGAGCTACGACTTCCAAATCATGTTCCAGACTAGGTTCAGTACTAGGGAGTGGTAAACGAGATAAACAATCTGCAGTCACGTTCTCATGCCCTGGCTTGTACTGAATATCATAGGTAAAAGCCACTGTTCTCTCCATGTTGTCTGCATGTACCTGGGTAAGAACACCTCCTATTCCATAGTCTGAGGCATCTGTCGTGACTATAGTAAATAGTTCTGGATTGAAAAGCGCAAGGGCAGCACTATTCACAATTAGCCCTTTAACTGTCTCAAAGCTCTCCTGAGCCTCAGGTGACCAAACGAATGGAGTAGAGCCTCGTAAAAGCACACGCAATGGCTCCACCACTGTAGCGTAATTTGGTATGAATTTAGAATACCATGATGTGAGCCCCAGGAATGAACGAAGACTAACCTCATCAACATGAGGTGGTGCATCGGACACTGCAGAGATATGGGAAGCATCAGGCTGTAATCCCTTCTCGGACAGGGTGTGCCCGAGGAATGACAATTCTGCTTTTCTGAAGTGGCACTTTGTCATGTTCAATTTGAGGCCCGCGTCATTGATTCGCTGCAGCACAGCTTGCAAATTTTCGTCATGTTCCTTGAGGGTTGCTCCTGCGACCATGATGTCATCCAAGTAACAATGAGCTCCAGACTGACCTTTAAGGATTTCAGACATCATCCTCTGGAAGCAGCTTGGGGCTGAGGCCAGTCCATATGGAACCCTTTTGAAACGAAATAATCCATCATGCGTAATAAACGCAGTAAGACTTCGACTGTCCTCATGCAACGTTACCTGGTGATATGCACTTTGGAGGTCTAATGTGGAAAACACTGTTGCTCCACACAGGTTTGCAAACATTTCCTCCATATGCGGAAGAGGAAAACTGTCTACTACCACTGCCTTATTAGGCTCACGCAAGTCGACGCAGAGCCGAATCCCCCCATCTTTTTTTCTAGTGACAACTATTGGGGAGACCCACTCAGAGGCATCCACCGGCTCAATTACATCCTGTTGTACGAGCTTCTGTTATTCCTTGGACACCTCATTGCGAATTGAGAAAGGTAACCGCCTCAGTTTCTGCTGCACCGGCTGACTGCCAGGCCGAACCTGGACACGATGTACAAATCCTCTTGCACATCCCAGCCAGTTTTCCGATTTTGCATCCATAGATGAGACAGGATGTGTGCACTGGTCTGTACTGACCTGACCATCACAAATTTGTAAACACAGTCCAGAAACGAGGTCTCTGCCCAGCACAGCGGATCCCTTTTGTACAATGTATAAGTCTGTGGTAGTGCAATGACCTCCATGTGAGATACGGGCTTGCAGGCATCCTTTCACTTCAATTGCATCGCCACCAAAGCTAACTAGACTGAGTTTCGGTGGGGAAAGGGGTGCTTGACTGAAAGATCCAGTGTAAATGGACATTGGCAATATGGACACTGCTGATCCCGTGTCCACCATTAACTGAATGTCCCGTGTCTGTCCTGTGCTTACACATATCTGTACTGTACACATTATTTTTCCCCAGTCACGAGCAGAATGTTCAATATTTAACACAGTCACTTCAGGTACCGTAATTTCACTCACCCATTTGTTTCCTCGACATATCTTTTGCAAAATGTCCTGTTTTGTTACAGTTCCTGCACACTGCATCCTTAGCAGGGCATCCAGGAAAATTAGCTGCGTGCTGCTCAGATCCGCAGCGGTAACAAATACGTGCACGGGTAAATTTTGGAGGTCCACGTGAGACGTTGACTTTACTTTTGCTCCGTCGGAACCTGTTATGTTGTTGAACTGCTTGTACTGAGTTGTCGGATGACGCGGTCATTGCTTTAGCCTCCGCTGTAGCAGTTTCAATTTGCCGGGCGACAGTCACGGCTTTCTTAAGGTCAAGTGGCACTTCCAGCAGCAGCCGTTCTCTGATGCGAGCTGAATTAGTTTTTTCGACCAGCTGATCGCGTATCATCTCGTCCTCCATCGCGCCGAATTCGCAGGTGGCAGACAGTTCACGTAGTGTAGCAACATACTGGTCTGTAGTCTCGCCCACGCGTTGGCTCCGTTGGCGAAAGCGGTAACGTTCAGCAACCACATTAACTTTAGGGGCAAAAAAATCCCGTATTGCACTCAAAGCAGAAGTGTATGTATCGTCTCCCTGATCACTCACGTTCAGGGTGTAGAACAATCTTTGCCCTTCGGTTCCCAGGCAGTGTATCAGAAGAGCGCGCTTCCTAGCATTAAGCAGCTCCTCGCCCACGGCCAGCAAGAAATTGTCGAAAGTTTTGATCCACGCTGTGAATGGAATCGGTGGTTCACCCGGTGTTTGCAGGAACGGGGCAGGTTGGCTCAGACTCAAAGCCATCCTCGTCGCCAATATGTGGAATGTCAAATAAAAGTAAATACACTCCGTGTCGAACTCAGGGTAACTTTCTTTATTCACCACACATGTGCTACTCTTCTCGCTTCCATCCTAGCGCTCCCTCTAGAGGCTTACACAGAACACCACATGATTACTGTGTTATTTACTGTAAAAAGTCACAATATACCCAATTACCACATGCTATGATAGATCATTTTGAAATTTACCCCTCTCACCATCAGGTATGGGATCCTTGTAGAGAGTCTCTATAGGTGTCTGTCGTATGGCTGAAGGATTTGAGTTAATGTGAGCAAAGTAAATCAAGTCATATTTTGATCTAACATTGACCCTATAAATAGGCATGTATAGAAAACATTTTGACAGATTATGACAACTGGTTTTATCAATTTGCATTTAATTTAATCGTATTAAATGCATTTGTGCTAAGTTGTATTGGGGGGGTAAGTCTATTCAACAGAGAGGCTGTTTAATATAAAATGATCAACATGACATAAGCTGCTGATAATGTAAATAAGCTGACAATTAAGTACATAATCAATTGCTTCAATGTAGCAAAGCATATGCAATTCGTCCAAAGCAATGAGAAATTGCTTTTATGTTGAGCATAAGAGACTTGAAGATCTGGATGCTGGAAAATGTTTTTTGAAAATGTAATTTCAGTTTCCGGTCAAAGGCAGGAACTGCAAAGTTGAGAGCTTGAATTACCACGATAATTCTGGTGCCTTTTCAGACCACACAGAGGATCGCCTGACAAACAGCAAACTCTTGTCTCTCTTATTCAAAAGTTCTGTCAGCATTTACTCAACTTCGAGTTGTTCCAAATCTGTATATTGTTCTGATGAACACAGAGAAAATTATTTTGAAGAATACTCATAACCAGACAGATTTTGCCTCAATTGACTACCATAGTAGGAAAAAACAATGGTAGTCAAAAGTAACCCAGAACTGTTTGCTGTCCTCCATTCTCTTTCTCTGTGTTAATCAGAACAAATTAATGTATACACTGTAAAACTTTTCACTGTAAAATACAGTACAGTAAAATACTGGCAGCTGGGTTGCCAGCCACATACTGTATTTTTACAGATCTAGTACTGTAATTATAATTTACAGTACTAGATTTGTAAACCGTTGTACTGTAAAATTACAGTAAAATACTGGTGTTGGGTAGCCAGCCACATACTGTATTTTTACAGATCTAGTACTGTAATTATAATTTACATTACTAGATTGGTAAACTGTTGTACTGTAAAATTACAGTAAAATGCTGGCAGCTGGGTTGCCAGCCACATACTGTATTTTTACAGAATACCGTGACCAGGTAAAAATATATCTTTTTACAGGGAAAACATTATACTTTGAACTTGAAACTAGAAACCAACAACATTCTCTGGGTTTTAAAACATTTATTTTAAAAGCAAAGACCATACTTGCCGTTTGTGAACACATTTGACTGAAATGCTAGCTTTTTTTTTAAACATTTAGTTGAACACTTAACACTTTATAATATACAAATCTTGTTAACCTTTAACATATGTAAAAAAATACAGAAATTTAAAGTGCTAGAAAGAGTAAAAAAAAAACAGAACAGCAAATTGGCTGAAATGCCAGTTGTATTTTTATGATGGAGATAACGATGCAGTAATCGTATTTACTTTTAATATACTTGCTGACAGGATCTAAACAAAGTTCCATTCAAAGTCTGCAAGTTTTCGCAGAAAGGAGGAGACTGGTGGGCTTACAGTGGTGTTCTTCCTTTGCACAATTTGACCGGTTTTCTTTGAAGTCACTTTTCCTTTTTTTGCTTTCGATCCACGTTCAGGATTGATGTCAACAAAGCGTCTAAAAGGCAGAAAAAAAATCGAATTAAATATTATAGACTGTGAGAGAGAGAGAGAGAGATAGAGAGCGAGAGAGTGAGAGAGAGAGAGGTCTGTTTTAACGACTATTCACCCAGCTTATTAACACTAAAAGCCCCTCATCAGGTACTGAATCAGGGCCCACCAGAGTATCAGCTGAAACACAGCCATAAACCCCGTTTATGTAGAGCACACATTGGCGAATCCAGTCCATATTTGTGACTTAATTTATAATAATTTTACGAAATTTCAACCTATAGGTTTATACCCTTTCCACCATGACCTTGAGCCAATAGTTGTTGAGCTATTGTTTGATCATGGGAAAAAGGCTTCTGGGGGGGGATGTTTGGCTCAATGTAATGGTGAATGACCCTAGGTTGATTTTACTCCGAACCATTAGTCAAGACAAGGTTAGTGTCAATTCAGTCTAAAATATATGAATGGCAAATATGCTAATGACTAACCTCTGAACAAACTCAAGCGTGCATGCTGCCTCTTCCTGGTACTGTAAATTGAAATTATAGAAGGAGGCAAACAGCGCTGCCATGCCGGTGATGAAGGTGGGCTGTGCTCCTTCACACACAACTTGACCCTCCAAACTCAACATCCAGCGCTGGTTGCTCAGGGATTGAGCCTGAAAAAGTTATACGATATTGGAACAACACCCCACTCCAAAAATGCTTTTCTTGGTTACTATTTTGTCTTGTTTCCAGATGAAATATCTACAAGTTCTTATATCAAGAATAATTTACTAGACAGAAAAAAAAGACTAGAAACAAAAAAATAAATAGTAGGCAAGTAAAAAACTTTTGCAGTGGGGCGGGTAAATGATGACTTGCTTTCGATTTTAGGGTAAAACGACTTTAATGTTTACATACCAGAAATATAAGGCGTGGACTCTCTGGCAAATGAAGAGATTGCTGGACATCAGATGGAGTCGCAAATTCCTGAAACAAAATTTAAAAAAGACAGCACAACCCTGATAAACAGAACCAAACCATAAAAGAGATTACAAATAAATTAGATTGGTTGTACTAATCTCTACTTCTCTTTGAAGTGTGCAAGGAGTAGTTGTATGACCATGGCATCCACATCATTTTCAGCTCTGGAGAGAATGCTTCGAATGTCATCATCGGTTGGTTTGCTTTTGAAAAATTCATTTATGATTTGTCCACACTCCTGAATAGACAATTCCAAACATCTGTGCACTTTTTTGTCAGTAAGCTGTTCAAAATGTCCATATATATGCCTCTGTATGAAGAGATATGGCCATTTAGTTTTGATATCTGCAATTGTAGGGGATGGGGGTGCATTGATCATGTGACGCTGAAGCCAATAGGTTCCCTCGATGAGCTTGCAAACGTCTCCTCTCTCTGCTCCAGAGATTACTTCATGAAGATGCATCTCCTCCATCTTCTGGCGTTTCACTTCAAGACTGTCATAACTTTCACCAGGTGGAACCCTTACAAAAAATAACTATAGGTTTACTGCAGTACAGTGAAGTACAACTGCAATAAAATTGCAGTACAAAAATACAACTGTAGTAAAATGGAGTACAATTGTAAGTTTACAATCTTCTGAAGTTTAAATTGCAGTTTAATGATGAATGAATTGCATGTATACCCAAATTGTACTGCATTGTACTGCATTTGTGCTGCATTGTGCCAAATGGAGCCAGGGCTGTAGCTGCAGTATCCGGTATCACAAACAATCAGTGATATTTAGACATTTTGGACTAATGATGTCTGTCCTGTTCTTTAAAACAATATGCTATAATACTTCAATACACTGTTTTGACAAAAAGCATCCATCGTGTTTAAGATTAAGCTTAATTTGATTAGAAATAGTAAAAAAAATCAAATGCACATATCTAGAAAATACATTTTATTTGTCACATTCTAAAATAAAAACATCTTCACACAAGGTAAAATGCAGTAAATGCAATAAATATATATATAAATACAATATATTTTCAAGTAATTTTGAAAACATTCACAATGTTTGTGCTAATGATTAAACTATAGACAACATTCTTTCCCAAAGCATGAATGTTCTCCTTTTCACACATTTCAGTTAAACAGTGATACTTTGCCACAATTATTGTGATGCTGTTAATTTGTTAATCTCGTTCATATGTATTTGGTAGGGGCAAAATTACATGCCCATCTGGTCTTTTTTCAATTTCTATACATTTGTTGGTTATTTCAGATGGAAGCACAGCCTTGTAGCCTGAACAGAATGTAACATAAAGTATCTGAGAATTCATGCAAACATACTCTGTTTGCTTTTTGTAAAATTCTTGGACTTGATTTGTAAACCTTACCAGTAAAACAGGCTGCATGGAAATGGATGGTTTTTAAACAACAATTATGTGTTCAATTTTTGCAACCTGTTGACCAATGACTACCAAGGAATTACATCTAGAGTATTTTGAGTCATACTGATAAGTGGAGTAAAGTGTCCCATCACAAACAAACCTCTGAAAGTATGTGGCCTGACTTTGTTCATTGTGAATTCTAGAATTTTGTAGCAGGATATGATGAGACAGTGGTAGCTCTTTTAAATGCCCATGGCCAAAAAACTTACAGCCATTCACCTGTGACACGTTTTTGCATAAGGAGTAACCCCTAAGTGCTGACAAAATGTATTCATGTGCCAGGGAGTCTTCGGAGATATAAACTTTACATAATATCTTTAGCTCCTTCAGTCTTGCTAGATTTTGAGTTATTTGTAATGGTACATGTTGTGTCCCATTAAAAAGTTTTAGCAATCTACCATTATGTCCTTCAAAAACGAATGTTGAGGTCAAGGACAAAGGGCCATGTCTCCTGACACTCTCAGCTAAGTGAGTGAGGAGATGAATGTTGTAAGAAACATCTTGTTTTTTATACAGAGACTCAATAAGAAGTACAAATTCACAAAGTGCCATATGTGCATTATCAATGTTCACATTTGTGATATGTGAACTAGTTAGCAAAAAAATGGCAAAGACTAGTAGCATCCAGTGGTTGAAATACCGGGTGGGGATTAAACCCTTCAGTACAAACGGAGAGATAAAAAGAAATGTTCTCCACTCACTTCCTTTCCATTTTTGACGTTCTTTCACAGATCGTGGCAATCTGGTTATTTCACTAGGTGGCCGCACCGATTTTAAACGTTTGTCTATCTCCTGCATGACACTTGGGCTTTTTACATTTACTTCGGACACTTTGTTGTCAAACCACAAGCCTGTTACTTGGCGCACTACTCCAAGAAGAACACTATGTAAATAGTCTGGAACAAAACTGTCTGCCATGTCAAAACACTGTAAGGTTGTCAAAAGACTTGGCCCTTTTACACCATTCACTGGGCTATTTACAGAAGCCAGTTCAGCATCCTGAATCATGCCTTCATGTGTTCTCAGACTAGGAATAGGAACTGAGAGAGGGTAGACCCTGGTAAATCCATCACCCTTTTCCACTCTTTCTCCAGGGTGAGTACAAAAATTGCAGCCATGTGCCCCATTAAACTGGTTAATATTTTGCACAGGAGCCCTTGCAACAGAGTCAACAGTGCATAGAATGGTAGCGACTTTGGAACATTCATATGTTTTTTTCGCAGTGTTGTACCACACAACACCTTCACTTTCTAACAATCGACAATCCTCTATGAATGGTTTCAAAAAGCTTTCCATTTTTGGCTTTGTTTGACCAAACCAGAGTGCAGGTACCAACACAAAGTTTTTCTGCTCAGATAGAGTTACCTCGTTTATGATACACTGAACGGGCCACATTGAATAACTGGAAGAGTTAAACACTGGGACACCATCTGTATTCCATGTCAAAGAAATATTACTGCAGCCTTTCAACATTGTGATTCTCTTATACAGTGCACCATCACAGACATCCTGAATACAATCAGAATTGTTATTCAATGCTAGTTTGTCTTTAAGATTGTGGTTTTCAAAAAGATTTTTAATTTCATCTCTCAAGCTACTGTACATGAAATAATAACCCTTACCCAAATGTTCTGATACCTTGCATTCTGTATCACACATTGGACAGAGTGCGCTCTCAACATCTAGTATACCAATGTAAGCTCCACAATCAGGATTAAGACAGTAATGATGTAACTGCCAGCTGGTTTTGTCAAAAGCTCGATTGAACAGGTAGTTGGTAGAGGGTAAACTATTTTCAGGGAGAAGCATCTGAAGCAAATCCAGTAAATCCTGACATCCTGCCTTGGTCACATGGTGGCGTAGCATGTAGCTCAGAAGTGCAGTTAGACTTTCACCTTTTGAAAGTTTGGCTCCCGGATACAAAGGCTGGTCACCATCATGGATAAAGGTTTGGCCTGTGGTATTTCCATCCTCAGGATCGACTGACCCGCTATTCTTGAGATGAAAAAATTGAAGAAATTGATGTATCACTATTGAATGTGATTTCGTCAGAATACGATCTCCATTAAACTTATGATTTAGTAGAAATTAGGAATTAGCTTAATATAAATTTTAAATTCATTTTTTAATTTCATTCATTCACTGGCCTATGATTAATGCCTATAACTATTAAGTTCAGAGCTAAAAGCAATATTCTGCTGGTTTAAAAGTTACTAATTTAGGGGTCTGTTCAGATTCTAGAAAGAATTTAACTGGACAATGTGTATGCATCAATATGATATAAGACAGTTTTGCTTGTCTATCAAATGAAATTTACTTTGTCAATGTGTATGAAATCATTTGTATGTACTAAATTGGCTTTGTGTTAAATATACTTTCTCCTGATTTCCTTCCAAATTCCCTATTTCTTGATAAATACAGATGCATAAAGAACAAATCTTTACATATAAATTAATGAATTAAAAATAAATATTGTAAATATTGTAGGCTATATACTTTTTTTTATTAATATTTATACTTTCGCCCTTTGGACATGTTTCACGTAGGCCTATATAGAAATCGTGACTAGATTTAGTTTTTCGCGCCAATGCAACAGTTGTCCTGACAACAAGTCTCGAGCGCTGCTATTTCAGTCAGTCCACTGCGTCTACAGTATCCTGCAGGATGGATATACAATACGCATTAGTTGATTTCTTCACTGACAACACTATTCATATATGTGAACTATCGCAATTAAAACACAGAGATATGACAAAACTGAATCCCGATGCCATTCACGAGTGGGACAAAAATGAAGAGGCGTACATTTTCTGGAAGAAGAGTTCCTCATGCGAGCTCCAGCGCCTTGTCAAGTCATCCAATTCAGTGGTGAGTAACGTTATAAGTGTTGTATCGTGTTCATAACATTAGTTATAATTTTAGCGAAATGTTAAAGATGTTTTTTTTATACAAATATTACAAATGAGAGAAACGAGCTTACCCAAACGGATGAAAGTGAGTTAGTCTGAGGAGCGCAAACTTAAAGAAACAGTTCCCATACAATTCTGAATGAAACGATGGTGATAGAGAATATTACTTTTTAAAGTGCACTATCCTTTCATGCGATTGAAAGACTACAGTTTAATTCACTAACAATGATTAAACTTTGTCATGTGATGCCCAACGAGGGATTTCTCCGTCAAATTTCATGCAACCTCAGACTCTAGCCAAAATTATGTCGGTGTTCACACAAAAACCTAAACTGTGTGCACTCAATGGACTGTCAATTGTAACGGAGGTTGCGGTATTAAGCCATTATTGGGGCGCTGTTTCGTTATCAGCACAGACGCTGGAGAGTAGCTGAAGGAGCTGTATTAGCTGTATTTCACGGCTGGTCATGTTTTGTTTCTTTTGCATTCAAGCACGTTCATTTTTTTTGAAAACATTCCTTAAATTAATGTGGCATAAAGCATTGTAATGTTTCAGTTGCGCAGTTGGCTCGTTGAATCAGAGTCAAACTGTACACAGCGATTTCGCCAATATGAACGCACATTGTGATCAGAACGACTCGCAAACGAATTACTCATTTGAACTGATTCGTTTAAACTGTTGAAACTTTTCAGTCACTAGCGATTATAAGAGATCAATGAATCATTCAAAGCTCAGTGAACCACAAGAGAACGCAGGATGTGAATTTAGTAAGACTGGTTAATTCAGTTGGCTGTCAATAGTAGGCTGAAAAGTTGGTTGAAAATGATAGAGAGCTTAATTTTTATTTGGTTGAATTAAAGTTATGTTTTTATATAACTTAATAATTGTAATTTTCATCTTATTTTAGAACTTGTTATATGTTGTTTTTAAAGTGCTTTGTTAATCCACTTAAAGGTACGGTAGGCCTACATGTGCGTTTGTGCAAAAGAATAGGATGGCACCACCTCCGCCTCATTTTGAGCCACGAAAAACTCTGTATTATTAATCAGTCCAACCAGCTGGCATTTCTGTACACAAATTAAATTATGCAATTATAAATATGTTATGAGACTACACTGAATGTACTGTGTAATTTTTTTCAAGGAGAGCGCCAACCCCTACACTGTAAAAAATGCCCGTGAAGTTTACGGTAAAATTCTGTTGATTTCACACAAAAAACCTGTTATCAGAAAGCGTCCGTAAAAAATATGGAAAAACACTGTAAAATTGTCTGTAAAATTAACAGCGAAAAATCCATTGTTTTTACGGAAAAACCCTGTTAAAGTGCTTGTGAAATTAACAGTGAAATTCTGTAGTTTTCACAGAGAAAACTGTTGTCAAAAAACGTCCGTAAAAATACGGAAAACCCTGTCAAATTCTCTGGGAAATGAACAGTGAAATTCCATAGTTTTCACAACTTTTGGAGTTTTTAACTCCACAAACACTATTATCACCTTCACTTACAGACACCACTGTCACTTTATTTCTCTTGCATGTCTACAAAAGTTCTAATTAAGAATTAACACAAGTTTACATGTTAATGGTTTAGTTGAGTCACCATTATGGTGATGAGTGTTTGCTTTAGTTGGGATCTTCACCCTTTACTTCTTATGTGAAGAAGTCTTTCCCCAGTTTTGATATCTATGTGTTGAAACATAGACCGAAACAGGTGGGTAAAAGCTCAGACAAAGCAAACGATTAACTTCTTTAGGTTGGAGAGTAAATAAATGGTTGCGAGTTTAGGTTTTGCTATAAAGTTATTTGTTGTCCTCATTTATGATATTGTATGAAATTAAATAATATACTGAAAGTCTTTGACAGCACATGTGACACATAATAAATGTTCTAGCAGACATCAAGAATATAACAGTTTGTCTCAACAATGGTGACAACAGAAAAAACCTCTAAAGAGAAACGCAATGCATTGTGGGTATCATCAAAGGACAAAACTCATCAATGACTCCCAGCATGCATTGCGGCTGTTAGATTTTCAAATGTTAGTCACCACTGTTGAGATTCATGCTCTGATTCTTGATGTGTGAGTCAAAGACCAAATGCAAATCTTTTGATAGTTCAAAAAATCAACTTTTATATTGATTGTTTCTGGAAATGTGAATTTTAAATGTAAATTAATTTAGACGTTTGTAAAAAAAAAAAAGTAATTAAACAACATCGTAGAATTAGCTTTTGAAAAAATCTTATCACATTTTCACTTGATGTCATTTGCTACAAAACTATGTTTTATATAAAATAATGTCATAGCAGCCCAAAGAAAACTGTAAATTTATATATGACGGCTGAAAGACGCCAACTAAAGCAAACAGTGATCACAATAACGGTGACTTTAAACAACAATAGAGCATCAAGTCATGGATGTTATGCTGCAGTCCCTGTGAAGCAGAAGTGATGATCGTCTTCAGTATTCTGACATATTTCCAAGATGAATAGTGGGTGTGGCTCATGTTTTGCACTGTGAATTGATTGGATGAATAAAAACAGGATGTTCCTGTAATTTTACGGTAGCTTGCTGGCAACCACAGCTGCCGGTATTTTTCCGTAAAAACTACGGAATTTGTATTTTCTCTCTTTTTTTCTGATATTTAATGTTTTGTGGGTCACCACTATGCTGAAGAATGGAGTCTGTGTTTAAGTCAAGGTCAGGCAATGAGATGCAGATGTCATGCTGCATGTTGCTTTGTTTAAAAGTGACTTTGATGTTTTAATAACAAATTACAAAGAAGAAAATTAAGTAAATGTAATGTTTTCACTTTTGTGCATTTGGACCAAGTTTCAATTTTATATTAAGAAATTCTGTTGATGTAAAAGACTCAAATGTATTAAGTTCATACACAGCTTGAAGTTTGTACCCTGAGTTTTAAACTGCAAAGCTGTTTACGTTCTTTTCCTGTATTTTTTACGGAATTTTCCTGGTAACCACAGCTGCCGGTATTTTTCCGTAAAATTTACGGAAATTTTTTTACAGTGTAATTGACACTAGGAAAAAAATTGAAAAAGGGTGTGCCTTTGACAGAATACCCCTCTTTGCAAAAGAAGAATCGTTGGGGAAAGGGAGAAGAGAGAAAGTTAAAAGGAACTTCCCAGATGTTGGTGAAACTTCATTCCTGGACCAGGTAAATATATTTAAATATAGCTATACATGTACACCTGATTTTAGATGGTGTTTAATCCAGATATTTATTTTATTTATATTGTTTGGTGCTTTCAGGAAAATGCACCAGTTACAGCTAAAAAAAAGAAGACCAAGAACAGTATTCAACAAAAGATAATGGCAGCTGTGAAAGAAAGTTGTTCTCAAATTGTGGTGAGCAGCAAGCCACTTTATTCATTTGTTCTTATTATAGTAGTTTAGAATTCATAATTGATATTGTACTTAAGGAACCAAGAGCTGTGAGAGGGCAGGAGGAATCATTTTCATCAAGTGCCCTGTCACCTAAGCCATGTGAGAGTTCAGACAAGGCTGAGAAGATTAAAGAATTAAAAGATGAAATAAAAGAACTACAGGAAGATTTAAAATATGAACGGCGCTTCAGGATAAAAGCAGAGAGAGAACTGAGGGAGTGGAAAGGTAATGAAATCTATAACATCACAACATTTTTTAATTTCTAACAACAATCTAAACAATTATTGTGTCCTTAACCACTTTAGTTATTAACATGTCCAAAGTAAACCAAATTTCTGATATTTCAGCATATTCAAAATAATCATCCTTTCCCTAAATTTTCCTTTCACTTCACTGTAGCAAATTCTTAGGGGGTCCTCCTGGGTTTCTTTCAAACAATACTGAATGGCTGTTTTTCTTCATCATAAGTCATCCATTTAAACAATTGCCACAATGTTACATTTACCTTTACAGAAAAATATAATATTTGTGGTGGGCACTGTATAGCATTAAACAGAACAAAACTGAATATACTTTCTTCCAGAAATTCATGCTGTTGTGCAGGAGCTAAAATGTACAGTTGGGGAAATTAAGGTGATGTGCAATTCAAAAAAGAAACCTGACATAATGGATATGCCATCATCTTTTGAGGACACTGCTGGTCAAAACCAAGAACCACGCATTGCTCAAGAAAGTGGGCAGGTAAGTGAGTCTCAGTGTGTGTCTCAGTCAGCTCCCAGTTAAGTAGTCAGTGCATTGATCAGGGAATTGGCCATTTTAAGGGCTACACACACCTTACTATGTGTCACTGTGTTTCAAACCCTTCATAATAATTACTGCAAACCTGATATTTCCTGAAAGGTAACTGATTACATCAACTTAGGAGAGGGGTTGACAATAAAGAGAAGCCAATTTGAGAGGATCAACACCCAAGATTTTAAAAAATTTACAAGTGAGCTTCTCTTGGTGACCTTTGGGAGAGAAACTCTTGCCACACACTCTCTAAATGGAAGAAAGGCGCCCAATGCCGATACCAGCAAGGAGGCACTTCCGGCTAACAAAGTGTCTGTCTTAATAGGTGACTTCTGGTTTATTTTTTCAGAATAAATGGGTTATTATTCGTTAATTCAGTTTGTTTCTGTTTCTTTTTTTTTTACAGGCTACATCCAAAAACGGTTTCGTGTTTCCACATCGGAGATAAAGGCAGTCATAAGAACCAAGCTTAACAATGAGGACAAGCTCTTAAAAAAACGAAACCTCTCTGAATGATGCGAGAAAACAAACATGCACAATTTGTTGATTTACACTGTTATATAATGCATGTTATTTAAAGTTAAAAAAGCTATTCACTCACATCTACTGTTGCAGTTTCTATGTAATAATTACATAGATTATATACAGTATTGCAGATGTTTAATAAAACTGCTTATGGCTACTCAATGGTTGTATTTCAATGATTAAGCAGTTTACTAGCATTTTACTTCACTAGCAATGTAATTGAATTGCAGCTGTATTGCAGTAATACTGCACTTGTATTTTAGTTGTACTTCAAATGTATTGTAGTACTATTGCAGTGGTATTTTAATAGTACTTTAAACGTATTGCAGTACAATTGCAGTTCTATTTTAGAAGTACTTTAAACTTATTGCAGTAATACTGCAGTAACTCCATTAAAACTCTTCAAATGACATTTATTACTATATACTGCAAAATTGCATTTTTTTTGTGTCCAAAAAACTGCATTTTTCTACATGTAATAAAAACTGTAGTGTTACTTCTAAAAAACTGCAGTTTTCTTTTGTAAGGGAAGAGCAGGCTGCCATCTTGTACAACCATACGAGTCAGTGGAACTGCGTTTTCTAGTAGTTCCGGTGTCACTTCTTTGGATCGTATGATGACTTAGTGTATTTGTTCGATTCAGGTGCTCTATGCGTACTTTCAGCTGTGAAAGAACAGATTCATATCCACCCCCAACCTGCTTGTCACCCAACATGTCAGCAAAAGACTTTGGATACTGGCTCACTATTTTGCGACTAACAGTAAGACACTGTGATCTGGTGGGGTTTGTGTCATGTTTTCTCATTTCGTCAGCAAGGATTCTAATCATTTGTCTTCAGTCAGAAGGAGAAGGTCTCTTTCCATTCTCAATAGCACTCTTTATACCAGCTGCCATTAAGTTCCAGGGAACTTGGAAATTTTCAGTCCATGAATGAAACGCACTGGTTGATGCTAAACTGCTTGATGTTGGCCTTGAGGAGCTTGATGGAGCTGAACCAAGAGTAGAGTTTGTATCGGGGGGAGAACCTCAGCAGGTGCCAGTACGACTGTGCAGTTTGGATGTTCTGTGTGTATAAATACATATATATATATATATATAAAAAGAATCGGTTATTGCCTCAAATTACACCATAAACATTACTGGAGTGCATTGTAACAGAAAAAAGGGATAGTTCCCACAAAATGTAAACATTCTGTCATTAATTTCTCGCCCTCACGTCATTCCAAACCAGTAAGACTTTTGTTCACTTTGGTACATAAATGAAGATATTTTTGATAAAATCCAAGAGACTTCTGTCCCTCTATAGACATTATATGCAACTTCCACTGTCGGTATAGTAATCCATAAGACTCCAGTGGTTTTACCTGAATTTGACAAGTGCTTTATTTACCCCTAAAAACTAAAAATATTATGAACCACTTTATTTACAAAATAATAATCTCCAATGTCTGTTCACACTACAATGTCTGAACTCATGTCAACACAGCATGGCATGCATTAGCATGAACATGCCTTGGAGATTAATATTGTTCAAATAAAGATTTTATGGGTGCAAACAACACACACATGTTGCTTCATAAAATAGAGGTTACACCACTGGTGTAACATCCATTAACTTAATGTTGCACAGGTGTCAAACTCAGTTCCTGGGTACTTGGAGTACTAACTTTTCAGTTGGACTGACAATCTTTTCCCCAACCAAGAGAGGAAAAAGCCGGAGAAGGCACCAATTCTGAACTGCATGTCCGTTTAATTTCCCAGTACCAGGAGTCAACTCAACTTATCACTTGCATCATTCCCAAAATACTTGAACTGGTTAATACGACGATTTAGTTCAGTGTATGTGAACTGTTTCTCCCGATTCACAGGATGATCAATATACAAAGCCAGGTCAAATGACACAACACCTTCAAAAAGATCGTGTCCCAGACAGGGAGGTAATCCTGGCTGGCAAACGTGAAAATATTTCAGGTCATTAAAGGGAGAATTACTTTTGACCCCATTTGCAATTTCAGTTTGATCCGCATCCAAATCCTTAAGATTTTGTTTATACGACACCACAGATCTTGTTAATGCCTTTGTTAGGGGATCCGAGTTAAATGTCGGGCGGTCAATCTCACAGTATCTGCAAAAGTTTTTACTTCTACTGAAATTCTCAACAAAGCCACCAATGTAATGCGATCCAAGGTTATCGCCAGCTATGGCACACAATGTACCTTTGTGCACCTTCCCATCCGCCAACTCAACAGCATTTTCCTCAATGTCTTTAAGGTCTTTTATCAGAGTGGCAAAGACCAAATCTTGTCCAAAGAATCGAAAATCTTGCTCCCTACACAGCAGAACTAGCGGAATAGGGTCAATGCCTTATCTACAGTGAGGCAGCAAGTTTGCAAGAGTCATGTAAACGGCAAGAATTTTGTGCTTTTTCTTACCAGAACCAAGTGGATTGGCAACTTCAGAAGCATCTTCGTACAAGATTAAAGACAAAGAATTGTCATCAGTTTTGAACAGCATATTTTTAGCAATATTGTTGCCATCCCATACATCAGACAGGATATCTTTTGCTCTGACTTCAGATCGTGAATTATTATGTTGTTCTATCACCGATTTACAGCACAAAAGTGCTTCTAAGCTTATCTTGATAGGAATGTATTGAGCAAAGCTTTCCTTGCCAGATTCATTTTGAACAAGGCAGACTGGGACAGGATCCACAAACTTAAAATTGTCTTTATAAAAGGACTTTCTCCTCCTATCAGTGCTAAGTGTATTAATATTACACCTCCGAAAAAGATCATCAGTTAGCAAGACATCAACAACGCTCTTTACATCATTTTCAGAAATACCACGAACAGTCAATTTTTCCCCTAGCTTGAGTAGCAAATGAGACATCATGGATGTCTCGCATCCCCTCAATTACCGACTGAATCATAGATGATGGGAGAATATGCTTTGCCTGTAACTTGAGATAAAACAGAGCCATGTTTTTCAAAAAAAGAGATTCATCTGCATTATCTGGCAAAAGTGCATTCTCCAAGTGCTCTATGCCATCGCCACAATCAAATAATTCAGGCTGTGGATGTGAGCGTTCTGCCATGTTAGATGCCTCACCATGCGACATTTGTACTGAAACATTTGACTGCAGTATACTATGACGCAACCTTTCTGCTGAAGTGTTTCGATGATTTCTGGATAAATGTGAAGTCAATGTAGATGCTACAGAAAAAAATGTATTGCATGTAAATGGACATGGCACTCTGGTGCCTTCTTTGATACGAGTTTTCAAGTATAAAACAAAGTTTTTCAAATCACTGCACTTTTCTTGACATGTACCAATGTCACACACTAAACCATAAATTCCTAACTGCTCAACAGATGTCTTTGAGGGCCTGTCTTTGTGATCCCTGAATATGTGAGCATTGAAAGCAGTGAACTTCTTAAATTTTCTGGAGCAATCAGGAATACCACATTTGAAAACGGAATTTGGAACATGACTATGGATTTTCATGTGCTGGCAAAATGCTTACAATGATTCAGAAGAATAATCGCAGAACTGACACCATGGAATTTTTGCACGTGGACTAGCACTTACTTTAGCACTGGATTGTCATCAGATTGTAAAATCTGAAATGAAAAAAACATGTTAACAAAAAGCAGATCATCCAATTGACATTGTAAATGTTGTCTATATGTGATTGTTACTTGGTGAAAAGGTGGGACAAGTGATTTTTATTTTTCGCTGTATATATAAATATGTATATATAAAAGCAGGTTATGCAACTGAAATGGTATGATGTGAAATCGAAGTTAATTTACTTGGTAAAGAGGTGGAGTGTTTTTTTTTCGCGGTAGAAAACCATGTTTGCAAAATCAAACTATTCGTGTAAACAATGTAGAAATCCGAACACAATAAATAAATAACAATAGATTGGCTTACCGTATCAATCAGTTGAACATTCGTCTCAAGGTCTAAAATCCACTTTTGCTCACCGACGCATGACAGATTCTTCCTCCTGTCTTCATGAAGTTCATGAGACGTTAACAGTTTCTGCTGCGTCACACAGGCAACTCATATTTGAAAGACGCTAACAAAAGCTTTCACGAAACGAAGCTCACACGAACCAAAGCTAACAAAAGCTTACACGGAACGAAGCTCACACCAACTTTACCTCACAAAAGCTTAAAGATTAATTACAAATTCCAAAAAAATCTTTATATAGATCAAAGGAATACATGTTCGTCAGACCCGCTGGCACATCAAGTTTTCCTGAACTGTCTCATCTGAAGTGAGCGCAACGGTTGCTCTCTGTTTTGGTTTATTTTAACCTTCTGTGTCTGATTTCTTTATTAGTTCATTAGTCCCTGAATCTGTTTCCCTTGATTGCGTTTCCCCATGTATTTAAGCCCTGTGTGTTCCGAAGTTCATTGTCTGCTATTGTTTTATGTTAACGTGTGTTTCCTCCTGGTTCATGGTTTTCCTTATTGTATTTACTATTAAAGTACCATTTTGATTATACCTTATTGTCGTGCGCTCGTGTGTACCCGCTACACGTGACAACTGTGTGGTCTGAAGAGGCACCACAGTTGCTGTGGCTACTCAATCTCTGAACTGCCACCAAAAATGTATAAGGATGCAGCAGTGAACTCTTAGTATCATTCCTATACATACAACCTCATATGAATGCTAATGTAAATAAATAATAATATATACATGTATACAACAAAATACATAGTAGTGACCCAAAATTAGAAGGGAGTCACATTGTCATCTGAGAAATGCACCAAAGTGACTGAGGAAAGCTGTAGTTATTTTAAAGCTATAATGGCATGTGTAAGAATTGTTATGAAGCAAATTTGGAATTCACAGAAATGTATAGATATCTTCATCTAAAACTATTCTAATGCAATTGAATGTTTAAGGGCTCTCAGCAAATTGGTCTCCAAAAAACCATGTTTGGCCTACAGACCAAAATACAGATGACGACCAAGTTATCTCTATATCATATGATGTTTGGTCATGAGGCACGATACACCTCTGAGGTCCCTGAAGATTATCAGGTGGGTGTTAATTTTATTCAGTGTTTTGTTTAAGAATTGTTTGTCTTTGCATTTTATTCAGTGTGAATCTGTGATTTGTTTTTTAACTAGAAGCATATGTTGCTATTTTTCAGATTGACAGTTCTGTTGAAGATTTCATAGGAATTAAAGAAATGGCTGAGGGTGTCCTTAAACTTGATGAAGTTCTTCAAACCGCTCTTACAAACGCTACGCAGGTCCAAAAGCGAATTAAAAACATTGAAGGCAAGAATGTTGATCAAATAGATGAGAGTGGGGTAATTTTTACAAAAATCAATATTGACCACTTTTGATTGTATTATGAGGAGATGCCATGGATTCCTCACAAGATTGTGTCTGGAAGATCACTAGCAGCAGCTGCTGCATCAAAAACCTCTGCTAGTACTACATCAACTATCACCATACATGCCAACCCTCCTGATTTTTCCGGGAGACTCCCGAATTTCAAAGCCCCTCCCGAAAATCTCCCGGGCCGACCTTTCTCCCGAATTTCTCCCGATTTTCACCAGGACAACAATATTGCTACACCATCCATCACTGGGCGCCGTTTCAGACCGAACAAAAATACAGGTTACACCTTGAAGTCAAGCGCGGCAAATTCAGAACGGAAAAAGAAGCAGAAGAAGGGGAAAAGGAAGAAAGAAGAGACGTGGCGAATAAAAAGAGAAAATATGCCTGCAAATTCCTAACTGAATGGAAAAAAGAATTCACGTTCATCCAGGACAGCTCGAAGGGGAAGGGATATGCTTCCTACAAATTTTGTAGATCAGACTTCTCCATTGAACACGGTGGCCGAACGGATTTAATTACACACATAGGGTCAGAAAAGCACAAGGCTGCGGCAATGCAGCACCGGTCACAGCCCAGTATTTTGGGCCATCTTTCCAAAGGTAGACCCGATGGTGTTATTTATGCCGAGACAAAGATGGCTATGCTGTTACCTACAAACAACATCTCGTTCACATTTGCGGATGTTTTCAACAAATCCGTGAAGAATATGTTCCCGGATTCAGATATTGCTCACCAGTACGCAAACGGAAGAACAAAGGCTACTCAAATAGTGAAAGGTGAGTGTATATAAAATAATACTGTTTTCTAAGAGTTAGGGTTAAGACTTGTCCCTTCATAATTCGGATTTGTATATGAGGCCCCCCCCTTTTGAAGATCTCCCTAATTCTGAGGTCTCAAGGTTGGCAAGTATGACTATCACTGTATCTACATCAGTGGCATCATCACCTACCATCTCCATAATACCTTCCTCCTCATCTGTGACAGCGGCACCTACCATCTCTATAATGGCTGCATCACCTACCTCCTCATCTGTGACATCAGCACCTTCTACCACAGCAACGACAGTACAGCATCATCTCATCAGTAGTAAGTCAGCATCAGTTCAAGTAAAGCTTTAAACTAATGAAAGTTCAAAACGTCTTGGTTACGACTATAACCTCTGTTTCCCTTTCTGTCGGTCACTTCGATGTTGTGTCAAGACAGATGGGGTTTGAACTTGGAAACCAATATCTTCCAACAAGAATTTCAAAAGGGCAATGAACTTGGTGAATAGCATGTGCATGACAGTCTCCTCCCCGTACATATGGGTATAAGGGAAGATGGCGTGTCCATTCATTCAGCTTTTCGTTCTTCGGAAACTGTGAGGCATCATATGCTGAGCGAATTTTTCTTTGAGAATGTCTCTACTCCCTCACCAAGCCGGGTATTGGTAGAGCCATCCCTACTTGGTGGACCCCGATACTTGGGCTAGTGCTCCAGAGCTGTCTCCAGAGACAGAAAATATGATATATTTTGTGCATAATGAAATACCACAGCTGTATACTGAAACCAGTATCAACTTCTGCTTGTTCTTTTCAATGTTAATATTAATGTGAATTTGGATAGATGTATGGTCCATAAAAATGGCAGTAAACGTTGTCTACAATAGACATCATCTCTGATATTAGGCTACCAATAAATATAAAAGGGACTGCAGTGACCGATTGGTATTTTGCCATGAATGCATGAGTTTTTTCACCAGATATATCCCCTAAATCATTATTTTTTCCCCCTAAGGACCTCCTATTATATTTTTGTCATTCAAGCTTTCTGCATTTCTCTTTTCTAATTAATTTAGAAAAGTAAGATCAGATTTGTAGTTTTGCAGTTTGAACTCTTAAAAGAACCACAATATACAACGTCTTGGTTACGTCTGTAACCTCAGTTCCCTGATGGAGGGAACGAGACGTTGTGTCGAGAACGACAGATGGGGTTCGTCCTTGAGAACCAATCAACTCTGACTACTATAGAAAAGGCCAATGAAATTTGGCGAATGAAATTTGCATGCCGGACTCCGCCCCCGGATATCCGGTATAAAAGGAAGCCGGCGTGCAGCATTCATTTACCTCTTGTTCTGAAGAGCCTGAGAGCCTCTCAAACTGCAACAGAAACGATACAGGTTTGTGGCATAAGGGACACAACGTCTCGTTCCCTCCATCAGGGAACTGAGGTTACAGACGTAACCAAGACGTTCCCTTTCTGTCGGTCTCTCGACGTTGTGTCGAGAACGACAGATGGGGTTATCTATGGAAAACGCCACAAACGCTGTATCGCGTCACAATCTCAGCGAAGCAACGTTGACAAGCCTGGGCGTGTCAGCTCGAAGCTTTCGTGAGACCTGTAACCTTCCAGTGTGGTGGTCGGGGGGTTCCAGAGCTTTCAGGAAAGATGGATACAGCCCTGACCGGTAACTTTCACGGACGGGGCCTTAGCTCTCTACAGGCGAGAGGCCGTCCGGATCGGTTTACACCGGGAAAGCGCACTCTTAAGCAGAGAAGCGCTGCAGAGGCCACCTCCTACCCGTGGGGAGGAAAATGGTGGAGAAAGTATGGTCTCGTCCTAGGAGGAGAACGCATGGAACGTGCGGACTGGGTAGTTAACCGCGAGGTGGAGGTCCACCTGGGGAAGCTCATGGGTTACCAAGTGTGGGAACCAGTGTCATGAGGGTATGCCAGACGGAACAGCCCGCGGAGGGGGTGTTACTGCGTCCGATAGCACAGGTCCGGTTAGAACTATGTGTGATAGGTCAAGATATGTCCCGGCCTAAGGGGGAAGGCTGCTCTGCTCAGCCAACCCCCAGGAGGTGCTTGCTAGTGATGGATGGAATGCCTGTTCTTAACCAGGGTGTGGGTAAGAAGGGAGGCTGGTGAGGTACCAATTCTCTTAGCCATGTGTTTGGGTAAGAAGGAAAGGGTAGATAGCACACTGACCCAACCTCTTGGAGGGTGGGAAGGTGCTTTCGCAGGCATACGCCCCCCCGGATGCCAGTCCTACATGTCGCCACGAAGGACGTGGGCTGACACCGGGTTTACGCGAAGGCTGTTAACCCTTGCGAAGGTGTTTGGGCGTAGCCCAACCCGCAGCTCTACAGATGTCTGCTAGAGAGGCGCTTCTGCCAGTGCCCAGGAGGTGGCTAAACTCTTGGAGTGAGCCCTACTGCCAACGGGTATGAGAGTCTGAGATCGGAATGCCGTCGTAACGGCATCCACGACCCAGTGCGCCAGCCTCTGCTTGGAGACAGCCTTCCCCTTCTGCTGTCCTCCAAAACAGACAAAGAGCTGATCAGAACTGCGGAAGCTCTGTGTGCGGTCTAAGTAGAGGCGCAGTGCGCGTACTGGACACAACACGGACCGGGTTGGGTCTTCCTCCCCGATGGGGAGCGCCTGCAAGTTCACCACTTGGTCCCTGAAGGGAGAAGTGGGAACTTTGGGCACGTATCCGGGCCTGGGTCTCAGGATAACGTGAGAGTTACCAGGGCCGAATTTAAGGCAATCCGGGGACACAGAGAATGCTTGGTGGTCCCCTACCCTCTTGACGGAAGCGAGCGCCAACAGGAGGGTCGTCTTACTCAGTGAGGAAGATCGGAACCTCCGAGGGGCTATCAAGAGGGTATGGAGCGGAGAAGAGGCTGATACCGCCCTCTCGCGCCCCTAAGGAACCTGGTGACCAGGTCGTGTTGCCCTAGAGACTTTCGATCAACTGAGTCGTGATGAGTGGCGATAGCGACGACATACACTTTCAGTGAGGAGGGGAGATGTTAGTCTCCAGTCTCGTGAGAAGGGGAACATAATCCTGATCGAGCACCTCAGTGGGTCTTTCTCGTGAGAGAGAGACACCAGGACGAGAAGAGGCGCCGTCTAGAGGCGTGTGACCGCCTAAAGATGGGGCCCTAGCCTGGGTGATGGTCTCAGCCATAGAGGGGGAGTAGCCATCTCAGGACCATCTCATCGCGTCTAGAGACCAGACATGGGTGTTCCAGAGGTCTGATCTGGGATGCCAGAACGTGTCCTTCCCCTGAGAGAGCAGGTCCTCTGTCAGGGGAATGGTTCAGGGGAAGTCGCTGTGCAGAGCCTCAACTCTGAAGCCAAGTGCGGTTAGATCAGTATGATGTAACCAATACACTTGGTGCTACTCTTCCCTGATCCAGCACAGTGTTTGTGCAAGGAGGCTCCTGGGGGGGAAGGTGTGCTTCCGTCCGTCCCGTGGTCAGCTGTGCGCCAGGGCATCCGTGCCGAGGGGGGCCTCGGTCAGGGAGTACCAAAGCGGACAATGGGTGGTGTCGTGGGAGGCAAAGAGGTCTACCTGTGCCTGTCCGAACAACACCCAAATGAGCTGGACCGGGGGTGGAGTCGCCACTCTCCGCAAGGCGTATACTGACGAGAGCGCGTGTCGGCTGTCTGGTTCAGTTTGCCTGGGATGTGTGTGGCCCGCAGGGAACGGATCACCTGCTAACTCAACAGGAGGAGGCGTCGGGCAATTTGTGTTAGCTGCCGTGAGCGTACACCACTTTAGGCAATTGCACAGCGCAGACGGGGGCCCGTCCAGCGCCCCACTTCTGCGTGCCCGTTGCACACTGCACCCCACCCCTGCAGCGAGGCGTCCGTCGTCACCACGACGTGCCTCGTAACCTGCCCGAGGGGAACCCCGCCCGGAGGAAGGTCATGGAAGACCAAGGGGTTAGGGTGCGTCGGCAGCAGGGCGTCATCACCATGGGCCTGCTGCCGGTGTGCCACGCTGTCCTCGGAACTTGACTCTGTGGCCAGTGTAGAAGCGGTCTCATGTGCATCAGTCCGAGGGGTATTACCCCTGCGGAGGATGCCATGTGTCCCAGGAGCCTCCAGTTCCAACACTGACTGGGCGCGTGCTGCGGACAGCTGCGTCGACATGGTGACAGAGTTTAGTTCCATACCGAGAAAGAGGGTTTGCTCTTTTCTCGGTTGACCTGAAATCCCAATCGATCTAGATGCCAGAGCACCAGGTCCCTTTGTGTACACAACAGATCAGTGTGGGCAGCTCTTGAGCTCCCAGGGACTTTACAGGGTGACGAAGGGGGCAGTCTGCTTCACCATTCCCACGGGGGGTGGTTCGTCGGCTGGCGGAGCTAACCATCTGTCGCGGGGGGTCCCCGGAGGGAAGGATGGCTCCGCCTTTTTACCTGCCTGGCGGGACAACGGCACGCACTGTCGGTTGAGAGTGGTGACAGCTGTCGTATGTGTACGACCTCACACCTCGCCAGGGTGTGAGGTCGGTTCGCCGAGCACAGTCCAGTGGAGTGTGCGATCGGCTGTAAGTACACCCGGGGAGAACGGAAAAACTCAGTGAGTAAGTGGGCGCCAGGCCCTGATAAGTCGTCCCGTACCGACCGATCAGAGCCGTGGCTGTGAAGGTTCGGGCCCGAAGTTGTCCTCCCTGGAGTCTTCCCGTCAGTGTCCCTTCTCGCGAGAAGGTAGCTGACGGGGTGGAGGTTTCCCCCTCGACCTCTGCTACCGGGGTGCCGCCAGTGGGGGCACAGGAACCGGAGCCGATGTCGAAGGGGTCCTGGGTTGAAGGGCAGCAGACGTCACGCGGGATCTCGGAGGCCTCTAGGCGGCCGAGTCGCGGCGTGAAAAAAAAAAAAAAATGTGGCTTATTGCCACTGTCTGCTTCACCGTCAAAAACTGCTGAGCACAGTCCTCGACGGTGTTACCAACAACCCACCCTGCGAGATGGGTGCATCAAGAAAGCGGACTTCCTTGGTGTCACTCCTCTGCACAAGGTATAACCGGGGGTGTCTTTCCAGGACCACTACCGTGGACATCGTCCGACCCAGGGCCCGTGCAACCGCCTTGGTCGCCCGTAGAGCGCTGCCAGCGGTGGCACGGAGATCCTGCATTATACCCGGGTCGGCCTTACCCTCGTGGAGCTCTCTCAACACCTAGGCCTGGCGGACCTGCAGGATGGCCATGGCGTAGAGAGAGGAGGCAGCCTGGCCCGCGGCATCGCAAGCCTTCGACACCGTGATGCCGAAGTCTGCGTGCTTTGGGCGGTAGGTGTGGCCGATTCCCACCAGGTGGTAGCCGTCCGCGGCACAGGTGCACCGCGGGCGGACGTTCCACCCGGGGGATGTCGACGTAGACCTTGGCTGCCACACCATCGAGGGAAGTAAGGGAGCCGGAGCTGGTTTCACTGGAACGGTCCGTGGAGCGTTCCAAGTTTTACACAGCTCCTCATGCACTTCCGGGAAAAACATGGAACCCGGGGTGGGCGCGGTTTGCACCGCGCTCCGACCCCAGGAACCACGCATCCCCGGGTTAGCACGGGGGGCATCACTTCTGCTTCCTCTAGAACTCGACCCGGGGGTGGAGCTCAGATTCGTCAGAGCCGGATGCCAGTCTCCCTCCGATGCTGCGAGCGACGTCTCATCTACGTCACACATCGTTTCCGAGTGTGTGCGTGAGGATCCGGACGGTATGCCACCGCCGGTTGGGGAACGTTTAGAAGAGCGAATCGGGGTGCGATCGGCCCGTGAGCACTTGGCTGGCGGGTTTACGTTCGCAGAGTTCCCCATATCACTAACGCTGCTAACGTGGGTGGTCATCAGTGCCGTAGCCACAGATGTCACAGCCCAGGTAGCGAACGAAATGGTGGCTGGTTCCCGTAGGAAGACAGCCACCCGTGACCGCAACTTCCGAAAGACAATCTGCCCGCAGTGCGGGCAGATGTGTCAACGAACGCTGCTTCAGTGTGCTGGACGCCCAGACACCTAATGCAGCGATCGTGTCCATCCCCCTCCTCGATGAGGGTGCCGCACCCAAGAGAACAGCGGGACATGCCGCGCTGGAGAATGCTCAGTCAGTCCTGAAAAGGACTTTTTAGAAGATCTCTTACACCTCCGGAACCGCCGAGACGCCCAGGGGAAGGTCGCTGCAGGTAGGGACGATCCGCTGCAACACGTCGTAGCACCAGCAGTGTAGTTTGTAGAGGATTTTGAATCCTAAGTTGTACTCAAGAGTGAAGGCTCTGAAGAACAAAAGGTAAATGAATGCTGCACGCCGGCTTCCTTTTATACCGGATATCCGGGGGCGGAGTCCGGCATGCAAATTTCATTCGCCAAATTTCATTGGCCTTTTCTATAGTAGTCAGAGTTGATTGGTTCTCAAGGACGAACCCCATCTGTCGTTCTCGACACAACGTCGAGAGACCGACAGAAAGGGAACACATGATTCCTCTCACTGTAAACTGTTTTTTTCTCTGAAAGTCCCTTTGAGAACATCGATCCCTGTTGATCTATTTCTACTACACAACCTGACATAATCACCTGACATTGACAGCGTTTCCTGTAATAAATAAAAATTAGTGGTGGGCCGTTATCGGCGTTAACGTGCTGCGTTAACGTGAGACTCTTGTCGCGCGATAAAAAAAAATGTTGCCTTAAATCTATTCTCAAAATTGGGTTGGGAGCTGGGTCTGTACTATGCAAGCTTTGATGACTTTCACCTTGATATTTTAGCGCGGATGTATACATAGCTTAATTGCACTGTAGGGGGCGAGAATGAGATTTTCCAACTCGCATGATTCGCGTCATACGCGTCGCCTCATTATCTCATAACCAGGTCTTCATTTGCGCGATTCGCACTGCAAGTAGGTCTATCGCCTCTTTGCATTGACTTAACATGTAAATCACTAACGCTTGACGCGCCATTCGCGTTTGGTGTGAACACAACATAACGTTACTGTGAAATTACCACATCAAACGTGCCGTGCTAACATGGAGCCGCCGGGTTTGCTTCAGGGAAAATTTATTTTTAAGAGGCTTCCCAATGGAAACCTCGACAAGACTGAGGTTGTTTGCACCTTGTTCAATGTGGAATTGGTTTACTGTACGGAATTGGTTTACATAGAGTTGGTTACATTTTTTTTTTTTAACTTGGTCTAGCTTTAGTTGAAACCAGTAACTTTGTTTTGTCACCTAATGTATTATGGCTCCTGTATGACATATCGCTTGTTGCTCCCTAACTCTTTGTAAGTTGCTTAGGGTAAAAGTGTCTGCTAAATGACTAAATGTAAATGTACTGTAGGAGCTCTTCCAGTCTCAAGTACCACCTAAACGCAAAGCATCCCTTAGCTAATGCGGAAGTAAACACGAGTACATTTTATTGAACATAATTTAATTTTCATCACAAATTATCATATTAGAACAGCTTTCTCAAGCAGTTTGTGATGCATTTTGGAAACAGTAGATGAGCCACCTGGCTTGAGAAACCCGTTCTCAAAGACTTACTTTTAGTCATTATTTGGGTAGCACACATATTCTGAATGCCTTCGGCAGAATTCAAATGAGCCATTTTAATCTAGATTAATCTAGATTAAAAAAATTAATCCCTGCCCAAAACTAATAAAAATACTGCTTTATCTTAAACATACAGTCTTTATTTATATCGAGGATCATGCTGAAAGCTGAAGGACCAATGTCAGGATAACAGTCAGGAACCCTTACACTGCTGAGACACAGACGAGGATCACTCAATAATCTGTTTAACATGTATTGCTCAAATATCTGCACAGTTGGTTTCAACTCAAAAGTTTTATTGGAATATTTGTGTGTTCCACATTTATACAGAAACACATCTGTAACTATAAAACAACAATAAAATTACAGAATTAGTGTGTTCAGACAATCAAATTATTTAAATTTGGGTTCCAACATAATTTATTTGTACATTTTAAGGTTTAATTTCAGTTAACCCTTCACAAGGCTCAATTTCGTCTCAAATGTTTCGTCAACATTTGTATTGAAATATTTTATTTAAATACATCAGATTTGAAATGTCGGGATTTAAAGGTTCAACGGTCTACTACAGTTACCACACCCGGTAAAACATACAGAAAAATAAAAACATCCTACTTTCGCTCACATTGTTACATGTTTCATGTTTAATCCTATGTAAATACAAAAAACGTTTTTTAAATACATTTTTTTTATTTGGTGCTTTAGTTTGTCTGCTTTTTCAGCCAATAGGCCAACTAGGATCAATAGGCCAACTAGGATCTAGAATATAAAATAATATGATTTCTTAACATAATAGAACTAAAATATCCTAAATGGTAATATATAAGGCTTAAATTTCTTGCCTCCTGATCATCATCTTAAACGGCATATTTCATCTCAACCCATTCTCACTCCCTACTCGTCACATATTGACGCCTCGTGGCGTCACTTTTTACAGTGTCAGTGTTTTGTGAGGACTGCTTGACATCCATCATCACTTCAGTATTGCAAGACTGTGCAACTAAGCAGGATGTGATGAGCAAGTTCGCTTCTTGGGTGTATCTTGAACATGCATAAGAACAAAACCCTTCTTTCAAGCACAAGTACGCCACACAAGTACGTGGCGCATGCCAAAACTATTCCCTGGAGCAAGAAAAAAATCAGTCTACAAAGACCAGGGAATGGTTAACAAAGAGACCACACATAAGCCACCGCTAAGATTCGAACCCAGGATCTCCTGTTTACTAGACAGGCACTTTGACCATCTAAGCCACGGCGCCAGCACCGAAAACGATTGCAGCACGTGTAACTGAAAAAAAGAAAGGGGCAGATACAATGATGAAAAAGTGTCAAGTTGATTCAGAAGGCAGTCGACAGGTTGAAGCCCTATCTCTAGCAACTGAATGGTGCGCAGTATTTTCCTCAAAGTTATTTCGAAACTGTCACGGGATTGGTTGTTTATACGACAATAACAGTTTGTGATCTTGACAAAATGTTTTTTAACTGAAAATTGCCACACAAGTCAGTGTTTTGTGAGGACTGCTTGACATCCATCATCACTTCAGTATTGCAAGACTGTGCAACTAAGCAGGATGTGACAAGCAAGTTCGCTTCTTGGGCGTATCTTGAACATGCATAAGAACAAAACCCTTCTTTCAAGCACCAAGAGATGTGCGACAAGAAGAGCCAAGGCACCGCTGGGATTTGAACCCAGGATTTCCTCTTTACGAGACAGGTGCTTTGTCCAGCTAAGCCACGGCGCATACGCCTATGTTTGCAGGTCACGTGACTGAAAAATAACAAAGGGGCAAAAACTCACAGTAAAATGGTGGAAAACATGCAGAGGGATTGGTTAAGGCTAATTGAATGTGTGTACCCTCTTCATGTAAGAACATATTCCTCCCTTGTCAAGATAATTTTGAAGAGTTTCCTGTAAACCTAAATCAACCACGACTCTGGTGGGACTCGAACCCACAACCTTTGAATGCCCACATTACTTTATCTAGAAGTCCAATGCGCTATCCATTGCGCCACAGAGCCTTGAACATTGTTCTTGTCGCTGGTCATCACATACGTGGCGCATGCCAAAACTATTCCCTGGAGCAAGAAAAAAATCAGTCTACAAAGACCAGGGAATGGTTAACAAAGAGACCACACATAAGCCACCGCTAAGATTCGAACCCAGGATCTCCTGTTTACTAGACAGGCACTTTGACCATCTAAGCCACGGCGCCAGCACCGAAAACGATTGCAGCACGTGTAACTGAAAAAAAGAAAGGGGCAGATACAATGATGAAAAAGTGTCAAGTTGATTCAGAAGGCAGTCGACAGGTTGAAGCCCTATCTCTAGCAACTGAATGGTGCGCAGTATTTTCCTCAAAGTTATTTCGAAACTGTCACGGGATTGGTTGTTTATACGACAATAACAGTTTGTGATCTTGACAAAATGTTTTTTAACTGAAAATTGCCACACAAGTCAGTGTTTTGTGAGGACTGCTTGACATCCATCATCACTTCAGTATTGCAAGACTGTGCAACTAAGCAGGATGTGACGAGCAAGTTCGCTTCTTGGGTGTATCTTGAACATGCATAAGAACAAAACCCTTCTTTCAAGCACCAAGAGATGTGCGACAAGAAGAGCCAAGGCACCGCTGGGATTTGAACCCAGGATTTCCTCTTTACGAGACAGGTGCTTTGTCCAGCTAAGCCACGGCGCATACGCCTATGTTTGCAGGTCACGTGACTGAAAAATAACAAAGGGGCAAAAACTCACAGTAAAATGGTGGAAAACATGCAGAGGGATTGGTTAAGGCTAATTGAATGTGTGTACCCTCTTCATGTAACAACATTTTCCTCCCTTGTCAAGATAATTTTGAAGAGTTTCCTGTAAACCTAAATCAACCACGACTCTGGTGGGACTCAAACCCACTACCTTTAAATGCCCACATTACTTAATCTAGAAGTCCAATGCGCTATCCATTGCGCCACAGAGCCTTGAACATTGTTCTTGTCGCTGGTCATCACATACGTGGCGCATGCCAAAACTATTCCCTGGAGCAAGAAAAAAATCAGTCTACAAAGACCAGGGAGTGGTTAACAAAGAGCCCACACATAAGGCACCGCTAAGATTCGAACCCAGGATCTCCTGTTTACTAGACAGGCACTTTGACCATCTAAGCCACGGCGCCAGCACCGAAAACGATTGCAGCACGTGTAACTGAAAAAAAGAAAGGGGCAGATACAATGATGAAAAAGTGTCAAGTTGATTCAGAAGGCAGTCGACAGGTTGAAGCCCTATCTCTAGCAACTGAATGGTGCGCAGTATTTTCCTCAAAGTTATTTCGAAACTGTCACGGGATTGGTTGTTTATACGACAATAACAGTTTGTGATCTTGACAAAATGTTTTTTAACTGAAAATTGCCACACAAGTCAGTGTTTTGTGAGGACTGCTTGACATCCATCATCACTTCAGTATTGCAAGACTGTGCAACTAAGCAGGATGTGATGAGCAAGTTCGCTTCTTGGGTGTATCTTGAACATGCATAAGAACAAAACCCTTCTTTCAAGCACCAAGAGATGTGCGACAAGAAGAGCCAAGGCACTAGGCACCGCTGGGATTTGAACCCAGGATTTCCTGTTTACGAGACAGGTGCTTTGTCCAGCTAAGCCACGGCGCATACGCCTATGTTTGCAGGTCACGTGACTGAAAAATAACAAAGGGGCAAAAACTCACAGTAAAATGGTGGAAAACATGCAGAGGGATTGGTTAAGGCTAATTGAATGTGTGTACCCTCTTCATGTAACAACATTTTCCTCCCTTGTCAAGATAATTTTGAAGAGTTTCCTGTAAACCTAAATCAACCACGACTCTGGTGGGACTCGAACCCACAACCTTTGAATGCCCACATTACTTAATCTAGAAGTCCAATGCGCTATCCATTGCGCCACAGAGCCTTGAACATTGCTCTTGTCGCTGGTCATCACATACGTGGCGCATGCCAAAACTATTCCCTGGAGCGAGAAAAAAATCAGTCTACAAAGACCAGGGAGTGGTTAACAAAGAGCCCACACATAAGGCACTGCTAAGATTCGAACCCAGGATCTCCTGTTTACTAGACAGGCACTTTGACCATCTAAGCCACGGCGCCAGCACCGAAAACGATTGCAGCACGTGTAACTGAAAAAAAGAAAGGGGCAGATACAATGATGAAAAAGTGTCAAGTTGATTCAGAAGGCAGTCGACAGGTTGAAGCCCTATCTCTAGCAACTGAATGGTGCGCAGTATTTTCCTCAAAGTTATTTCGAAACTGTCACGGGATTGGTTGTTTATACGACAATAACAGTTTGTGATCTTGACAAAATGTTTTTTAACTGAAAATTGCCACACAAGTCAGTGTTTTGTGAGGACTGCTTGACATCCATCATCACTTCAGTATTGCAAGACTGTGCAACTAAGCAGGATGTGATGAGCAAGTTCGCTTCTTGGGTGTATCTTGAACATGCATAAGAACAAAACCCTTCTTTCAAGCACCAAGAGATGTGCGACAAGAAGAGCCAAGGCACTAGGCACCGCTGGGATTTGAACCCAGGATTTCCTGTTTACGAGACAGGTGCTTTGTCCAGCTAAGCCACGGCGCATACGCCTATGTTTGCAGGTCACGTGACTGAAAAATAACAAAGGGGCAAAAACTCACAGTAAAATGGTGGAAAACATGCAGAGGGATTGGTTAAGGCTAATTGAATGTGTGTACCCTCTTCATGTAACAACATATTCCTCCCTTGTCAAGATAATTTTGAAGAGTTTCCTGTAAACCTAAATCAACCACGACTCTGGTGGGACTCGAACCCACAACCTTTGAATGCCCACATTACTTAATCTAGAAGTCCAATGCGCTATCCATTGCGCCACAGAGCCTTGAACATTGTTCTTGTCGCTGGTCATCACATACGTGGCGCATGCCAAAACTATTCCCTGGAGCAAGAAAAAAATCAGTCTACAAAGACCAGGGAGTGGTTAACAAAGAGCACACACATAAGGCACTGCTAAGATTCGAACCCAGGATCTCCTGTTTACTAGACAGGCACTTTGACCATCTAAGCCACGGCGCCAGCAACAAAAATATTGCAGCACGAGTAACTGAAAAAAAGAAAGGGGCAGATACAATGATGAAAAAGTGTCAAGTTGATTCAGAAGGCACTCGACAGGTTGAAGCCCTATCTCTAGCAACTGAATGGTGCGCTGTATTTTCCTCAAAGTTAAGAGAGAATATCTCTTACCCCTGCACGTTTCAACGTACTTCCCACAGCACGCTGCACACACATCTACCATTTGCGAGGATTAATGCCCATCCATCATGTCAAAAAGATTTAAAAAATGTGCAGTTTAAACTTTGTAATGAAAAAAACTAAGTGTGGAGAGGCAACGGCTAGGTTTCCCTAATCTCAAGATAACAAAGTATTCACACAAAGTTCCCAAGCACCGCCGGGATTTGAACCCAGGATCTCCTGTTTACAAGACAGGCGCTTTTTACCAACTGAGCCACGGCGCCATCGGAGACAATAGTTTTGGGATGATTACGACTGACCAGTAACAAAGGGGAAAAGGAAGAATTAAGAATAGATGGTAATCATGGAAGAGATCACCTTTGACGTGGAGGGCCATGTGAACCGAGGGCCGCACAAGGGCAGAGTCAGGCATGAATTGATTAGTTTATTTCGAAACTGTCACGGTCTTGGTTTTTTATACGACAATAACAGTTTGTGATCTTGAAAAAATGTTTTTTAACTGAAAATTGTCACACAAGTCAGTGTTTTGTGAGGACTGCTTGACATCCATCATCACTTCAGTATTGCAAGACTGTGCAACTAAGCAGGATGTGATGAGCAAGTTCGCTTCTTGGGTGTATCTTGAACATGCATATGAACAAAACCCTTCTTTCAAGTACGAAAAGATGTGCGACAAGAAGAGCCAAGGCACTAGGCACCGCTGGGATTTGAACCCAGGATTTCCTGTTTACGAGACAGGTGCTTTGGCCAGCTAAGCCACGGCGCCTACGCCTATGTCTGCAGGTCACGTGACTGAAAAATAGCAAAGGGGCAAAAACTCACAGTAAAATGGTGGAAAGCATGCAGAGGGATTGGTTAAGGCTAATTGAATGTGTGTACCCTCTTCATGTAACAACATATTCCTCCCTTGTCAAGATAATTTTGAAGAGTTTCCTGTAAACCCTAAATCGACCACGACTCTGGTGGGACTCGAACCCACAACCTTTGAATGCCCATATTACTTAATCTAGAAGTCCAATGCGCTATCCATTGTGCCACAGAGCCTTGAACATTATTCTCGTCGCTGGTCATCACATAGGTGGCGCATGCCAAACCTATTCCCTGGAGCAAGAAAAAATTCAGTCTACAAAGACCAGGGAGTGGTTAACAAAGAGCCCGCACATAAGGCACCGCTGGGATTCGAACCCAGGATCTCCTGTTTACTAGACAGGCACTTTGACCATCTAAGCCATGGCGCCAGCCTTCAGAAGTTGATTCAGAAGGCATTCGAGACGTTGAAGCCCCATCTCTAGCAACTGAATGGTGCGCAGTATTTTCCTCAAAGTTAAGAGAGAATATCTCTTAGCCCTGCACGTTTCAACGTTCTTCCCACAGCACGTTGCACACACATCTACCTTTTGCGAGGATTAATGCCCATCCATCATGTCAAAAAGATTTCAAAACTGTGCAGTTTAAACTGTGTAATGAATAAAACTACGTGTGGAGAGGCAACGGCTAGGTTTCCCTAATCTCAAGATAACAAAGTATTCACACAAAGTTCCCAAGCACCGCCGGGATTTGAACCCAGGATCTCCTGTTTACAAGACAGGCGCTTTGACAAGCTAAGCCACGGCGCCATCGGAGAAAATAGTTTTGGGATGATTGTGACTCACAAGTAACAAAGGGGAAAAGGAACAATTAAGAATAGATGGTTATCATGGAAGAGGTCACCTTTGATGTGGAGGGCTATGGGAACCGAGGGCCGCACTGGGGCAGAGTCAGGCATGAATTGATCAGTTTATTTAAAAACTGCAACGGTCTTGGTTTTTTATACTCAACTCATCTCAACTTTATTTATATAGCGCTTTTTACAATTTTCATTGTTACAAAGCAGCTGTACATGAGACACATTGAATACAAGTAAAACAACTAAAGGCACATACCTGTAAAAACAAGAAAAAGGTGAAAACAACAAAGACAGACATACAAATTCTCCACACACACAATATGCAAACATACATACACACACAATGACATAGACGCACACACACACAGTGAAAGCACATATTAGCGATAAAGGAGAAAGAACCACAGGTCAAATATTAAACGGACTATAATTTCTTATATGCAATATTAATTATGTCTAATTTCTGAATTCTAAAGCAGCCCTCCCCGGCCAGGCAGATAGTGCAAAACAATATGCAAACGGTGGTGAGGAACCCAAAACTCCCAAAGAGAAAAAAAACCTCAGGAGAACCCAGGCCCAACCAGGGGATTCCAGTTCCCCTCTGGCAAAAGCTGCTGCCTCTGCACAAGCTCAACAGTGCTTGCACAACAAGGCTAAATAAAAATAAAAAATGATAGATTTAAGATCATCATTAACAATCTAATAGCATTTGAAATGTTGTAGGAAAATCAAAGTTGTCGCGTCCTTTATCCAGGTCTATCCTCTTAGCTCTTGTCAGGTCACCGCTTCCCATTCTCAGCTCTGCCATCAGGTCTGGGCTTGAACTGCATCCTGAGGTAACCTTGGAACAAAGAGACAAGACTGGCTGAGAGTAGAGTACTGTTCTGCACTCTTTGATGCAACAAGTACATTATTTGTTCTTGGATGTGTTCCTGGTTCCGGTTGATATAAATAATGCAGCCTAAATCCTTTGAGGATTAATATTATGGAGGTGTAGTGTATGCAAGATTAAAAAGATGAGTCTTTAGTCTAGATTTAAACTGACAGAGTGTGTCTGCCTCCCGGACCGTGCAGGGAAGAATATTCCAAAGTTTAGGCGATAGATAAGAAAAGGATCTACCACCTGCACTTGATTTTGAAATTCTAGGTATTACCAACTGACAGGACGCCTGAGAGCGTAATGTACGTGGAGGTCTGTAATACAATAGAAGTTCATTCAAATACTGCGGCGCAAGACCATGTAGGCCTTTATAGGTAATAAGCAAGATCTTAAAGTTAATGCGATGCTTTATAGGTAACCAGTGGAAGATTGACAGAATCGGGGTTATATGCTCATACTTTTTTGTACGTGTAAGAACTCGAGCTGCCGCGTTTTGAACCAGTTCCAGTTTTTGTAATAGGCCTGCAGAGCATCCACCTAGAAGTGCATTACAATAATCTAGTCTTGATGTCATGAATGCATGAATTAATTTCTCTGCATCTGACAGTGACAGCATATGACGTAGTTTAGATATATTCTTAAGATGGAAAAATGCAATTTTACAGGTGTTGGCGACATGGCTTTCAAATGACGGAGTACTATCGAATACAACGCCAAGATTCTTAGCTGATGACGAGGATTTTATGGAGCATCCGTCAATCGTTAAGCAGTATTCTTGGTTGTTACTTATAGCGGTTTTCGGTCCAGTAAGTAACACTTCTGTTTTTTTTCCGAGTTTAGTAGTAAAAGATTGTTACTCATCCACATTTTTAAGTCAACTATGCAATCATTTATTCAATGAAACTGCTGGGTTTCATGAGGCTTCGAGGAAATATAAAGTTGAGTATCATCAGAATAACAGTGGAAGCTAATTCCGTATCGCTTTATTATATTTCCTAGAGGTAGCATGTATAATGCGAAGAGCAGAGGCCCCAAAACTGAGCCCTGTGGTACACCGTACTGGACTTGTGATTTGCGGGACACCTCATTGTTTATTGCTACAAATTGAAAACGGTCAGATAAATAAGACTTAAACCATTTCAATGCTATTCCGTTAATGCCGACGTAATTTTCGAGTCTATGTTGAAGTACGCTGTGGTCAATGGTGTCAAATGCAGCACCGAGGTCTAGCAGCACCAATAACGAAATGCAGCCACGGTCAGACGCTAAAAGCAGATTATTTGTAACTCTGATCAAAGCAGTTTCTGTACTGTGACATGCTCGAAATCCAGACTGGAATTCATCATTAATGTCATTCCTTTGGAGGAAGGAGCATAATTGAGTTGAAACTACTTTTTCCAGAACTTTAGATATAGAAGGTAAATTCGATATAGGCCTGTAATTCCCTAGTTCTTTAGGGTCGAGGTTTTTTTTTTAAAAGAGGCCTTGTAACAGCCACCTTAAATGCTTTAGGCACATGTCCTAATGTCAGAGATGAGTTAGTAATACAAAGAAGAGGATCTATAATTTCTGGGAGCATTTCTTTCAGTAGTTTTGTAGGTATAGGGTCTAGCATGCATGTTTTTGATTTAGATGATCTAATGATTTTAGACAGTTCATCGTGATCTACTGTAGAAAATAATTGCAATTTCTCCTTTGGGGTGCTGTAGTTAGTTTGTTCCGCGGGTTTCACTACAGGTTGCATTGTTATAATTTTTTCTCTTATATCTTTGATTTTACTAGTGAAGTAGTTCATAAATTCATCACTGTTGTGATGATAATCAGAATCTGACATCGCTGACAACCATCAAAAGGCAAAGGCTAGGTTTGCCAGAGGGGAAATAGAATTCCCTGGTTGGGCCTGGTTTTTTTTTTCTCGATTGGAGTTTTGGGTTCCTCACCACCATCTGCATTTTTTTTGTTGCGATATCTGCCTGGCCAGGCGAGCTGCTTTAGAATTCAGAATTCTGCTTTAGAATTCAGATGCAATATAATTAATATTGCATCTAAGAATTCATTGTCCGTTTAATATTTGACCTGTGGTTCTCTCTCCTTTATCGCCAATGGTTGCTTTCACTGTGCGTGTGCGAGTGTGTTTCTGTGTTTGTGCGTCTATGTCAATGTGTGTAAGTATGTTTGCATATTGTGTGTGTGGAGAATTTGTATGTCTGTCTTTTGTTGTTTTCACCTTTTTCTTGTTTTTACATGTATATACCTTTAGTTGTTTTACTTGTATTCAATGTGTCTCATATGTACAGCTGCTTTGTAACAATGAAAATTGTAAAAAGCGCTATGTAAAAAAAAGTGATTTCACCATGGCTTTGTCCTGACTGCTCCACAAAAAAGTCAAGTTTACCATTACAGGGACAAAATTTAACTTTAGGAATCCTGAGACACCACAGTCTGGTGACATTGAAATGGAAGGGGGAGAGGAGGATGAATAAAGCATACGTCTTGTACAGAAGGAGAGTTACAGGCTAAGCAGGCACCCCTATGAATTACAATTACAGCTGGCAAGAGATAAGAGGAACAAAATAAAACCATGCAAAAGACAAATATATTTAATCCTTAAAGCTGGCTGGACAGACATGCTTTCAGAAAAACTTGTCACATAAGCAACTGTGTTCTGGCATTTTCATATAATAAAACTATTCAGTTGCAAATTTCCCGGTTGTGAACAGTTTAATTTCAGCATTTTTGAGGAACCTGCCAAAGACGCAGACTGTGTCCTGGTCAAGGTGGAAGTGTCTGACCAAACAGATCATTCTACAGGCTTCACATTTCAAAGACGCACTAGTAAAAGTGAAAGGAAAACATTGAAGGAAAAGCTGAGACAATTAACATCCATCCACCTTCACACTAAAAAGATTGCAGCTGCAGATGAACAGAAACTAATTGAGGGAAACACAAATGAGGTGCCGCCTCTCACAGTACTGCAGAAAATCTCAAGTGAAAAAACTCTGGAAAATAGATTTGACACAAGTCCATTTCTGGATTGTATCTTAATTCATAAGGATTAATTCTTGAACCTTAATTTGAGTCAATTACAGCATCAGTATGTACAGTTTGTGGCAATTTCACCCTCTATCACACACATGTACTCTGTTGATCAACTCCAGCTTCTGAAAGACTTCTAGAAAGAAGGTAAACTTCTCTACCTCGATGCAACTGGAACTGTTGTGGCAAAACCTAATGACCGCAAAAGTGTACTGTATTATGCACTTTGTTGTCCAGTTACATCCACTTTATCAGCTCTGCTAACTGACATTGGAACAGTTTTTACTGAGGCCACACATACAAACTGCCAGGAGAGTATAAATAACCTGAAGACTGCAATTTTAAAATCGTCTGTTATTGCCGATGTGTAAACTGAAATAACACTAACAGAAGAAGCAGTCCGATTCACAGACACAACCCCGAGAACAATCAGACATGACTCCCCTTTTGTGAGATGCTTTGAAGATGTACTCTCAGGTACAACAAGAAAGAGGCAGACAAGGAAGGCATTTGGAGCTCCCCCCAATCCTTACTTTTGCCCTGGTTTGATCGACATAGTCAGTCGATACTTGGAAACTCTGCCACTTTGGACCGGAATTATGTTAAACCAGTTAAGTCAAACAAGAGTCACCAACAGTGAAGCAGAGAACTGGTTCTGCACCACGAAAACAATAGTGTTGACAAACCAACTACACAGACGTCCTGGAGACTTTGTCCAAACCATGCTGGAGTTCATTTCTGGTCGAGTACGTGGTGTGAAGATTACAAAAATTCGCCAGAGTGTACTGAAGAACAAGGAACTGACAGAAATTGCTCAACCATTATGTCAGGAGGAGAAATGTTGGAAAAAAGGCAGAAAAAAAAGAAATTCAAATATTTAAACTCCCCAATGTCTGTATGTAACAATAAAAAATGCCCTTCCCCTCAAATCCAAAACACTTGCTGCAATGTTGCCATATTGTAATTAATACATTTTTTCGATTTGATTAAGTTTTAGATTTTGCTATCGATGTCAATAAAGATGTAATCAACAGCATATGTTATTGCCATGTCTTTAAAAATGTATTTTAAAACAGGTCTGATGACTTCTCAGACCTACAGCAGTCCATCGACAAATGGGTTGATTACAGTCGTTCATCTCCATTCAGATAAAAGCACAAGTACATGACAATTAGATTTCATCAATGGGCAGAACAAATACAGGGTCGTACAAATACAGTAACTGCAAGAAAATACACTTTTATCAAAAACTATTTTAAGATGGACTATATTATACAGGATGTTATATAGAATGGAACTTTATCATAATATATTTGACAGACTCTACTCACAAACTGGCGTTGCTTCAGATACCAACCTGTAGTCATGGATCTCGATGTGAGACATGGCGTGAGAACCCAAGTGCAGGCAGAGCTCAGACGGTGGTGAAGGGGTTAACAGATAAATTTATTACAAATAACAAGACACTTCAAAACAGGGCAAAACAAAACCCACGAGGGGGAAAACAATACAGGATATATATATATTACAATAAACAAGGACATTGACTGACTAAAACTATTACTAACAAAACAAACACTAGGAACAAACACTAAACTAAGACTTACTAAACACGGGGAACAGGAAACAGGAACAACAGCTTGGCATGAAACGGTATGAGACAGCAACAGCTACGAACAATTCGGGTAAGTACATCCAGGGACATCTAGTATAACAAACAATGAACGCGCAACGAGACAAAGAAACATGAGGACTCTTATAGGTAAGGTAATTAACACAAACTAGGAAACAGGAGGGTAGGGAAACAATGACGTGACTCGGGGAGAATATGGAAGACCGCAGGTGTCACAACCATCTCTCCCCACAAGAAACCATCAGGCAATGCCATGGCTCCACTTGAGACAAGAATAAAACATGACATGATAGTGGAACCATGACATAAGCCCCCCCTTTAATGAACACCTCCAGGTGTTCATCAAGGGGTAACTAACAAGACAAGACTAAACTAGACAAGGACAAAAACCAGACAGACAAGGCAAACATGACAAGGGGCAAACACGACAAGACAATGCATGGGTTGGGGTGGGACAATAAAAACAATAAACAAGGGAGGGGGGGTGGGGACAAAACAGAGTACATTGGGGGAAGTCCAGAAGGGGGAGGGCTGGGTGGGGATGTTCCAGCCCTTGGGGACGCGCCACAGCGCGGAGCCCCAGGGGGCATGACAGGGGAAGTCCTTTGGGGCACTGTTCTTGTCCCCGGCAGGACTGTAGGGTTAGACCCCGGCTGAAACGCCGGGCAGGACAAGGGCTGGACGGCCGGCTGGAATGCTGGCCGGGACACAGGTTGAAAGGCCGGCTGGAATGCCGGACGGGACAATGGCTGAAAGGCCGGCTGGAATGCCGGACGGGACAATGGCTGGGCGGCCGGCTGGAATGCCGGACCGGACGAAGGCTGGACGACCGGCTGGAGAGCCGGCTGGAATGCCGGACTTGACAGTGGCTGGGCGGCCGGCTGGAATGCCGGACCGGACAAAGGCTGGACGGCCGGCTGGAATGCCGGACCGGACGAAGGCTGGACGGCCGGCTGGACTGCCGGGCTGGGTGCCGGCTTGACTGCCGGGCTGGGTGCCGGCTGCTGGGCCGGGCTGGGTGCCGGCTTGACTGCCGGGCTGGGTGCCGGCTGCTGGGCCGGGCTGGGTGCCGGCTGCTGGACCGGGCTGAGTGCCGGCTGCTGGGCCGGGCTGGGTGCCGGCCGGTCGGAGGAATCTACGGCCGTAGTGTCCTCACGGACCGTCCCGCCCCCACGGCGCCCCCCCAAAAAAATTTGGGGCTGGAAAGCTCCGGACTCGGGACCACAGGACTCGGGACCACAGGACTCGGGACCACAGGACTCGGGACCACAGGACTCGGGACCACAGGACTCGGGACCACAGGACTCGGGACCACAGGACTCGGGACCACAGGACTCGGGACCACAGGACTCGGGACCACAGGACTCGGGACCACAGGACTCGGGGCTGTCCTCCGTTGCCTCTTCTTTTTCAGCCGAGCCACCAGTCTGGTGGTCGGCTGAAGGAAGGAGGTGAAGGGCACAGCTGGTTCGGGGTTGGAGGCCTCCGAGGATGACCCCGAAGACGTTCTCCTCCCCCGCTTGCCACGGCAACCAGTAGGTGGAGGTGAAGCTGCTGCGGATGAGGCGGAGGGATCGGCAAAGCCCATAACCCCGACCTGCAGGGTACGACCCTCCGGGATAGCGCCCAGCGGAGATGGATAATAGGAATGTGCTGGGACCCTGGACTCCGACCTGTTCGTGGCATACCGCCACACGACATCGAAGTCCAGCGGACTCAGCATCCTCATCTCCGCTGGCGACAGAGGATCCCTGAGGCCGCGGCTGAACAATACCGCCAGCTCCGCCTCCCCAAAGACTACCTCCTCCGCGGCATCGAGGAACCTATCGACGTAGGTCCCCAGGTCGTCGTTACCTTGACGGATGCCGCAGAGGTGGCGTGCCTGGCGGGACCGCAAGCAGTTCACCTCGGTTGCCTGCTGGGTTCTCCTTGGCGCGTTCATTCAGTCATGGATCTCGATGTGAGACATGGCGTGAGAACCCAAGTGCAGGCAGAGCTCAGACGGTGGTGAAGGGGTTAACAGATAAATTTATTACAAATAACAAGACACTTCAAAACAGGGCAAAACAAAACCCACGAGGGGGAAAACAATACAGGATATATATATATATTACAATAAACAAGGACACTGACTGACTAAAACTATTACTAACAAAACAAACACTAGGAACAAACACTAAACTAAGACTTACTAAACACGGGGAACAGGAAACAGGAACAACAGCTTGGCATGAAACGGTATGAGACAGCAACAGCTACGAACAATGCGGGTAAGTACATCCAGGGACATCTAGTATAACAAACAATAAACGCGCAACGAGACAAAGAAACATGAGGACTCTTATAGGTAAGGTAATTAACACAAACTAGGAAACAGGAGGGTAGGGAAACAATGACGTGACTCGGGGAGAATATGGAAGACCGCAGGTGTCACAACCATCTCTCCCCACAAGAAACCATCAGGCAATGCCATGGCTCCACTTGAGACAAGAATAAAACATGACATGATAGTGGAACCATGACACCTGTAGCTGTGACGTACCATCTTGAGTCAAAAAATCATTTCATTTCATTGTCTCACTGGAGAACATTGGAATTTGTATGACAGGATGAATGAACTGCATCAGCCAGGCCATGGGGACCGTCAGGCAACTGGCAACATTTGTTTGTATTCTCAAAGAAGTGTACTGTGGGTCATATTGTACTTGTAAAGGTAATACACTTTGATGAAAGCATGTAACACTAGACATTTAGACATTCACCTAAAGGATTATTAAGAGCACCATACTAATACTGTGTTTGACCCCCTTTCGCCTTCAGAACTTCCTAAATTCTATGTGACATTGATTCAACAAGGTGCCGAAAGCATTCTTTAGAAATGTTGGCCCATATTGATATGAAAGCTTCTTGCAGTTGATGGAGATTTGTGGGATGCACGAAGCTCCCGTTCCACCACATCCCAAAGAAGCTCTATTGGGTTGAGATCTGGTGACTGTGGGGGCCATTTTAGTACAGTGAACTCATTGTCATGTTCAAGAAACCAATTTGAAATGATTCGAGCTTTGTGACATGGTGCATTATCCTGCTGGAAGTAGCCATCAGAGGATGGGTACATGGTGGTCATAAAGGGATGGACATGGTCAGAGACAATGCTCAGGTAGGCCGTGGCATTTAAACGATGCCCAATTGGCACTAAGGGGCCTAAAGTGTGCCAAGAAAACATCCCCCACACCATTACACCACCACCAAAATTGCATTAATGAGAAATTGAACAGGTGTTCCTAATAATCCTTTAGGTGAGTGTATAAACTTTATATTTAGTCTATCATGTTTATTGCTTTATCAGGGAGTAGTTAGAGAGATACATAATACATTTACACAATAACTGTAATTAACATGATCAATTAATTTGCATTTGTAAATTCTCTTTAGATTGCAACAAAAGAGAAGCCTCTTGTTGAAGTAGAGTCAGCTGAAATAACTATCAGTGACGATGACACACCTGCATGCATTCTGACTTCTTTACAATGTTAAACGTGCTGTTTTCTCATGCTTAACATGGTCCACTTGTCTAAAAATGAGTTGGGTGTATTATGTAGTATTTCTGTGCTCAATACACTCCCCCAGCGATCGAACGGTTTCTGAAAGCTTGCTTCGAACATATAAAACTGCTTCTTAACAATTTTTCTTAGTCCCTTATTGAACAATTCTCCGTGGAAAAGCACGCAGGACACCCACTTGTGTGCAGGAGAGAGAGCATATGTTTGTGAAGGTCAGGTGTTTGTTTGTTCAATGCATTTGGGTTATGAATGTTATATAAACGTTGGATTTGGAGATTTAAATGTGTCATACAACCCTCACATTTGTTCACCACATGTTCACACATTCTAGAATGCCTACATTTTCTTTACATATAAGCATACCCAATACCAAAATCATGGATCTTTATAGTGTTTTTACAAAGGCTTAAACGCAGCATGCCAGAAATGAAGACCAATGGTTGCAAACCATAGATACAGTATAAAATCTCTACTTCTGCAACAATATCAGCTCCAAAGTATTGAAACAAATATTTTTAAAAATATGTTCATACAGCTGATAAGCATTTTTACGGTAAATTACTGATAATTAGAGTAAGCAATAGCTGATTCCAATCTCAATCAGAGACATAGCCAGGTGTGGAAGACTTTCCATTATATGGACATACACAATAAAAAGGCAGTCTTTGGATTGGTTTTGTTCAAACCAACACATAACAAAACAGAGAAGCAGAAAAAGAAAGAAAATGTCTGCATGAGGTAGAGGACTCGTTAGACAAAGGAGAGGACTAGATCCCAGATAGCAAATTTTTGCGGCCCAAATCTGGCCCACACCTTACTCCCCATACTTTACTCATCCGGCCCACATACCGCGTGGAATGATGGCCCTTGTGCGGTCCGCTCCTGTTTGCCAGATCTGGGCCACAGGCATGCCAAAGCTATGCCACATGTCAAACATCAAAACAAATAAAGCAGAGCTGAACCAAATATAAACAACAGTTCATTTCAATTCTGGCCCAGATTTATCCCAAAACCGACAACTTTATGTGCTCCAGTTTGACAGAATTTGTATTGAGTTTCATTATTGTTATAGTGATGATTGAGTCATTAGTGATGAACATCTGCTGTTAACAAACAGCATCACTGCAGAAAAATTATTTACTCAGAGAAACAATACAACTACAACCTGAAATACAACTCAGCTAAAAAACATTTGTTATAAGAACGTTCCTTAGAGGATTTTCACATGTTTGAATAAATACAAAAATATGTTAATGTTTTAAGAATGTTACCATCATCGTGATCAGTGTTTTCTTGGGTTAGGCTCTTGACCCCTAAGCAAAGTTTTGTTGGATCTGCTGAAATTGGGTGCTTATAAAGTGCACCTAACCAAATGGTATTCGTGGAACCACTGTGATGTTATAAACTGATTCAGTACTCTCATTTAGATTGAGCGCTACGCTGTAGATCCTGAAAGAACGTTTTCAGGAAATTTGACTGTATTTACATGTCTAGAAAGATATGTGAAAAACAAATGTGTTTTTATCAAACAACATTTTAGAATCACACAGACATCAAGAATTAATGTATGAATCTCAGCAATGGTGAGGAACAACCAACTAACTCAGATAAACGGATCAACCGCAATGCATGCTGGGAATTATAAATTACTTTTGTGCTAAGATGTTACCCAGCATGCATCACAGCATGAAGTTTTCTTTTGTTTATTCTTACCACTTTTGAAATTCATAAACTGATTCTTCATGTCTGTGTGTCTAAATTCTGAGCGATTCATTTTTTAAACAAATCTTTGTAGACTGAAAAATGCAATCAAATTCCCAGATGTTTTAATGTACTTTCAGGATCAGGAGCACAGCAATTTATTCAATCTCTGGTAGATATCTCACAGACCACCAACCAACACCATTGATCAGAGCATCATTTCAATATCTATTACAAATGTACTTTAAAAGTACAAATGTCAAGGGTCACAAGCCCAACTCAAGGAAACACTGATCACCATGATGGTGACTTTTGTCAGCTGGAAATGATCTTAAACTAAAAACTGACATTTTGAATATTTTAAAAGGAACGTTCTAATAACAAAGTTTTGTTAGCCGGGTTGTAATTTCAGGTTGTAGTTGTTGTATTTCTCTGGGTAAATATTTTGTTATTTAAAAAAGCAGATGTTCATCACTAATGACTCAATCATCACTATAACAATAATGAAACTCAATACGAATTCTGTCAAACAGGAGCACAGAAAGGTGTTGGTTTTGGGATAAATCTGGGCCAGAATTTAAATGAACTGTTGTTTATATTTGGTTCAGCTCTGCTTTATTTGTTTTGATGTTTGACATGTGGCATAGCTTTGGCATGCCTGTGGCCCAAATCTGGCAAACAGGAGCGGACCGCACACGGGCCATCATTCCACGCGGTATGTGGGCCGGATGAGTAAAGTATGGGGAGTAAGGTGTGGGCCAGATTTGGGCCGCAAAAAATTGCTATCTGGGTAGTGGCATATGCTTGAGTGGGATGAGTAACCTTGCACCTCTGTGGTAAAATGAAAGTGGAACATAATCATTAAGTTTGTCTAGACTTTCACAAATAAGCTTATCGGAACTATTTTTGTCGATTTCATAGACGCCAAGCTCAGGAACCCAGCTGGCAGTTTTCCCCCTCAGGAAAAGCAGGACAGTTGTTTCACTTTTGATAACAACGCTTGCTATTTCCCCCAACTGCAGCTGTCTTTTGGTATATCTCTGTATGACAAGCATACCATTTGCATATGAAGTGCCTTTAACTTTGCACTTTATCTGTTACATCGGAGTTAGATGAGTTAAGTCCAAAGTCTGCAACTGCTGCCCTCATGCCACCATCATAGAGCTCTGGATAAAAGCTAGTCGAGTCTGACACCTGAACCTGAGGGCTGAAAAAACTGCCCTGACTCTGATAAGCCTGAAACAGCTGATGTCTATCAGCGAGTGACTTGGTGACATTCCTGAAGTTTTTACTTGACCTGATACATCTTTTGAAATAGCTATGCTAACTTTCAAAGCGCATGGGTCAAGTATGTATGAGGGGACTAAACTGTAGACTCAAGTCTGCATAGTGAAGAAGATAGTGGTGTCACATTTGAATGCGGAAATAACTCTTGCCTCATTTCCACATACTCTTCAGTCAGTACTTTCATGTAAGCAATATGAGACTCTGAGAGGCTAGGTGCACATACAAATTCAACTAACTCCCTCAGAAGAAGTACCAGCTGCCAGACAGCATTGTCAGCATCTGCAATACTGTCATGTACCAAAATAGGAAGAAACCGCAATAGCCATCTGTTTTGGGCTGCATGGCCTCCAAGCTTTTTTCCTTTGTTTGGAATAGCATATGGCTTGTTGCTGCTTTCACCTGGAAATCATTTGAGTCTGTCATTTAATGACTCGTAACTGAACCACTTCTCTTCTTTAACTAAGCACTGCAAACACATTGCCAGGTCATAGTCCACAACACCCTCGAACAAGTCATGTGCTAAACAGCGCGGCAGTCCAGGCTGACAAACGTGGAAATGTGACAGTTTGTTGAAAACACTGTTGCCTTTAATGCTCTGATGCATGGTCACTTCAGGGTGACACTCCAAAAACTCCACAGACTCATTATAATCAGCAGGATCTCTATGAGTAAAAACTTTGAGAGGGTTAGACAGAAACACATATTTTGTGACTAGACAATATCTACAGAAATACTGAGCAGAACTGAAATTTTCTGTAAACCCACCAATCATGTGGGAGCCCAGATTATCTCCCATTATGCATGCAACATACCTCTGTATATTTTATCCTCAAAAGAAATGCCCTTTTTCTCAAGCTCACACAAGTCTGACACGAGCTGACTGAAAACTTTATCCACTCCAAAATATTTACTGTCTTTCTCTGTACAGAGCAGTACCAACTGGATTTGATCAACAGTTGATCTGATGTGAGGATAGAAATTTCCAAGAGTGAAGTACACAGCTAAAACTTTGTGCTTTTGCTTGGCAGATCCAAGAGGATTAGCCACCTCAAAAGCGTCTTGAAAAAGCATCACCTTTAAAGAATCTGGATCTGTGGCAAACATCGCATTAGATCTAATGGCATGCCCATCAGTGAAATCACGAAGCGTACTATCTTCAACATGTATAGGGTTAAAACTGTGCTGAGTTTCACTTCCCTTTTTCAGCATTGCTCTGAGGCTATCCAGTAATGGAATGTAATGATAGTGTCTCCTCTGCCCTCTCTCATCGTAGCCAAGTGTGACTTCAATAGGCTGAACATAGTTAAAGTGCGTCTTGTAATACTGCAGCCTTCAATGGTGTGTAGTTAAAGGACCGCTTAGATGTAAGGCCTCATGCATAGGGCTCCGCTCATATATGCTCTTCCCCAGACAAGTTGATGTTTCTGTTGGAACACCATAGTGTTCAAGTTCTTGAGCTAGCACATCCATTGTATACTCCTGTTGAATATCCTGAAGAGTTTGACGGCACTCGTTAACTGCCGGTTTCCAGGCTGCTCAGAGATAACTGGCGTCAGCCGGTTAGCAGGCGAACGTTGGCAAGCCAAAACAGACGGCTAAGGGCTAAATTATCATTTCTGTATCATGACCGAATAGGTGGATCGACTGGTCATAGGTCTATGGTAACTTTAGCACGTTGTCTCGCTAACTTGTGTTAGCTGGTTAGCTACTGTGGAAGACCCAACTCTTACAGGCTAATGGCTAAGTTAGCATTGTGATAAGGCTTTTCCGCTAATGTTAACGGTAACGTTAAAGACAGGTAAACACAGACTGGATAACTCTTTCTAATTAAAACTATACAGAACTATATATATATATCATATTATTTTAGTTAAAGAAAATAAAAGAAAATTTGTACCACAGAGGAGCAATTGGTTACCGCAACTTCGAAGATGAAACTTGACACTGAAGGGTAAACGTCCGTTACTGCCTCCGCTGACCGCTTCTTCATTCAGACGTTACCACGTAACGGTGCGTAATGCTCCCACAATGCATTGCGTCTTTGAAAAATACAGTTAAAACGCCTGTAAAACAATATTACGGAAAATTCCTTCACATTAACATGGTACATTGTGCCGTATATTTACAATTTTTTCTTACAGTGTGAAATATTCCTTTAAGTCTTGTCTGTGCAACCATATTCATTCTTTCCTCAATTATTATAAACATATTCAATAAATACAGACACAAACATTTCCACCAGTGCACAGTACAGTTAGTGTATGGTCTATGAATATTGGTGTAATTTAATCCTTGTGTTGCCTAAATTGACCAAATGTAACTGGCGGTGTTTCTGCTCATCAGGTCGTGTTGCATTCAAGCAATTAAAGAATGACAGAGACCAGAAAGACTCGAGATGTTTTCATTACTCCAGTGTTTAAATCAACTCCACCTGCAGGAAGACCTGTCTAACTGCACTGTCTCGTCATTCACAAATACTCGTAGGAGAATTAAATGAAACTTTTGAGTTTGAAAATCCCTGAAATATTTTGTTTTTAGTCATTGCCAAGCTCAGGCATAATTGATTTCAGATATTTAGTTTTAAAAACAAGAAGTTTACTCATTATTTGATCAACTATGTTACGGACAAAACCTATAAGTTTTAACTTAAAGTAAATGGCATTTAAAAAAATCATTACTCTTGGAAGAATATGTGTCTATTTACCTACCTTTTCAATTAAAATACCCAATTAATTAAAAAAGTACACATTTTGTTCAATTGAAACCCCAAATTTCAAGTACTGAAGTAACCGGTCTGTATGTTTCGTTTCCAAACTGCTTGATTCATGATTATTTTCTTAATGAAATTATGCTGAGTTATATATTTGACAGCTCCTCAGTTTCTAAATACTTACTTGGAGATTAGGGAACCATTGAAATACATATATTTTTTTAAAAACATAATGGTAACTTAATTGACAGCCCAGTATCATAGTTGACAAAAGTAACATAGTTGACTGGACATGACAAAGTAGGATGATGTATTTAACAAAAAGAATCCTAAACTATATTAATTATTATATGTTAGCTAATCTTTTATTGCATTTAATCAAGACCTGTTAAATATTTCATGACATAAAGGAGAAATACAGACGCACATCAGTTTACAAGGATCAATCACAACTTTATTAACCAACACATATATCATAAGAAAGATATCCTAACATAGAAAACAACAACAACAAAAGTATCAAAAACAGCACTTACACAAAAATTCCACCATGTAAACATTTTGAAAATCTTATTTGTGGAATGAAATACAGTAGTGCATTGTATTGAACAAAAAATAGTGCACTGCAATAAGTAACAATAACCAAATAGTGTTTTATTCTGTTGGTTAACAGAATAAGTGTGCTGCATTGGATAAAAATTTTAATAGTGCAAACAGTTGTATCTCAAAAACATTCATATGTCAGAACCCAAGTAAAACTTTGGCATAGCCTCCAACTTCCAGGCACCCATGAAACCGGCGGAGACAGAACACACTCCCCATTTTCTAACCCAAGAACATGGCCAATTATGGTTTGTTTTTCAATGACTTTGTCAAGCTCAATCAAGTAATCTTTGAGTGTGTGTGTGTGTGTGTGTTCTTTATCTGTGCGTGTGTGTATATCAGAGGTGTATAGTCCAGGGCCCGGTTTTTCAAAAGGTTTAATCCGGATAAAATTGATCTGGATTTAGTAATCCTTTTTTTTGCGATCCGTGATCACGTAATCCAGCTTACTTTGGAGCCAGTTTTTTAAAGCAACATCGGATTGGATCAATCTGATCCGGATAGGAACTTTTCAGGATCACCAAATCTGGATAACCAGTGCTGGATAACCAGTGCTCAAACAGGATAGGAAATCACAATGTAGAACTATAGATATGTAAAGAACAACAAGTAGAATAGCCAGTGTGGGGTCAATATAAGTTTATTTTTATTTGAATTGAAAACACACACATTTAAGAAAAACCCCACCATATGGGGAATATGCCCAATACCATTGGAGCAATCGACTGCACACATGTGCATATACAAGCACCTCGTGAGAATGAATGGGAGTTTATAAACAGAAAGGGGGGGGCACAGCATCAATGTCCAACTTGTGTGTGATGCTGACCTCATCATCACCAACTGTGTTGTCAAGTGGCCTGGGTCTGTGCATGATGCACGCATCCTGAGGGAGAGCGCTCTATATAGAGACCTCCAAACCAACCGACCGGATGGCATAATATTAGGAGACAGTGCCTACCCACTCCTACCATGGCTGATGACTGCTTTTCTTACAGCAAATACACCGGCGCAGGCACGCTTCAACACTGCTCATTGCAGAGCAAGATGTGCAATTGAGCGTTTAAATGGAGTTCTTAAGAGGCGCTTTGCATGGCTTAACTACCGGAGAGCGGAACCACAGAAAGCATGCAACATAACCCTTGCCTGTGTTGTCCTGTACAACATCGCTACTAAGCGCAATGTGCTGACAATGATGCACCTGACCCCCTTGGAGACCCTAACCAACCTCCTGCATTCTGCCAGAACGAGCAAACCGGACGTGCAACAAGGGACGCAACAGTTAGACACTATTTCTGATTTGGATTTGTTTTGGATATCAAAAATCAGTGATTGCCTTTCTTTGCGTTTTTTTTTTATTCTGTAATCATTGCAGGCATCACTAATAAATACCTAATCACTGTAGCCTGACGGATGAACAAATACAATTAAAACCTTATGAATAAATAGGATATCTTGTAAAATACTGCATGATCCAAATATAGTATTATTTGATACATTTTTAAAGTTTTCATTACATGTTGGCCATGAAATCCACGCTGAATCCACCCTTGTGATGGGATCAGTTTAATCCAGATTTTGTGGATCAAAGTGATCCAAATCCTACAAAAAAGTTCTGAAAAACCCAAACTAAAGGTTTGATCCGGATCAAAACCAAGATCGGATTACGTGATCTAATCCGATTATGTAATCCGTTTTTTATTTTGAAAAACACATTTTCAAGATTTGATCCAATCCGTTATCCAAAATCCTAGTGGATTACTTTTGAAAAACCGGGCCCAGGTGCCAGAAAGTAGAAATCCTGTCCAGCAGCTGTTCCAACCATCACTAAACCAGCTCCTCTACCAGGTAGATGAGCTCATTAGTGAAAACACCTGTTCTAGATGTAAAGGCGGATTCAAAAACATGGCAGGATTTTTACTTTCTTGCACCTGGACTATACACGTCTGGTGTCTATATGTGTGTGCTTGACCGTGTGCTTGTGCCACGTGTTTGTTAGCGTGTGTGTGTGTGTGTGCAAGTCCTTAGCCATGAAGATATGATTTGGCAATATCTTCCCACACATCTCTTTTTATTTCAACATGACGTGCTGTCACGTGCTGTGGGGCAGGGATCAACCTGAGCACATCCTCAAATGGATACCAGAGCGCATCCTCTCGCATTGGCCAGTAGTAACGATTGTGTCCCACTCTGTGCATGCACTTAACATGAACATGTGTCTCACTCACTTCAACAATGGTTCCAGGGTAAACCTCATCGTCATATCTGATGACACACCACTGACCAACAATGTCATCTCTATCCCACTGTACTTCAAGGTCTGGTTGTCCTTGGTGCAATGCAGGAACAGCAGAGTTGACTTTGAAGTCGAAGGCCTGAGCTTGGTAACACTGACATTGCAGAATCTGCCTTGTTGAACACAGGCAGCTCACATCACGGTATGTCAGTTTCCCTGGTGCTTGCGTGATGACCTGGTGAATCCGCATAGTGCATGGTACAGCGGGGAGTCTTTGTGGCATCTGCTGTATGGCCTTTTTCACTGTAGCCTCTTCAATGTAGAAGATCTTGACAGCTGTATTGGTGTTTACCAATGCATTGAAAAGATGTTTAGCAGTGGAAATGTCTTCACCTTGGCTCACCAATCTGTCAGCTGTTCTCTTCAGAAGGCCTCCTACCCCATCGGGGGCACCCTTTCCGTGGCTGGCCTCAAAAAAGTTCCAAGTGCCCGCAGTGAAGCCCTGGTTATACAATTCAGTTGTGAACATGTAAAAGTTGCCCTTCTGCCTGTATTGTGAGCAGGGACCATCACTGAAAAAGTGGATAATTGACACTGTTGGGCATGTTTCCTTGAGATGGTTGAGTACTGGGGGAGGTGTGCCCATATGGCAGGTGGACCCTTTTCTTTGCATGGCGAAATTGTTGTGAAGCACAAGTGGTCTTCCTCACCACCAATGTAGAGGACCCCTGTATGAAGAGTTGCTTGTTGATGAGAAGAGGCAAAATGGACAGCTTGAATCTCTTTGTGAAACTTGCAAGAGTAGTTCTCAGAGAAATCAATGTGTATGAGGCATTCATTACTCTTCATGTTCTTTTTCAATTCCCTGTAGTAGTTAAACTGGGTCTTGATGTTGAACAAGTGCCTTTTGAACTTTTTGAGCTGTTTCTGGAAAGTCTCAATCAGGTCCTCCAAAGAACTCTCCATTTCCCTCTTCACGGTGATATTCACAGGCAACTTTTCTTTGCTGTCACCACTTTTCTTCTCTCTGAGGACAGTTTCAGTTGTCCACTGCACACAAGAAACTTGGGTTTGACCATCATAGCCAGACTGAATCTTGAGGTCTTGTAGTTTGCAGTTCTTGCATTCCGCATACATGCATGGCTTAAATGTTGGATTACAGCAAGTTTCCTCAGCAAGAGATACCAACTCTGTTCTCTCCAGAAGTTTAAGTCCATGAAGTTTCTCCACGATAAATTCCAAGTTTTCATGCACCTTACATAGACGTGTATCTCTGTCTGCAATGGTTGGATGGACTACCCAGTATGGGCGCATTCGGCAGAAGAGTGTATAGGAAAGTTTGCTAGAGACGTTTTCCAGCAGGAATTTCCTATGGAGGTTTTTCATGGTGTCAGTCATAAACCGCTTCTGCTTTTTTACTTTTCCCTTTGTTACGGTCTGCTTTTTACCTGCTGTTGAACGACTTACGTCATCCCTGGTGTAAAAGGCATCAACCTGGTCTTGCAGTTTTGAGTGTGTGGATATGTATTTCTTACTGGCAAAACAGGCTATTTCGTCCCCATTTGTGTTCACATTCTTGCAGAATCGTTTGGCTGAGACACCCAGTGTGTCATGAATGATTTTCTGGAACCTGTATTTTTTCAATATTTTTCCAGATACAATTCTGGCGATTAGGTTCCTGGTCTTTTCTTTTGCTGCACACTGAAATTTTTGTTTGAGGCTTTTCACAAGTGCATGATAATAGACCAGAGTTCTCCGCACATCATTACTGACTGGACTTGTTCCGAGCATCCTTTTTGTTCTTTTGCTAGGAGAGTCGACACTGCACAGTAGCCGTTCATAGCGCTTACGGTATTTGTCTGATGTTTTTGTTTGAGCTTTAAGCTTTTCCTTGAGTTTGTGATTCTCAATGTATATTTTCTGGTACCGTCTTCTTCTAGTCCTTCTTCCTTGTATTCTCTGTCTGAAATTATATGAGGACATTTTTTAATTATTTTTTAACATTGCAGGTGTCACTTAAAGCATTTGAAATTAATTGTCACCATGCCACCATGTAATTTTGCATTTTAATCTAACATTATAATCTAACAAGTACTTTTTCATGAGACATTGTTCTGTTTAAGGTAATTTCTACATAGCCTGCCTACTTAGTTCTGTTTGAGGTTCTTTTTACATAATCTTCTAACCTTCCTGGTTGTGGAAGTGGTTGTTCCTCGCTGTCAGGACTAAGTGGTGGGGTAACAATAGCAGAAGCCTGTTTCTTTCTGCGTCTGCTCTGTTCCTGGGCTCTTCTCCAGGCCTTTCTCTTTGCACGTTTTTCCCTCTCACTCTGTTCACATATGGGCATATAGTATGCACCTTGCTCCCTCTTTTCTCTCCATTTCTGCCGGCCTTTTGCCAAGTATGCCTCCCTTTTTGCAGGATCAGCATCTCGCCGTGCACGGTAACGGCGCTGCTTTTCTGCAGCAGATAATCGTGGCATTTGCCTGAAAACAAGTTTACTTTTATAATATTTATTGCAGAAATTCAAAGTTATTTATGAATTCATTGTAGTAACATTGTTGACATATGATAAGTACACATTTGCCCCAAGCACAACTTTAGGTGAAATAACTGAAAATGTGGAGGGAGAACATACCTTGGAGTCTTGCTAGTTTTCTCTTCAGGAGGAAATGACATCATGTAGAGCAGGTCATGTGATTTGGAAAACACACTCTTCCTTGAGGGGTGTATTTGCTATGGGTAACTTAGATGACAGCGACTTCTCGGACACATATTCAACACATTCTTCACAATTACCTCAACTTAATGTAAATAATATAATTAAAACTGTTTTTGAATAAGTTTTTAAAATGTTTTTTTAGGTAATGAGATTGTGGTTGTAATTAATTTCGGACGGTTATTTAGTTGACATTTTAGGGATATCTAGTAAATTTTTATAAATAAATGATTATTTCCATAATAATTAACTATGGAGTTTGTAAAGACAAGATCATGAAGAACACTGAAGACTTTAAAATTTTTATTTTAATAAGCATGTTTGCGAGATAAATCTCATGGACATGAAAACTCCCTCAATTATATATTGACCCTACTAATGTAACTCTTAACTGACTGAGTTACACAGATGAACAAAACCAGCAAGTCCCCCCAGCTGTCATTGCTATTGAAATCTTGCAATACATCTTTCATGCTCTTGATCACATATACAGTATATAATATACGTTAGTAAATGTGGTGGTGCTCATGGTGTTGATCTGGGACGGGCGAGTGTGAGGCTGGAAGGGAAAAACACTGTATACTCACTAGTAAAAACTAAACTACACCACTGTGATGAACATTGAACAATGAAACAATGACAGAGACACTAACTGACTCAATGTTTTCATCACTCATGTATTTAAATGAACTCCACCTGAAGGCAGACCTGTGTAACTGCACTGCCTCGTCATTCAAATATGAATAAAATTGTTTTGTCAAGAGTTTTGTCAAGTTGTCATTAATTTGTTGAATGTAATTTAGTTACGTTTACTTAATCGTTTTATTTAAGCTCATCAGTTACATTTTGGAGTGATATCGTCTCGGTTACGGCTGTAACCTTTGTTCCCTGATGGAGGGAACGAGACGTTGTGTTGAGAGACAGACTGGGGTTTGTTTCTGAGAACCTATCATCTCCGAGATAAAAATAAAACGGCAATGGGGATTGGCGAATGGCCCGCCCACGCCAGTCTCCGCCCCGTACATACGGGTATAAAAGGAAGATGGCGGCGGTCATTCATCACCCTTTGTGCTGAGGAACCTGAGTGGTGCTCCTTGCAGCGGATCGGCAAAGCGTTGTGGCATGAAGACACAACGTCTCGTTCCCTCCATCAGGGAACGAAGGTTACAGCCGTAACCGAGACGTTCCCCTTCAGTCGGTCTCTCGACGTTGTGTTGAGAGACAGACTGGGGACATATCTCAACACGCCACGGCGCTGAGCCGTATTACGACCTCGAGCTGAGTGACACTGACTAGGCTAGCGAGTCACAAGTGAGCGGTGCAGCGAGATGTAACCTTCCAGTGAATAGTAGTGGACATACTGCGAAGCCTGTACTGACAGTCATCACGGACAAGGCGTTCGCCTTGTAAGTGAGGCGCCGTCCGGAGCCGTCGCACTGGGAAGAACACTGCTCTCTTATTGGAGAGTGCGTTACGGAGACCACATCCTGCCGTACGGGAGGTAACATGTGGAATAGACACGGTCTCCTGTAGGAGATGACATGGGAAACAGCCGGCCATAGGAGGCCAGCTTCGGTGGCTGCGCCACCAGAGGGGAGGTCACAGATTCGCCAACAGGGGAATCAAGAGTGAGTAATCATCATACGGGACTACCCAACGGGGGAGTCACTGCGTATGGAGCAATAGTCCTAGCAAAGGGGCCCACCTAAGTAGGGGCGACTCTACCAATACTGGACCTGGTTCCAACAGACCGCTCCGCTAGGTCTGTTACCAACTGCTTAGTGATGGATGGAATGCCTTTACTTCACCCAAGAGAGGGGGAAGTAGGGAGGCAAGAGATAGCGCACTGTACTTACCTTGGCAGTGGGCGCTGTGCAGGCGTACGCCCAGACCAGATGCCTGTCTTTACAAGGAAGGCTGTAAAACATGGGCTGAGACTGGTACCACTCGAAGGTTATAGAACCTCGCGAAGGTGCTGGGCGTAGCCCAACCCGCAGCTTGACAAATGTCTGCCAGAGAGGCACCTTTAGCCAGTGCCCAACAGGAGGCCATACTCCGAGTGGAGTGCCATTGTGCCAATCTCTGTTTGGAGACAGCCCTCCCCTGGTGCTGTCCCCCGAAACAGACAAACAGCTGCTCGGACCTTCTCAGGTCCTGTGTGCGGTCTACGTAGAGGCGCAAGGCGCGTATCGGACACAGCACACTGGAGGTTGGGTCTTCTTCCCTAGGGGGAAGCGCCTGGAGGTTCACCACCTGGTCCCTGGAGGGCGAAGTGGGAACCTCAGTCTCAGGATGACGTGAGAGTCGCCAGGCCCAAATTCTAGGCAACCCTGGGACACGGAAAATGCCTGGAGGTCCCCAACCCTCTTGACAGAATCGAGCGCCAACAGGAGCGCAGTCTTCATCGAAATGAGAGGAAGAGTGGCGTCACTGAGGGGCTCGAAGGGGGCCGTACCAAGGCCCTGAAGGACCACATTGAGGTCCCAAGAGGGTACGGGGTGCGGTCGAGGTGGGTTCACCCTTCTCGCGCCCCTGAGGAACCTGGTGACCAGGTCGTGCCGACCCAAAGACTTACCCTGCACGAGATCGTGGTGTTCGGCAATAGCGGCAACGTACACTCTCAGTGTGGAAGGGGAGAGGTTGCTCTCTAGCCTGTAGGACAGTCTCTATGACCGCCTGGGGCAAGCCGCTCAAGGTCTCTTCATCCCGTCCAGAGGCCAGGCATGGAGGTTCCAGAGGCCTGGCTGTGGGTGCCAAAACGCGCCCTTCCCCTGCGAGAGAAGGTCCTTCGTCAGGGGAATCGGCCAAGGGGGGGCAATTGTCAGAGCCATGAGGTCTGAGAGCCAGGTCCGGGTGGGCCAATAGGGCGCAACCAGCAGTACCTGGTGCCCCTCCTCCCTGACCTTGCACAGGACCTGTGCAAGGAGGCTCACTGGGGGGAAGGCATACTTCCGCTTGTCCCGCGGCCAGCTGTGTGCTAAGGCATCCGTGCCGAGGGGACCCACGGAGAGGGAAAACCAAAGCGGGCAATGGGTGGAGTCCTGGGAGGCAAACAGGCGTACCTGTGCCTGTCCGAACCGCTCCCATAAGAGCTGAACTGCGCGGGGATGGAGCCGCCACTCTCCGCGGGGCGTCGTCTGACGAGAGAGCATATCGGCTGTCTGGTTCAGTTCGCCTGGGATAAATGTGGCCCGCAGGGATTTGCTCACCTGCTGACTCCGTAGGTGGAGGCGTCGGGCGAGTTGTGTCAACTGCCGTGAACGTATGCCGCCCTGGCGATTGATGTACGCCACGGCAGACATGCTGTCCGATCGGACTAGCACGTGACGGTCCCGCACTAGGGGAAAAAACCTCACGAGAGCCAGGTGGACCGCTAACAACTCGAGGCAGTTGATGTGCCAACGCAGCTGGGAACCCGTCCAACGTCCCGCTACTGCGTGCCCGTTGCACACCGCACCCCAACCTTGCAGGGAGGCGTCTGTCGTAACCACGACGCGCTGCGTGACCTGCCCGAGCTGGACTCCCGCTCGTAAAAAGGTCAGCTGTGACCAAGGTGTAAGGGTGCGCCGGCACTGGGGCGTGATCGTAATCCGCCTGGTGCCGGTGTGCCACGCCGTCCACGGAACCCGACTCTGGAGCCAGTGCTGAAGCGGCCGGATGTGCATCAACCCGAGAGGGATAACCCCTGCAGAGGATGCCATATGCCACAGGAGCCTCTGGAAGAGCTTCAAAGGAACTACCGGAGACTGTCGAAACAGCCTCAGGCAGTTCAGCACCGACTGTGCGCGCTCGTTGGTGAGACGCGCTGTCATAAGAACAGAGTCTAATTCCATACCGAGATAAGAGGAGCTCTGCGCTGGGGAGAGCCTGCTCTTGTCTAGGTTGACCTGCAGGCCCAAACGGTCTAGGTGCCGGTCTAGGTGCCGGAGCACAAGATCCCTTTGCGTACACAACACATCTCGCGAGTGCGCCAAGATAAGCCAGTCGTCGAGATAGTTGAGAATACGCACACCTTGTTCCCTGACGGGAGCCAAGGCGGTCTCGACGAGTTTTGTGAAAACCCGTGGAGACAGGGCCAGACCGAAGGGCAGGACCTTGTACTGGTACGCCCTCCCCCCGAACGCGAACCGTAGGTACGGCCGGTGTCGAGGAAGAATGGAGACGTGAAAGTATGCGTCCTTTAGGTCGATTACCACAAACCAATCCTGGTGACGAACGGACTCCAGGATGCGCTTCTGCGTCACCATCCTGAACGGCAGCTTGTGCAGGTGCCGGTTCAGTAGACGCAGATCCAGAATGGGGCGCAGCCCTCCGCCTTTCTTTGGCACTAGGTACCGGGACGGGGCGTGGCCTTTGGTCGCGTCGCGACCCCAGAAACCAAGAATCCAGCCGCGAGCGCTTGGGTGAAGGCGGCGTACCGCACGACAGCCCAATGCTCACGGCCGCTCGGGTTAGCATGGCTGACATCTCAGCTTCGGACTCCTCGTGACCTCTACCGACCGAAGCCGGGAGATCGGAGGAGTCTTCCCCATCTGATGCCAGGAGGTAGCTGTCCGATGCATAGACAGAGACTTCGTCCTCATCCCTTTTCCGAGCTTGCCCGTGTCTACCGACCATCGGGGACGCACCAGGTGAGCGTACCGGGGTATGGGTGGTCTGCAGAGCCGGAGCCGGCAGAACAACATCCATAGGAACCCCCAGATCAGCCTCGTCTCTCCCAGGCGTCAACGCCGCCGTAGCGGCGGACGCCTGGGAGGAAGACGAGGTGGTGGCGGCATTCGTAAAGAATGACGCCAACCGTGACCGCAACACCTTGATCGCCATGTTCTCGCAGACAGAACATGAGGGATCAACGAAACCAGCCTCAGCGTGCTTGATCCCCAAACACACGAGGCAGGTATCATGGCCGTCTGACTCAGGGATGAGTCTGTCACAACCCAGGACACAGCTACGAGACATGCCCGCAGCTGTGGGAAAAAAGCGGCCCTGAAAAGGGCCTTTTACTCTTTAGTATAAGTGGCTCTCCTGCCGAAACGCCGAGGGGAAGTCCACTCTCAAGGGGGGAAAGTCCGCTGCTCTGCGTTGTAATATCCAGCAGTCGAAGAGAAGATACCATAAGCATTAGCTGTAGCATCAGGTTCCGAAGAACAAAGGATGATGAATGACCGCCGCCATCTTCCATTTATACCCGCATGTACGGGGCGGAGACTGGCGTGGGCGGGCCATTCGCCAATCCCCATTGCCGTTTTATCTTTATCTCGGAGATGATAGGTTCTCAGAATCAAACCCCAGTCTGTCTCTCAACACAACGTCGAGAGACCGACTGAAGGGGAATGTAATATATGCAGCTGGATTCTAAGATATGGTCACACATGTACATCTTATTATTTAATCGGTGGGCAGGCAATTGTTTGTTTATTATTTCATTATTTATTGTAGAATTACTCTGTGAGCGATGAATAGCAGAGTGGATATAATACACTTAGTATATAATTCAATGTGATCATAAAATAATTAAAGTCATTATAGACATTATCTAACTTTTATTAAAGTTTTTCAACAGGTATTTGAATCAGAGCCAGATGGAAATGATAAAATCATTATTTTTTTAGATGTATACTTTAGGAGGATAGTAAAAAAGTTACAGTTTTGTAAGATTAATGATTTTAGTCTTGTTGGTCACTTGGGGTCAGGGTGTTACACCTCTTGTTTTGTTGAGACCACATCACTGAGTGATTCTGCTCATTCCTGCATTTTTTAATGTGTAATAATTAATGTTGACTAAACATTATAATTAGTGTTTGCTTTAGTTGAGCCCTTTAAAAATTGAAAGAATTTGCTAAACATAACAGTCAAACAATATAACAATTAAGAAACTTCTTCAAGGTTACTTTGAGAACTAATGTAAATGTTTTAGTTGATACATACAAAGATACTATAATAGAATAACTTTCTGACACACTTAGATATCAACACATAGAAACCTCAAAAATGGTGACAATCATCAAACTAATTCAGATCAACTGCAATGCATGCTGGGAGTCATGAAAGTTTGATGCAATTATGTATTCGTAGTGTGTCTTTAGATGAACATATAGCTAAACAAAACAAAACAAAAAAGGAAAACTAGAGAATGAACAAAGGAAGAAAAAACACGCTCACAGTCGTCCACTGCTGTTTCATTCCCCGGAGCCCAATGATCATAACACACGATCTCTCCATTCACCCAGAACCAGAACCCCACAGAGCAGGAGTGACGTAACCCCAGCCACACCTCAGCAGTCCAGGCCTGATGAAGAAGTTCAGTCACCATGAGCTGAATCTTCTGTGAATCAACTGAAACCAGATCCACATGATTCTCTTTGCAGTATCTCACAGCTTCAGTCCAGCTCAGATTCTTCTGGATCAATATCAGCTCATCTGAACACACAATAAACACAAACAAATGAACATGAGAAGAAAACACAAACACTGAGACTGAACTGAGATCAGTTTCATCATGAAGAAACTTCTGTCATCAAACACACACATTGACTTTTTTTAACTCACCTTCATGACACACAAAAGTGTGAGAGGCACTGCAAGATACAGCATGCCATTTCCACTCATTATTCACTTTGATCACTGTACAATCAGAACCAGAATTATCAGGTTGACCAGAGTCCAGTATCTGAAGGCGGAGTCAGTGTTATCTGACCACTCCCACGAGCCTCTAAACAGACCAATCCAGACAGATGTGTGAGGATCATTAATGATGTTGTGGATCAGTTGATTGTCAGTCTGGTTCCTCACACTGATCAGATCAGTATGATACTGTCTACAGAAACTATGAGCTTCTCTCCATGTTTTCTTAGAAGTATCAATGATGTATGATTTACTGCTGTCTGTTGAAGAAAATAAAGATTCAAGTCTCATGATTTTCATTCATTCTCATTACACTTACAGTTCAGATGTCAATCTACAGAAACAGATTTCTTCTAAAAGTCTTGATAAATGCTTTACTTTTTCAGGTGCCAGAACAAAAAACACATATGAAAGTGGGGGAGTGATGTCACAGGTTACAAACAGTGATGAAAAAAGCACACTACCTTCAGTGTATCATCAACACAAACTGACTCCATTTACAATAAAACAAACAATCACAGCTAACCAACAAAACACATTAATATAAGAGAACAAGAGTCAAGAGGTTGACCGAAGGAAACACTAAACACAATGAGGGTTTTTCTTCTTATTGTTCATGTTTTCTTCAGTGATTGTGAATGACTCAATCTTCACTTCATTATCTCAGTGACTGAATCTGATTTGACTTATTCACTCGTTCATGTGTTCAATAGGGAGACATCTAAATCAATCAGTGCAGGGAGACCCGAGGACTGGAGTTAAAACCCCCGACTTAACTTAGACTACACCTAAAAGTCTATTTTCATAAACTTAGAAGAGGCCAGTTTAGTCCCCAGCAGTATTAAAATAATACACCTACAGGTTCACTATTCGCAGACTGTTAATTATATACTTTCTTAATAATTAAATAACACTTAAAATACACTTAAACTTTACTCTTGTATAGTGTTTTATAAGGGTTTGGTGTCAGTTGGGTGTAAAACTCACTTGGTGGAGCTTCAACACACTCATAAGACACATTCAGGTATTTGTAAGTTCCACCACAAGGATCAGTGAAAACTTTATTGTTCACAACCATAGAATAATTTGTTTGTCCATCACATCTGTGATAATAAATACAAAAAACAGCAAAAATATATAAAGATGATCTGATAATATCTGATAGCTCTTTAATAATGTTTTGTGTTCTCACCGAGTGGCCACCGCACTTAGAGATGTGCTCAGACTGCACTTAACATTTGAGATCAGGGGCCTCATTTATAAAGCTTGCGTACGCACAAAACGGGGCTGAAAACATGCGTACGCCAGTTCCTGCGCAAAAGGTGGGATTTATAAAGAAAAACTTGACGTGAAAATATGCGCACCTACACGCAAACTCTGACGCATGCGTACGCACATTTTGAGGACAAAGCAGTTTGGAGACACTGATGATGAGTTGAGGAACTGCCTGCGGATAAAGGGAATTAACCCTTTGCAAAATAGCAAAATTTACTTTGACATATTTCAATATTTACAATATTTACAAGTTGCTCACAGGTCCCGGTTACAACAAAAAATACAAATAACATTAAATCACCATTATGGGTCCTAAAGATACATACATGCATGTTTAGTATAAAGACATAAAAGGAACTATATGCTGAAAGTACGTAAATTTAATTTCTTTCACTTCCATTCTTAAATGGATGTAGGCCTATCACTCATTATGTGCTTAATGTGATAAGGTGTAAATGATTAAATCTGATCGCTGAAAACATAGATAGCCTACTGCAGCAACACTTAAGTGCATATTGTATGATGGATGCGCTGGCACTGCTGGAAGACTATGCCAATGGCAGACTTCGGAGGGAAAGAGTATTCAGGGACCGTGAGGATTTCCTAGCCCATGATGATGAGTGGCTAATAGGCCGCTTTAGATTTCCTAGAGCAATGCTCTTGGATCTGTGTGCTGAACTTGGCCCAGCATTACAAAGACCAACAACACAGAACCGCTCCATCCTGGTACCAACCCAAGTACTTTCAGTTTTAGGATTTTTGGCAACCGGGACATATCAGCGGGAAATAGGCGACAGGTAACTAAGTGTACTTTTTTTAAGCAAAACCTTATTGATTTTAACATTCCTATTAATTTGTCATAGGTCTGGGATTTCACAGCCATCCCTAAGCTCATTAGTGCCTGTAGTTTTGAAAGGGATAATTCAATTGACCAATCGATACATAAATTTTCCTTACACTGTTGGAGAACAGGCCAATATCAAAAGGCAATTTGCAGCAATGTCCGGTTTCCCAAATGTAATCGGCGCAATCGACTGCACTCATATTGCTATAAGGGCTCCATATGTAGATTAATTCATTTATGTGAATCGCAAACATGTGCATTCAATAAATGTGCAAATTATATGTGACGCCAACTTGACTCGAAGGAATGTTGTGGCACGATGGCCTGGTTCTACACATGACTCTTTTATTCTAGCGCACAGCAGTGTAGGGAATCGACTTAGGGCAGGTGCCGTTCGCGATGGCTGGCTTCTGGGTAGGTAAATGCATATAATTGTTTTTACATAACAGTTAAAGCCTATTGTACAAATAATCTGTTATACTTTACAGGTGACAGTGGTTACCCGCTCAGGAGCTGGCTACTCACCCCATTCTCAAATCCTCAGAGCGCATAAGAAGTGCGCTTTAATGATACCCACGCTCGTGCGCGCTCAGTAGTTGAGAGAGCCATTGGCCTCCTCAAGTGTAGATGGCGTTGCCTTGATGCTTCGGGTGGTTGATTTTTATATCTACCAAAAGAAGTATGCCACATCATCATGGTGTGCGCTATTTTACACAACATTGCACTGATGAATGGTATCCCTGTTCCTCCCGACCTACCACAACACCAGCATGAAGACCCACACCCCCCTCCCCAACAAGAAGGACATCATCAGGGAGCAAGGCTCCGTCAGGAAGTAATGCGCCATTTGTGTTGAACAACAGTGCCAAGGTTCATTTTTTAACAAGATCTTTTAATGTGGATGCAATGTCACCCATCACAACCCTTATTTGCTTAAGCTCATCTGCGATTACAGTAATTGCATTAATGGTGTCTCTCTTGTTGGTCATCTAGTGTCCTGCGTGTTCAAAAATTGGACTTACTGGACTTCGGATGAACAAAAGTTGAAGTTTATTGATTTGAGGCTCAGCGCTGGGCTGTCTCACACACTCACTCTACGCACAGAGTATTACCAGAGATCAGCCCCGCCTAAACAGTGTACAACATATTTATATTTGTATTTGTGGGTGTATCTTCCAGCTTGCTCCGGACCGTGGCCAACCCCTGAGCGCCTCCACATTTGCTGCTTTCTTTGTGTCCAATAGAGTGATGTCTCATCTGATATTTTCGTAGACTACGCCCTTCTTCTTTTACTATCTGAAAAACAACACACTTCCCCAACTTCATCACATCAGTTAACCCCTGACCTGAGGCCCCAATGGCTATGGAATGTTGGGCAACCATAGCCACGCACACACATTTTCACATCCTGTTGAAAACGTCTCACTGCACCATAATATGCCTGCTTAGTCTCTCAACCCTTTTAACACACACATTTGCTCACAATGATACCCTTTTCTATTATTGATTATATGTAATCCATAGAAAGAAATAAAATGTATAAAAACGTAGATTGTACTTAAATGAACATTGTAATCAAAAACATGACTTTAAAACCCTTCAATCCCTCTCTTGACCTCTGAAAGAGGTCACACACATATTATACATCCTACAGTACACCTCTTCATTATATGAGGCGGAACATAATGCCTTGTTGACTGAGCCATCCAGCGTATGGTGATCGAGATGACAATGAATAGTCCCATGCATGGCCAATTCTCCCACAGCTTCATATTGACCCTGCTACTGGTAATATAGAGACACACAGTTCCAGTGTGGGAAGTTCTGGTTACAGATGCTTCCAAATCGATATGCACAGCTGTAATGTGGGAAGTTGTGGTTACAGAAGCTTCCCTCAGTCTTTTGCCAATGCACCTTTTATACCCAGATGTAACAAGGCCAATGGTCAGCGAGAAATTTGGTTTGTTTGTTTTTTCTTCACTGAAGAGAACATCAAATAAGATCTCAATATACATATAATATACTCTCTGTTAGATTTGAAAGAACTAGACCCTTTCACCCATCGCACCATGATCTTTAAAACAATACCAAACATGATGATCAAAACTTCATACTCTGACAATAAATGATATACACAGAATAAAAAGCGTAAGCATTTTCCTAGTGATAAGGTCCTGAAGAGATCAAGGGCACAGGTGTGATAAGAATAGGGGGTTCAATTCCTGGGGATCAACAACCCCTGAGGGGAGGGTAGGATATCATTCCTCAGGTTCTAATAACAAATGGGGTTTTATTGTTTTGTGTCTTCGCATCACAAACAACCTTAGTTCTTTGCACTTTTACAGCTGCCTTACAGTTCCTCCCCTGACCCCTTGGGGCAATCTCAGAGCAGTCCCAAAGGGGACATTTTTAGGCATTCTTTGTCATTGTGTATCAATTACTGCAGAAGTCTCTGTAGAGCTGGCACTGTGCAGAGCAGGTGGATCTTTGCTGTTCTTTTGCCCAGGTTGGTTTCCACCTAAGTCTGATAGTCTGCAATATAATTTGTTGTGCCAAGTCCATTCAGTCAGAGCCCATGTGCTCTGTTCGTAGAAGGTGTCTTCCCACCGAAGAGAAACATCTGTTTATAGTAGTATCCTCCCCATGATATTTATCTGACCCATTTATCCTTAGTTACATCTAAGTAGAAGGTATGGTTTGCAGCGCAGCTCCATAGGTTAAGGAATTCATCTCACTAATAACACACCATTGTGTATGAGACACCTGAACGTCATCTTCATAACCATACAACAACTGAACACTGATGATTTTAGTAACATTGGGATAAGATGATAAAGGGTTACAACAATAAAAAAAATTCATGGTACCTGGTGCGAGTGGTGAATAAGGTCTCAATTTCATCCAAAGCCACATAAAGTGATCCCATTTGATTACCTGATTCTTCACTACTATGGTGGAGTTTAGATACTCTGAGTATTTTAAAGGAAGAGTGGCAAAAGTCTATTTAACTGGCATATTCTCCAGTGGTATACATCATACAATAATAGTTTATAATTATATCTTTTAAATATATTGCAACCAAAATACAGATCTACAGTATGCATATAAATGTATTTTCAGGTATTAATAAAATCCAGATACAACGTTATGCATAATATGGTATAGTTATATAACTTATTTTAATAACCATAATAGTAATTCAGAATACTCAAATACGAGTTAACCCTGCAGATCTATCATTACAAAGAAGTATTAGGACATATTCTGAATCTCTAATATAGCTGTTGTCAAAAAATTCTGTGAATGTTGATGTGTACAGTACGCTACGTCACGTTCACTGGCAAAAATCTGATTGAGAATTTCGAGGCCGATTGCAGAAGCGCCAGCACTTCAGATCTAACCACTCTTTAAACATATCATTAGACATATGTTAAAAAACCAGTGTGCTATCTGGTTTGGAACAATGCCAATGATTTCAATTGAAAATTGCACAAATTTTCAATTTCACATCTCTTCATCAGAAATTAAACCATTTCCTATTCCATACAACTGTAACCATGCAGATCTCCTATGTACATTACAAGGTTTCACATAAATCAACAGAATTGTAATAACAGGTTTTATCTTATAATTAAATTAGCATCATGAGTTTGTCCTATGTGTGAGATGCTATATAGTTTTCTATATGCATGACAGGCTATAGATCCTTCTTATGTATCATATTTGAAATCTAGACTAATCATCCTAGGCGATGTGTAGTGTTTTGAGTCTGGATAACTTTTGAGGTTATGCCAGATAATCATTTTATGAGGTTGTAGTGGCGAAAGTGTGTCCACAATGCTATATGTTCATGTCTGGGAGATGGGTATCTACATCAATCTGTGTTGCACAATTTGGATCCGGTGCTACACCGGGAGGCCGTGTAACTACTTCTGTGATGTAACTGTGAAGTGTGAATGACCCCTTGAAGTATAATCTCACCCATCTCCTCCATTTCAAGTTCTAAGACACCTCTCTGGTATCTGGACTCTATAAGGAGTCATAGTGATCAATCTGAAAAGAAAGACTTTAGGATAACAGACAGAGATAAAAATTTTCTCTCAATTCAGTCAAATCTCTGGGTTAAATATCAGTCCATATGTTGTGGTGTTGTCTGCATGGCAGTTCATTTTTTATGGCACTACCCACACCTGTCCATTTGAGATCTTTGAGGCCTGTAAGGACTAGGGAATTTCTGTGTGATATTTAACAGATGGTTCACTATTACTTGTGCCATGGTATCTATAGTGTTAATGAAAAAGTATAAAAAGTATGGCCCCCTTTTTGGCACTGTTTAGTGGACCAATGAAATAAAAATAGAATAATTCTATGAGTCTTTATGGTTTTGACCCATAAAAGTTAGAAATGCATGTGATGCTTCACTTTTCACCATATTTATTCTTAAATATTACTGCAATGTCTGCCCCATATGCACAATCTTCACTTACACAGTGCGCTAAAGATTCAAATGTCACCTTTCCTTTATATGACCTGTCAACACCCTCCCTCTCTTGGACCTGAGATCTCAGGTCCACAGCCGTCTGTTCCAAAGACCTGCCCACTCATTTCGCGGTGGGATCGGTCCTGGTTCAGTGTCAGGGGTGACCTGCTGTGATAAATGTTTGCTCATAGCAGTTAATTTGTCAAAATAAACACAATGTGACACTGATCTCCTGCCGAAGCGGTGTTGTCGGTCCTGGAAAAGATCGACCTGTAAGAAATTCAAACGGTGTGAAACCAGAAATCCTGTTAATAGAGGAACGTACAGTCATTAATGCTAGAGTTAGTACAGATAACCAGGTCAATTTTGTCTGTGCACAGATTTTAGCCAATTTCAGTTTCAGAGTGAGATTCACTCTCTCCACTTTGCAATTGTTCCAGCACTATCTAAACTCTGTTGGCAATGCAATAAAACAGGGGTGCTTCGTGATTTATTAGCTCTCCACACTCTTCTTTCCCCCTCCCCTTGTGGAATGTGTTCTCCCTGTTCTTCTCCCTCGCGGGCTAACTGCTGTGCTGTTCCACTGACTAATCTTGTTATTTGGTGTAATTGCTGTCTTATTTCATTTATATCGAACGTTTTGTCATGCAGTTCTTTACTACGTTTCCTTGGTTTAATTTTACCATAACTTGCTTCATTTTTTCGTCATACGGTTGTGGTTTTGTCAATAGTTGCAAGTCTAGATATAGTTTTGGGGGTTGGTAATATGCTGTTTGTTCAGAGGTGTCTCCCTGTTCACTTCCTGACTTCTTTATCTGCAAATTTTCTTCCCCCTCTCTTTTAACCGGACTCAGAGCAGTGGCCGTAACCGCAATGCTTGTCCATATTCTAAATTCATCTTGCAATTTCTTTTCTTGACTAAAATGTTTCCCTGCATTTATCCATTTTAAATTATTTATTTATTTAATTTCTCTTCTACATGTCTTTTTAGTCTTACATGTGCTCTCTTTTCCATGTCTCGTACCTTGGGTGCCAAGGGCACACGTGGTGGTAAGAGGAGTGGTAAAAGGCCAGTATTCTAACCCACCAGAGAAACCCACGACTCCTACTGTTCGGTCACTAATCTGTGCCTCAGTTATATGACATACAACAGTAGAGTATGTTGCACCAGTATCTACCAGTGCTTTTAGTGGCCTGCCATTTACCACTATTTCCATGAGAGGCTCCCCCATACCTCTCGTGGATTCTCTGTGTGGGCCCCTTCAATAATCCCCTCCGTCTCCTCCAGAGCCCCAATTTGGGTCGCACTCTGGGTGCATGGGTGCCTGAAAGCTGTGAGGAGCAGAGTGTTGTTGCCCCGGGGAGTGTCGTGAGGTTTGAGGGCCGTGCCCTCTGGGACCTCCCCTAAAAGGACCCCATCCCCTTGCAGTTGGTCCCATGGCCTGATTGCCCTGTTGGTGTGGACATGCACTCCTCCAATGATCAGAACTCCCACATCCATAACACACTCCCCCCCTTTTTGGGCCTCTTCCTCTATCATTCTGGTATCCACCCCTGAAATTTTGGTACCCACCTCTTGGCCCTGAGGAGGGGTTCTGTTTTGGCCTCTGCCTCTGTACTTCACGGAGTTCTTTATTCACCCTTTCGTGCTGACGTTGTTTAAAAAACGGAACTCTATCTTTTTCTGCCTCATGTGCTTTAACGCGCATGTGTGCTTTTTTCTCCATCTCCCCAATTTTGGGTGCCAAGGGCACCCGTGGTGGTTTATCCCATCCATTTTCAAGACTTATCCGACCCCATTTCTCTCCTAATATCCTCATTTCTTTCTTATGGTGTTTTAGTTCTGTTTGGGCCAATATCATATCTTTCATACGACCCCATTGTTCTGTCACAGGGAAACATCCATATTCATCATATTCTCTATCAAATTCCCCTTCCATATTTAGGTTTATGCTGTTTATAATTATGCCGGTATTATGTACTCTTTTTATCACGATCTATTATTTTCTCTATAACTTCAGCCTTTATATAACTCTCCACACACTTTCATACATACACAACACACAACTTTTATCACGATACAATTTTGCATAAGATTTTCTAATCTTACGGCTTAATAATGCTGGCACAAGGACTTTTTACCCCGCGACTTAATAATGTTGGCACAAGGACTTTTCACCCCGCGACTTAATAATGTTGGCACAAGGACTTTTCACCCCGCGACTTAATAATGTTGGCACAAGGACTTTTCACCCCGCGACTTAATAATGTTGGCACAAGGACTTTTCACCCCGCGACTTAATAATGTTGGCACAAGGACTTTTCACCCCGCGACTTAATAATGTTGGCACAAGGACTTTTCACCCCGCGACTTAATAATTTCTCATAAGGAATTAACCAAATGATTCCATGCGTGAGGTCTTTTAACCAGACGACTTAATTTACTTGCATAAGGACTTTAACCAAACGACTTAATTTACTTGCATAAGGACTTTAACCAAACGACTTAATTTACTTGCATAAGGACTTTAACCAAACGACTTAATTTACTTGCATAAGGACTTTAACCAAACGACTTAATTTACTTGCATAAGGACTTTAACCAAACGACTTAATTTACTTGCATAAGGACTTTAACCAAACGACTTAATTTACTTGCGTAAGGACTTTAACCAAACGACTTAATTTAATGCATAAGGACTTTAACCAAACGACTTAATTTAATGCATAAGGACTTTAACCTTACGACTTAGCCTGCGTACGACTTAACCCGTTATTTTATAACCTCAATCCAACAAACTTCACTCTTGTACAAATTTGTTAAAAATAAAATGATCAGGAATATTTGCAATTCAACACAAACAATTTAGAGTAGTCAATTAGCAGATGTTCGATAAAACAGGTCTCTGCTCACCTTTTATTTTCGCCCGGGCGTTGTGTTGAACCCAAGATTTTCCCTTTCGGTTTTTTCCACTTTCTAGCCTTTAAAGATTGTCCGAAATGTCCTTCTTTAGCCAATCACGTCGGGGTCACCATCTGTTGGTCATCTAGTGTCCTGCGTGTTCAAAAATTGGACTTACTGGACTTCGGATGAACAAAAGTTGAAGTTTATTGATTTGAGGCTCAGCGCTGGGCTGTCTCACACACTCACTCTACGCACAGAGTATTACCAGAGATCAGCCCCGCCTAAACAGTGTACAACATATTTATATTTGTATTTGTGGGTGTATCTTCCAGCTTGCTCCGGACCGTGGCCAACCCCTGAGCGCCTCCACATTTGCTGCTTTCTTTGTGTCCAATAGAGTGATGTCTCATCTGATATTTTCGTAGACTACGCCCTTCTTCTTTTACTATCTGAAAAACAACACACTTCCCCAACTTCATCACATCAGTTAACCCCTGACCTGAGGCCCCAATGGCTATGGAATGTTGGGTAACCATAGCCACGCACACACATTTTCACATCCTGTTGAAAACGTCTCACTGCACCATAATATGCCTGCTTAGTCTCTCAACCCTTTTAACACACACATTTGCTCACAATGATACCCTTTTCTATTATTGATTATATGTAATCCATAGAAAGAAATAAAATGTATAAAAACGTAGATTGTACTTAAATGAACATTGTAATCAAAAACATGACTTTAAAACCCTTCACTCTGTGTCTGCAGAACAGCCTCAGTCAGCACCCGGCCACTTCCAGCCATGCCATAAGGTCGGGACGCACTTGTGCTGGGGACCTCGGGAAACTCCATAGCCCCTGCAGACTCTGCGATGGGAGTTTCGTCACACTGGTCTCCCGCAGACTCTGCAAGAATAAGGACTAAACCAATTGTGTAACTTATTTTGTTTAATTGAGCACACAAGCAATAGAGTTATTTACCTGGTTCCCCTGTATCCAGCACATCTGTGTCTCCCTCCCTCTAAGACACAATGCCACACACACTGGATTGGCCAATAATCGAGGCCATTCGGGTCTCCATTGGGGACAAATCGGGGGCACCTTTGCCCCCACCAGTCGCACACACACTCTGTCGGTGGGAGGCAAGCCGTTTCTTTGCTCCAACCTTAAGATCGGACCACTTCTTTTTTACATCTTGAACCGACCTGTTTGCCGAAGCAACTGGGTTTACCGCAGCAGTGATGTGTTGCCACTCTAAATATTTTTTTTTATTGGTAATTCCACTGCTGTGGCCACCAAACAAAATAGCCTTCCTTTCATCCACCTCACTCATAAGAACCTCTATTTCTGCCTCAGAGAAATTTCGCTTCTTGCCCTTGCTCTCCATTGCTGCCATGGTTTTGTTTTTAAAAAAGACAAATTTCCTTGCTCCTTTTAATATGCATGGCCAATGAGGTAATTTGCATTGTCTATATATGGTTGAATGTGGGCGGATAAAGGGCGGTAAATGATTTTTTTTGCGTGCGCATATTATCAGGTAGGCTGTGATTTATAAAGTGAAAATTGCGTGCAGGTGTGCGTATGCATGGTTTTATAAATCTGAATCTTTTTTTGCGTACGCTATTTTTGGCTTTTGTGCGTACGTAGAGTTTTAGTGAGGATCCTACGCACAGTTTTATAAATGAGGCCCCTGGTCATCTGGTCTTCCAGTAGAGCAGGTCTGTCCTTCTGTAAGCCCATAATTGTCTGAAAGGACTTTAATAGTTCCCTGATCTGTTGATAAAAAGTCACATTACACACAATTGTGTTTGACAAATCTTTATTTTCTCATCATGTTATGTGGCCTTTAAATCAGTGAACATGTAAACGATAAAACTCAGAGAACTCACCACAGATGAGAAGAAAAGTCTGTGATTGACAGATAATGAAATCCTTTGAAACACCTGAAGTCAGAGATGAGAAGTGAATTACATGAAATGATGCTACTGTGTTACATTGACTGTCTTTGAGTATTTGTTTAAATCAGAAGTGTTCAATCCTGTAGAGTTCAGCTCCAACCTGTTCATCTGACCCACATGTGTTCTGTTTCTTAACTGTGATGTTTATTATTGTTGTCTTATGATCATGTTTTGTGAAGTGAAGGTTGCTGTCACTCACCATTGTAGCAGATGAATCCCAGCTTATCTTTACACTTCTGCTGATGCCATTTTGCAATTCTCATAACAGCACAATTATTTGTGTCAGTTGATGGTTCAGTTTCCCAGTTCAGATATTTCACAGGATCACCCAGAGACCACTTCCATTCATTAACACCTGGGGCCCGTTCTTCGTACGTCGCTTATTACATCCGAGATCAAATGACACATCCAAGATGATATCATCGTGCTAATCATGATCCGGCTAATTGGGTTCTTCGAACACACCTGCCGCTTATGATTAGTATCGCTGGATTGAGTTATCTGAGATAATTGCGCGTTCTTGCACTGGTTTAAAAGGGGATATATATCGATAGTAGAAACATTGATCAGCAGCGCTGCTATTGGCTGCTCACCATGGCAAAAGAGCGCGCTCAGTTTTTCAACGCAGCAGAGCAAGAATTATTACCCTTCCAGTAATAATTTGAAAAAATAATTAAAACCCCAGGGGAGAGGGCTGGCAAAAAGTAGCAGACAAATTAAATGCTTAAGTGTTCCATGTTATGGTTATATCACTTATTATTACAGTATATAGTCTTATTTTCATATTTTCATATTTCATATATATTTCAGTTTTCGTAAATAATTTGTTGCTGCGTTAAATTATGTCTATACACCAAATGGCCTGTACAGTCACTTCAACAGATAAATATTGAGTCAATTGCTTTGACTTATGAAGGTGAAAGCTCCATAACAAATGTAAAAATATTTTGCAATATGTTATTGATCATATTTTCTCCTAGTGTATTGTAATGCCATTGAGTTCTCCTCTTTTGTGTAGTTTTACATGATACACTTTTACCTGTTCCCAGGAAAGTGGTGGCTGAAATATGTGCAGTAAGTGGACATTTCTAACTTTACATCAAAAGGACAGAAAGTGCAAAACTTTGTAATACCCATTTTTCTTTCGCACAGGACAGTGAAGAAACCCTCTCAGATGACTGTCCTATGGAGGAAGTACTTGTAAGTGCACAAATAACTTTATTTAATTTATAGGTGTGTACATAGTATTTCTGACTGCAATATGAGTTGCAGGAGGAAACGCCTACAGACAGGCCTACAGCACAAAGTGATACAGAGGTGGGCAGACTACTTTTCCTTTTTCTGTTGCATGAGGCTTGTGTTGAGTTTTTTTTTTTTTTTAATGGCACAGGGGGATATCAGTACCCTATATAAACGGAATCTTCAACATAAAATTGAGTATTTGGCTCTTAAAAAAACTAAAATTAAGGGGAGAAATTGAACTTGACACCTTAAAGATTGAGTTGCACCAGAGATTGAGTTGCTTCAAAAGGAACTTAAGAGTAAGTGCTAAAACACTATTTTTCACAAAGAGCACTATTGCTGCCCTTGGATAACTATATATATATCTTATTGCAGGCAAAAGATGACCATCACTGGCTTTTCTTGAGAAACAATAATTGAAATAAAACTCCATGAACTAAGCATGTTGTTTTGTCTTCTTTTATTCATTTAATGAAAGTGCATGTGTAAAAAAAATAATTCATAAAATGGTGTTCCACAATTCTGTCCCGTGCAGCTCTGCCACTGGGCTGGTCGAAGTGCACTGTCTGGAGGTCATCATCAGGCTGCACCTCCACCACAGGGATCCTCTCCTTTCATTGTGGCAATATTGTGGAGGATGGCACATGCAACAGTAATATCACAGGCCCTGTCAGGTGCAACCCTCAGACACTTAAGACACTGAAATCTTCCTTTAGTTGGCCAAAGGTCATTTCAATTTGTGCCCCTGTCCTGGGTAGAGCTGCATTGTAACTGGTTTGTGGTCCAGGGTTTGGGTCAGGGAATGGCGTCATGAAGTACTGCCTGCAGGCATAGCCCCTGTCATCAAGCAGGATCCCATCGTAAGCACTTGGAAAAATGCAGTTTTGATGTAATACAGTGAGTTTTAAATAATTTTTTCCCTACTACATTCAAGTAATGTGCATAGATGTGACTCTCTGAAAACCCTGGAGTCATGCACAGAACCAGGCCATGTGGCTTCACATTTGTGATGTGGAACATGGAGTCGCACAGCATCTAAAATATTTGTAATCATTCAACTGCATACTTTTTGATTACATTACTTTTCTTTATATATTGCTTATCTGGAATATTAATAATTGTAATAGTAATTTACTTGCACATTTACACTGTGAAATCCCTTTCGCTTCAAAAAAATCCCCTTCATTGGGGCCCCTTGATGGGGACGTGTGTGCAGTTTATGGCACCAATAACGTTAGGGAAGGCTGTGGAACAAATACTGTAAGTCCTAGGCTACTTTTTGGCATGATCATGATTCCATGATCTTCATTAACATTTATAATGTATCTGCAATGGCATAAAAAATCTGCTTCACAGCCTGCGGTCTTAAGTGGCTTGGAAATACCACAAAACCCCCTAAAAACTGTTTGAGTGGCAGATAAACTTTGCGAATGGCACGACATACAGCACTTTTACCCAAGTTTTCTGCATCTCCAATAGTGTAACATTTAACGTGTGGCTCCATCAAGTTGATAATGTAGATTGTTGGTCATCTAGTGTCCTGCGTGTTCAAAAATTGGACTTACTGGACTTCGGATGAACAAAAGTTGAAGTTTATTGATTTGAATCTCAGCGCTGGGCTGTCTCACACAATCACTCTACGCACAGAGTATTACCAGAGATCAGCCCCGCCTAAACAGTGTACAACATATTTATATTTGTATTTGTGGGTGTATCTTCCAGCTTGCTCCGGACCGTGGCCAACCCCTGAGCGCCTCCACATTTGCTGCTTTCTTTGTGTCCAATGGAGTGATGTCTCATCTGAAAAACAACACACTTCTCCAACTACATCACATCTGATAACCCCTGACCTGAGGCCCCAATGGCTATGGAATGTTGGGCAACCATAGCCGCACACACACACTCTATTCTCCTCGTTTTCTGCAACATATCATGAGACATAACAGAAGACATATCATAAGACATAACATAAGACATAACATAAGACATATCATAAGACATATCATAAGACATAACATAAGACATAACATAAGACATAGCATACACATCCCCCACACAGTCTTCACATATGGTTTGTTTCTTAAAACCCTCGCTATATGGGTATGTGCGTTGTATATGCAGGATACTCTTCTGCATGGAATGCAACACACACACATACTTCCAACCCCCACATCCTGTTGAGAACATCATCTTGCACCCTAATATTCAAGCTTAGTTTTCACCCTTTTAAACATACACACATTATTCATACTGATATCCACTTAATGCACACAGTTTTACTTATTGATTATACGTGATCCTTAGAAAGAAAATAAAATGTAGTAAAAGCGTAGATTGTAATTAAATGAACATTGTAATACAAAACAGAACTTTAAAACCCTTCAATCCCTCTCTTGACCTCTGAAAGAGGTCACAAACACATATCCCACATATTTAGTCCCTCTTCATTATATAGGGTACAACACAATCGTATTAAAAATTCAAAGACATCCCTATGCATTACTCCCCTCTTCTTCACTGTCATCCTGATAGTGGTCTGCTGCCAATAATGGCATTCCATAAGGGGGTGGGTTGGGGTCTCTTTTTTCTATGGCTGTCAAGTTCCAGTGTGGGAAGTTCTGGTTACAGATGCTTCCAAATCGATATGCACAGCTGTAATGTGGGAAGTTGTGGTTACAGAAACTTCCCTCAGTCTTTTGCCAATGCACCTTTTATACCCAAGAATGATATACTGTACTCAATGTTCATTGTCAATACAATGGTCATTGTGAAATTTAGTTTAACTCGTGGCTGACGAGATCATCAAATGGGAGGTCAATTTATCTGTGAACAGGATTCCCCGATAAAGCCAATCCTCTTAGATTAGTGCAGGTAATCTCCTGAAGTTAAAAAGCTCTAATACATTCTTTGTTATGGTTTGAAGGAACCAGACTCCTTCACCCATCGCACCAAGAACCCCAAAACAATACCAAACATAATGTTCAAATCTTCGTAACATGACAAAACATTATGAACACAATATAGAATGTGTAAGCCCTTTTCCAATGATCAAAGCCTCAGAAGTCTCTGTAGAGCTGGTACTGTGCAGAGCAGGTGGATCTTTGCTGTTCTTTTCCCAGGTTGGTTTCCACCTAAGTCTGATAGTCTGCAATATAATTTGTTGTACCAAGTCCATTCAATCTGAGCCCATGTGCTCTGTTCGTAGAAGGTGTCTTCCCACCGAAGAGAAACATCTGTTTGTAGTAGTATCCTCCCCATGATATTTATCTGACCCATTTATCCTTAGTTACATCTAAGTAGAAGGTATGGTTTGCAGCGCAGCTCCATAGGTTAAGGAATTCATCTCACTAATAACACACCATTGTGTATGAGACACCTCAACGTCATCTTCATAACCATACAACAACTGAACACTGATGATTTTAGTAACATTGGGATAAGATGATAAAGGGTTACAACAATAAAAAAATAAAAAAAATTCACGGTACCTGGTGCGAGTGGTGAATAAGGTCTCAATTTCATCCAAAGCCACATAAAGTGATCCCATTTGATTACCTGATTCTTCACTACTATGGTGGAATTTAGATACTCTGAGTATTTTAAAGGAAGAGTGGCAAAAGTCTATTTAACTGGCATATTCTCCAGTGGTATACATCATACAATAATAGTTTATAATTATATCTTTTAAATATATTGCAACCAAGATACAAATCTACAGTATGCATATAAATGTATTTTCAGGTATTAATAAAATCCAGATACAACGTTATGCATAATATGGTATAGTTATATAACTTATTTTAATAACCATAATAGTAATTCAGAATACTCAAATACGAGTTAACCCTGCAAATCTATCATTACAAAGAAGTATCAGGACATATTCTGAATCTCTAATACAGCTGTTGTCAAAAAATTCTGTGAATGTTGATGTGTACAGTACGCTACGTCACGTTCACTGGCAAAAATCAGATTGAGAATTTCGAGGCCGATTGCAGAAGCGCCAGCACTTCAGATCTAACCACTCTTTAAAAATATCATTAGACATATATTAAAAACCAGTGTGCTATCTGGTTTGGAACAATGCCAATGATTTCAATTGAAAATTGCACAAATTTTCAATTTCACCTCTCTTCATCAGAAATCAAACCATTTACTATACATAAAACTATAACCATGCAAATTTACTATGCACATTGCAAGGTTTCACATAAATCAACAAAATTGTAATAACAGGTTTTATCTTATAATTAAATTAGCATCATGAGTTTGTCCTATGTGTGAGATGCTATATAGTTTTCTATATGCATGACAGGCTATAGATCCTTCTTATGTATCATATTTGAAATCTAGACTAATCATCCTAGGTGATGTGTAGTGTTTTGAGTCTGGATAACTTTTAAGGTTATGCCAGATAATCATTTTATGAGGTTGTAGTGGCGAAAGTGTGTCCACATGGCTATGTGTTCATGTCTGGGAGATGGGTATCTACAAGAATCTGTGTTGCACAATTTGGATCCGGTGCTACACCGGGAGGCCGTGTAACTACTTCTGTGATGTAACTGTGAAGTGTGAATGACCCCTTGAAGTATAATCTCACCCATCTCCTCCATTTCAGGTTCTAAGACACCTCTCTGGTATCTGGACTCTATGAGGAGTCATAGTGATCAATCTGAAAAGAAAGACTTTAGGATAACAGACAGAGATAAAAAATTTCTCTCAATTCAGTCAAATCTCTGGGTTAAATATCAGTCCATATGTTGTGGTGCTGTCTGCTTGGCAGTTCATTTTTTATGGCACTACCCACACCTGTCCATTTGAGATCTTTGAGGCCTGTAAGGACTAGGGAATTTCTGTGTGATATTTAACAGATGGTTCACTATCACTTGTGCCATGGTATCTATAGTGTTAATGAAAAAGTATAAAAAGTATACCCCCCTTTTTGGCACTGTTTAGTGGACCAATGAAATAAAAATAGAATAATTCTATGAGTCTTTATGGTTTTGACCCATAAAAGTTAGAAATGCATGTGATGCTTCACTTTTCACCATATTTATTCTTAAATATTACTGCAATGTCTGCCCCATATGCACAGTCTTCACTTACACCGTGCGCTAAAGATTCAAATGTCACCTTTCCTTTATATGACCTGTCAACACCCTCCCTCTCTTGGACCTGAGATCTCAGGTCCACAGCCGTCTGTTCCAAAGACCTGCCCACTCATTTCGCGGTGGGATCGGTCCTGGTTCAGTGTCAGGGGTGACCTGCTGTGATAAATGTTTGCTCATAGCAGTTAATTTGTCAAAATAAACACAATGTGACACTGATCTCCTGCCGAAGCGGTGTTGTCGGTCCTGGAAAAGATCGACCTGTAAGAAATTCAAACGGTGTGAAACCAGAAATCCTGTTAATAGAGGAACGTACAGTCATTAATGCTAGAGTTAGTACAGATAACCAGGTCAATTTTGTCTGTGCACAGATTTTAGCCAATTTCAGTTTCAGAGTGAGATTCATTCTCTCCACTTTGCAATTGTTCCAGCACTATCTAAACTCTGTTGGCAATGCAATAAAACAGGGGTGTTTCGTGATTTATTAGCTCTCCACACTCTTCTTTCCCCCTCCCCTTGTGGAATGTGTTCTCCCTGTTCTTCTCCCTCGCGGGCTAACTGCTGTGCTGTTCCACTGACTAATCTTGTTATTTGGTGTAATTGCTGTCTTATTTCATTTATATCGAACGTTTTGTCATGCAGTTCTTTACTACGTTTCCTTGGTTTAATTTTACCATAACTTGCTTCATTTTTTCGTCATACGGTTGTGGTTTTGTCAATAGTTGCAAGTCTAGATATAGTTTTGGGGGTTGGTAATATGCTGTTTGTTCAGAGGTGTCTCCCTGTTCACTTCCTGACTTCTTTATCTGCAAATTTTCTTCCCCCTCTCTTTTAACCGGACTCAGAGCAGTGGCCGTAAGCGCAATGCTTGTCCATATTCTAAATTCATCTTGCAATTTCTTTTCTTGACTAAAATGTTTCCCTGCATTTATCCATTTTACATTATTTATTTATTTAATTTCTCTTCTACATGTCTTTTTAGTCTTACATGTGCTCTCTTTTCCATGTCTCGTACCTTGGGTGCCAAGGGCACACGTGGTGGTAAGAGGAGTGGTAAAAGGCTATTATTTTACCCCACTGGAGGCTCCCCCAGACCTCTCTTAGCGTGGGCCCCTTCAACAATCCCCTCTGTCTCCTCCAGGGCCCCATTTTGGGTTGCACTCCTGGTGCATGGGTGCCTGAAAGCTGTGAGGAGCAGAGTGTTGTTGCCCCGGGGAGTGTCGTGAGGTTTGAGGGCCGTGCCCTCTGGGACCTCCCCTAAAAGGACCCCATCCCCTTGCAGTTGGTCCCATGGCCTGATTGCCCTGTTGGTGTGGACATGCACTCCTCCAATGATCAGAACTCCCACATCCATAACACACTCCCCCCCTTTTTGGGCCTCTTCCTCTATCATTCTGGTATCCACCCCTGAAATTTTGGTACCCACCTCTTGGCCCTGAGGAGGGGTTCTGTTTTGGCCTCTGCCTCTGTACTTCACGGAGTTCTTTATTCACCCTTTCGTGCTGACGTTGTTTCAAAAACGGAACTCTATCTTTTTCTGCCTCATGTGCTTTAACGCGCATGTGTGCTTTTTTCTCCATCTCCCCAATTTTGGGTGCCAAGGGCACCCGTCGTGGTTTATCCCATCCATTTTCAAGACTTATCCGACTCCAATTCTCTCCTAATATTCTCATTTCTTTCTTATGGTGTTTTAGTTCTGTTTGGGCCAATATCATATCTTTTATACGACCCCATTGTTCAGTTACAGGAAAACATCCATATTCATCACATTCTCTATCAAATTCTCCTTCCATTTTTGGTTATTAATTCTTTTATTATGCCGTTATTCAATAATCTTATTAATATTTGTTTGTACTAATTATTCTGAACAAAAATATCCTCTTCCAATTTTCCGTAATTTCCAACACACAATTACATACACACAATTGACAGAGAAACTCCTATTTGCGTAAGGATTTTGTGCACCTTATTGCACCTTACGACTTCTGACTGCCCTGCGTAAGGATTTTGTGCACCTTATTGCACCTTACGACTTCTGTCTAACCTACGTAAGGATTTTGTGCACCTTATTGCACCTTACGATTTCTAACTAACCTACGTAAGGATTTTGTGCACCTTATTGCACCTTACGATTTCTAACTAACCTACGTAAGGATTTTGTGCACCTTATTGCACCTTACGATTTTTCGGGGGACCAACCACCCGTGTTTAATAAACGTGCGTAGGGACTCTCACCCTACGTCTTAGCCTGCATAGAGACTCTAAAAGTTAACTCTACGACTTAACCTGCATAGAGACTCTAAAAGTTAACTCTACGACTTAACCTGCATAGAGACTCTAAAAGTTAACTCTACGACTTAACCTGCATAGAGACTCTAAAAGTTAACTCTACGACTTAACCTGCATAGAGACTCTAAAAGTTAACTCTACGACTTAACCTGCATAGAGACTCTAAAAGTTAACTCTACGACTTAACCTGCATAGAGACTCTAAAAGTTAACTCTACGACTTAACCTGCATAGAGACTCTAAAAGTTAACTCTACGACTTAACCTGCATAGAGACTCTAAAAGTTAACTCTACGACTTAACCTGCATAGAGACTCTAAAAGTTAACTCTACGACTTAACCTGCATAGAGACTCTAAAAGTTAACTCTACGACTTAACCTGCATAGAGACTCTAAAAGTTAACTCTACGACTTAACCTGCATAGAGACTCTAAAAGTTAACTCTACGACTTAACCTGCCTAGGACTTAACAATTTAATGTGACGTAGGACTAATCTACGGTCAGCTGCGGGCCTTTCATCCGCAGTCTTCTAACTACCTGGGACCGAACTCCCGTGTTTAATTCAAACCAACAAACTTCAATTATTGTTAAATTTAGTTTAAGAATGATCAGGAATATTGCAATTCAACACAATCAATTTAGAGTAGTCAATTAGCAGATGTTCGATAAAACAGGTCTCTGCTCACCTTTTTATTTTCAGCCGGCTGTTGTGTTGAACCCAAGATTTTCCCTTTCGGTTTTTTCCACTTTCTAGCCTTTAAAGATTGTCCGAAATGTCCTTCTTTAGCCAATCACGTCGGCGTCACCATCTGTTGGTCATCTAGTGTCCTGCGTGTTCAAAAATTGGACTTACTGGACTTCGGATGAACAAAAGTTGAAGTTTATTGATTTGAATCTCAGCGCTGGGCTGTCTCACACAATCACTCTACGCACAGAGTATTACCAGAGATCAGCCCCGCCTAAACAGTGTACAACATATTTATATTTGTATTTGTGGGTGTATCTTCCAGCTTGCTCCGGACCGTGGCCAACCCCTGAGCGCCTCCACATTTGCTGCTTTCTTTGTGTCCAATGGAGTGATGTCTCATCTGAAAAACAACACACTTCTCCAACTACATCACATCTGATAACCCCTGACCTGAGGCCCCAATGGCTATGGAATGTTGGGCAACCATAGCCGCACACACACACTCTATTCTCCTCGTTTTCTGCAACATATCATGAGACATAACAGAAGACATATCATAAGACATAACATAAGACATAACATAAGACATATCATAAGACATATCATAAGACATAACATAAGACATAACATAAGACATAGCATACACATCCCCCACACAGTCTTCACATATGGTTTGTTTCTTAAAACCCTCGCTATATGGGTATGTGCGTTGTATATGCAGGATACTCTTCTGCATGGAATGCAACACACACACATACTTCCAACCCCCACATCCTGTTGAGAACATCATCTTGCACCCTAATATTCAAGCTTAGTTTTCACCCTTTTAAACATACACACATTATTCATACTGATATCCACTTAATGCACACAGTTTTACTTATTGATTATACGTGATCCTTAGAAAGAAAATAAAATGTAGTAAAAGCGTAGATTGTAATTAAATGAACATTGTAATACAAAACAGAACTTTAAAACCCTTCACACCCTCCCGAGAAAATGATATCTCTCAATCAGTAGACTATCGCGCTGCGCTAAAGGATCCTGTCGATCTCGCAAAACGCGATTAATTCGAAAAGCTCATCAAATTATTCTGGCACCTTAAGCAACGGATTCCTGACGTGAAAACGGACAAGACATGGCTGCGACAGACTTGCCTATCTCCTCCTCTTATAAAGCCGCAATCTAATCCTGTTTACATGAAGTAAGCCTGCTCCCGAGCAGGTTCAAGCTTACGGACCTGTTGCTATGACAGCAAGTCCAGGATGAGCGTCCAAGAACCAAACAATCCAAGATTATACCAAATTGTCAACAATCAAATCCAGCTAACCGAGTTAGCGACGTACGAAGAACGGCCCCTGTTCTCTTCAGTCCAATCCAGACATACACCTGATTGTTATTAACAGTGTTGTTCAGCTCGTTCATGTCATTGATGTTGTTGACTGTGGCCAGATCTGTGTAGTTCTCTCTGCAGTATCTCTGAGCTTCAGTCCAGGGGCCCGTTCAGGGGCCCGTTATTCGTACGTCGCTAACTCGGTTAGCTGGAATTGTGGAACACCATTTTATGAATTCTTTTTTTAACACATAAACTTTCATTAAATGAATAATAGAAGACAAGACAACATGCTTAGTTCATGGAGTTTTATTTCAATTATTGTTTCTCAAGAAAAGCCAGTGATGGTCATCTTTTGCCACCAATAAGATATATATAGTTATCCAAGGGCAGCAATAGTGCTCTTTGTGAATATAGTGTTTTAGCACTTACTCTGAAGTTCCTTTTGAAGCAACTCAATCTCTAGTGCCAGTTTTTTCTTCTTTAAGGTGTCAAATTCAATTTCTCCCCTTAATTTTAGTTTTTTTAAGAGCCAAATACTCAATTTTATGTTGAAGATTCCGTTTATATAGGGTACTGATATCCCCGTGTGCCATTAAAAAAAAAACACAACACAAGCCTCATGTAAAAGAAAAAGGAAAAGTAGACTGGCCACCTCTGTATCACTTTGTGCTGTAGGCCTGTCTGTAGGCGTTTCCTCCTGAAACTCATATTGCAGTCAGAAATAATATGTACACACCTATAAATTAAATAAAGTTATTTGTGCACAAGTACTTCCTCCATAGGACAGTCATCTGAGAGGGTTTCTTCACTGTCCTGTGTAAAAGAAAAATGGGTATTACAAAGTGTTGCACTTTCTGTCCTTTTGATGTAAAGTTAGAAATGTCCACTTACTGCACATATTTCAGACGCCACTTTCTTGGGAACAGGTAAAAGTGTTGTTGTATTATGTAAACTACCCCAAAGATGAGAACTCAATGGCATTACAATACACTAGGAGAAAATATGATCAATAACATATTGCAAAATATTTGTACATTTGTTATGCAGCTTTCACCTTCACAAGTCAAAGCAATTGACTCAATATTTATCTGTTGAAATGACTGTATATAGACATATATTTATATTATAGACATAATTTAACGCAGCAACAAATTATTTACGAAAATTGAAATATATATGAAATATGAAATTATTAAAATAAGACTATATACTGTAATAATAAGTGATACAACCATGACATGGAACACTTACGCATTTAATTTGTCTGCTACTTTTTGCCAGCCCTCTCCCCTGGGGTTTTAATTATTTTTTCAAATTATTCCTGGAAGGGTAATAATTCTTGCTCTGCTGCGTTGAAAAACTGAGCGCGCTCTTTTGCCATGGTGAGCAGCCAATAGCAGCGCTGCTGATCAATGTTTCTACTATCGATATATATCCCCTTTTAAACCAGTGCAAGAACGCGCAATTATCTCAGATAACTCAATCCAGCGATACTAATCATAAGCGGCAGGTGTGTTCGAAGAACCCAATTAGCCGGATCATGATTAGCACGATGATATGACGTACGAAGAACGGGCCCCAGGTGTCTCTGTCTGTAATTTATCTCCATTTCTGCTACACTTTTTTGAATATACAATGAGCAATTTTTTAAACTACCACTATCAGTAACCTCACAATAGCATTGACTTGTCAGCTGTATAGAGTAAGTGCTATTTGTTGGGGTAGTTTTAAGTGACTCATGCTGCAACAGTGAAAAACTTCTGGATCTTCACACTGAATTTTGGGAGTAATAAAAAAGAAAAGAAAAAGATACTTGGAAAAGCAGCAGGCTTTGATAGGCTGATTGCAAACGTAACGCCCTTGAGAACAGAACATGATAAGAAGCTTTGTAAATATATTGAACTTTGTATAAATACCAGTCTTGTTGTTGAAGGGCTAGGCCTAATGTTTAAGGCACTGGCCTCCTAAGACAGGGATTGTGGGTTCGAGTCCCATCTGGGGTGTGTCAAAGCAGAGTGGCGCAGCGGAAGCGTGCTGGGCCCTTAACCCAGAGGTCGATGGATCGAAACCATCCTCTGCTAAACCCTCTTTAATGAACATCTGCAACAGAGGAAACTGTGCAAAAACGTTTGCCCTTCCACAATGAGTAACGAAGAAGAAAAAACAAATGCTAGAAGAAGTAGCAGGATTTCACTTACTTTTTGCAAATTAAAGGCACCTGAGCGCTGCGCCCATAACCCAGAAGTTGGTGGGTCAAAACAATCCTACGCTAACTAATCTTCCCATGTGAATATCCCTATTATTAATTGGTTAGACTCTCCGTTCAGCCCAGATACAATGCTTACACGAATGTTCAAGCTTTGTATATAGGCCCCACTGTGGACAAATGTAAGCGGGCTGTCATTTTGTCCGCAACGCAATTCCAGCCAAATAAGGCCTGAATTCCTGACGCTTGTGCTCGATGAAATCCCTGCTCAAAGCCCATATGTCGACTCCAACATAAGAGCAATCTTTTCATTACAATTTTAATAACAGAGGGCGGGGACATTGACTAACAAAGGGGAAAGCCATCGCCCGAACAGGGACTTGAACCCTGGACCCTCAGATTAAAAGTCTGATGCTCTACCGACTGTGCTATCCGCGCTCTTGAATTACTGTGGCATGTGTTCCAGATATAATCAACCTAATGGCTGGTTGCCAGTACGCTCCCCTGCATTTGCTCAAAGTGGAGCTAACACACGCTCTCTGCTTTTTGTAAATGCCTCTTTCATGCAGGGCTCCATCAAAACTGTGAAACGAGCACCAAAATGATGTTCAAACGTTTGCCAGCTGTTGTAACCAATTCCGCTTGAACTTGGGGCTGTAAAGCGATCGGAGAGATATAGTGGCGAAAAACGGCATTTCGTAGCTGCTGTTCCGGCGTAGCGTGGTCGAGCGATCTAAGGCGCCGGATTAAGGCTCCAGTCTCTTTGGAGGCTTGGGTTTAAATCCCACCGCTGCAAGCTGAGGTTCCATATGGCCAGTTTGGCCATGGGCTGAGCTTTGAAGGCAGCTTTTATATCGCATCTCACTTTTCGTGGGTTCAAATCCCACCGCTGGCAGTGGCTCTGTGCTCCGCTTGGAGCACTGTGAGTGTAGTTTTCCTGCTTACCTCCAGAGCCACATTAGCTGGTTCAGGTGTGGTTGATGAAGGATGAATCTGCACTCACCTGCTGTACTCAACACCCAGCACCCGAGGGCCTACCACATGTCGCTGCATTTCAAGAGCAAGGATAGATCATTCGGTAGAGCATCATACATTTATTCTGAGGTTCCAGGGTTCAAGTCCCATTCGGGTGATGAAGACATTGGCCATTAGAGACTCCCACGTGTTTCTTTACGAGCGATTCTGTTACAGATGCCAGTACGCTAACTTGCTTTTGCTAGTGCAGTTGACACGCTCTCTGCTTTTTGTATATGTCTCCTTCATGCGGGGTTGCATCAAAACTGTGAAACTTGCACCAAAAGCGTATAGAAACGTTTGCCAGATGTGGCAACTGATCCGCTTGAACTTGTGGCTGTAAAGCGATCGGAGACATACAGTGAAGAAAACGGCCTGCTGTAGCTGCAGTCATGTGGTAGCGTGGCCGAGCAGTCTAAGGCGCTGGATTAAGGCACATAAAAGGTTATACACTATGTACACATTGGTTTACATTGAATGTGCACCACATGTTTATATACGTAGCTGCATTCCCCTCATCGAGCACACCTTTACCGGTCAATTTGGCTCAGATTGCCTGCAGGTACAAGAAAATGAGAAGCGATTTAAAAGCTCTCCTCAAAGCTCAGCCCGACAGCAGTGTGGCCATTTCAAACCTCAGCTGGCAGCCGTCGGATTTGAACTGATGCCTACGAAGAGACTGGAGCCTTAATCCAGAGCGATAGATCGCTTAGCCACGCCACAACAGGACTTCTACTTCGGCAGGCCGTTTTTCGCCACTGTATCCCTCCAATCGCTTTACAGCCGCAAGATCATGCAGACCAGTTACAACAGAGGGCAAAAGTTTCGACATTCTTTTGGTCCTCATTTCACAGTTTTTATAAAACCGCCCATGAAATTGGCATTTACAAAAAGCAGACAGAGCGTCTCAACTGCACTTTGAGCAAAAGCAGGCAAGCGTACTGCCAACCAGCCATTAGGCTGATTTTATCAGGAACACGTGCCATCTGTAACAAAGTCACTCGTAAACAAACACCTGGGAGTCTATATAGGGCTTAATCGTCTTCTCTCTTTCTCTATCCCTAAAACAGGCGTCGTCAGCAGGGTTTGCACCAGCGCAGGGAAACCCCAATGGATTCCATCGCTTTAACCACTCGGCTACTACCACACATGTTTCAGGCCCTCTGGACTTAACTCATGATGCAAAGAGGGACGAGTCTACAGCGTAACGGGCGATGTAACATGAACGTCAAAAAGGGAATGCAGGACATCAATACCACAAAGACGGCACCTGGTTGCCACCGGTGAACCAGATTCGAACACTTTTTCTCTATTGGTTTGCCTCATTTCCTGAAACAGAAATTAAGATCATCTGGCAAAACAGTCTAGCTGTTCAGCACAACACTATAGCTCACTTTCAAAAGCTAACATCTCTCCCAAAACTGTTCACTCATGCTTCAAAACTAAATTCCTTTCCCATATAAAGAGTCAGTGACACAAAAATGACAAAGATCCTTCTCAATTGCTTTGGCTCATTTTTTGAAACAGACAAGACGTTCTCAACACTCCTTCACATTTAAACAGTCAGTGCCCTCAAAATGCTTCGTCCCTTTGGCATTGTGTAACTACTTCAAGTCAAAATGTTTAGATGTTTTGTCACTATGGCAGAGGACCATTGAAACATCCCTCATGTCCAACTTTCAGTCTTAGCCCAGTCCTTCATTGACAATGGTTACTGTACTGTTTTTTGTCTAGCTAACAGAATACAATTGTATATAAAACTGAAAAAAAGAAATAGGATTTTAGGGTAAGAGTAGCCTCCAAGGTTTGACATCCAACATTGCATTCATACTGCCAAGGAAATGGTAACCATTATCATTCACACACATAAAGTAACTACCATACATCAGAGTACACTGAAAATGTACACAACTAACAGTTCTTCACTGGTCGCTGTCCTCACCCTCCTGGCCATCCACACGCTGCTGTCTGTCTGGCCACAGATTCTCATCCACATCACAGTGTATAATCTCCCTTGCGATTCAACGAGGGAAGAAACGCTGTGCATGTTGCAACCATCCCCTACACTGATCTCCTGCAATATCCTCACACGCAGTGTCCATTGCATGGAGCAGGGACCTCTGATCTTGAGCCCGATGCTCATACACTCTCCACCTCCAAGCTGAGAAATATTCCTCAATAGGATTGAGGAGAGGAGAGTAAGGTGGTAGGAACACCATGACCATTCTTTGAAGAGTAGTTAACCTGGCCCTGATGAGGGGGCACGGTGGAAATTCAAATTGTCCTATACAATGACATATTGTGGTAGGTGAGGCCCTACGAGACCTATCTCCTTTTCAGGGATCAAATCAAAATAAAAGCAGTCCAAGATGATGAGGAGCTTCTGTGTATTTTATGGGCCAAGACTGGGGATTTGAGTGGCCAAACCCTTCTCAGATATGGCAGCACCTATAATTATATTGCCCCCTCGCTGGCCTTGGACATCCAACATGGCCCGGTGGCCAATAATATTACGGCCACGTCTTCGGCCCGTGGGCATGTTGAAGCCAGCTTCATCCACAAACACGAGGATGTGAGGGGTCTCGTTTCCTTCCAATGCCCTTATTCTCTACAATAGCATAAAAAAAGAAAACATCAAATCAGTCAGACAGACAAGTCATACACTACAGTAACAGACAATTACATGGGAATGTTCTATGTTCTCCAAAAGTTCAATATACTACTGGCCACTACTCCAGCGGGTCCAAACCTGGGGTACATGTAGCCCTATCCAGAGGTACTACAGGGGGATTTGATAGAAAGGGGTGGGGGAAATCATCAATGACTAGGTTTACTGAAATGTTACAGTAAAAAGGATATTAGATATTAGATATTAGGTATTAGATAGATTTACATGGGAGGCACTAATTGAAGCTCTTCAACCCTTTTTCTTATTGTATATTATATTCTTCACAATTAGGATTATAATGATAATTGCATCATACATTTATTTGCAGTTTTTAGGCGAAATGTTGAAGTCAGATAAATCAAATAATTTCATACCTGGATTACATGGATACGCAAATCAGGAAAAGTGGGTACTGAAGCCAAAAAAGTTTGGGAACCACTGCAGCAAGGTTAAAATGATGGACAACCAGTAACTGACTTACATGTACATACTGGTACCACAGCTCTTTCACTCTATCAGAGTTCCTCTCAAATGGTACACTGTAAATTTGCTTCATTGTCATCTGATGCTTCTTCAATATCCAGTCTATTGTGGAGATGCTAATAGACTTGACATTTTGGAATATGGCATTATCTTGTAGGATTGAAGCGCGGATCTGTCTCAATGTGATGGCATTGTTTGCCATCACAATGTTACAGATTATTTGTTCTTGTGGTTCATTAAGAAGTTTTCCTCTGCCACCCGTGCAAGGTTGTCGTCTAATCCTAGACATAGAATTAGTATCCTAGACATAGAATTAGTATTAGTATAATTTAGTATCATAACATCCCATTGAGGTTAGATATTACTGTAGGCCTAGAGAACAGTTACAGCAAGTAGGGCTCTGCCGGATCTGAAATCAGCTCAAAGGATTCCCACCACGCTCCCCTGTGTGAGGCAGGAACTCACGACGTTCAGATTATGAGACAAAAGCAGGCATTTGTCAAACGTGAGAAGACTAGGCTTTTTAATTTTACCCAATTTTAGCATTTAAACAGAAAAAGTTATTTTTCATTAAATCACCCCTTTAAGGCGCAAAACTGGTGCCAAAAGTGCTACAATTGTGTTTAGAAAACTGTATGATGTTTAAAGATAAAATTTTAAGTACATAATTTCCTTACAAAATATAAATATTTAAATTGATAAATAGTTTAGGCTGTTTTGTCTTTAAATGGAAATGGTTTGAGGACCACCAAGTCAAAACGTGAGGTCACGCGATGATCACAGTGATTTCACGCCCTTCTCATACTGCGACTGTGAGTAGTATCTGAGCTCAATGTGAATTTACTTTATTGAGCCACTATTATGGTGATCAGTGTTTGCTTTATCTGTACTCTTGACTTTTACATACTAGTTTTCATCAATTATTACAGCGAAGAAACAATCTGAATTGAGTTTGATCTTATTATCAAGTGTGGTTTGTTAAGCGTTATTTTACAGCTTGACACTGAGCAGAGACTTAAAATTCATGACATAAAGTTATTAATGGATCAGTTGAGAAATACTCTGATATCACGAATCAGAATATTATCAGTTTTTTTTTCTCAAATTCTCTAAACGAAGATGTGCTGCCGCTCATCTACGATAATAAAGTAGCAAACATTAATTCTCACATTAAATTCTTCCATAAGTTTAGCAAATTCACCACAACATAAGAATCACAAACTTGCCACAGTCAAACAGTCAAAAGCATCAGATCATGTTCTTTCCAGACTTTCTCGCCATAACAAACTCAGCTACAGTAGTCAGAAAAAAACGAACAAGATTAAAACAAAAAGTCAAACTCTCCAACTAAAACAAACACTGATAAACATAATGGTGACATCAACCAGTTATTTTTAGTGAAACATTAACAGAAAAAAATATATTCTCGATAATATAAATAAGTAAAGATGTAAATGGTGGTTGTTGGATTGTGGTTGAAGTCAGTTGTACTTGTTGTGTTTTATTTCTTTCTGTTCTTGTTGTTTCTATGTTCATCAGTGATTCTGTTTGTTATCACTTCATTATCTCATTAATTACAACATTCAGTGTTACATTTAGAAGCCTGTAGTATGCACACTAAGCAGTGTTCATTTCATCTGGGCTGACACATGTGGGGCCTACATGGAACCCGCGGACATAACCGGCTAAGGGCACACCAAATCAAAACCATTTGGGCCCCATGTGTCTTTGCTGGCTGGGAAGTGACATTTATATGTGTAGATGCCCCCCAGAACTCAAATGATGCAACAACAAATGACAGCATTGAATTGCCACACAATTATAATGATCCCTTTCTTAGAAATGTATGTTTACTGTACTTGAAATTGCATGGACAGTGTTGTGGCGAAATCGATGATCAAATGTTGAGAGAAATCACGAAGACTAAGATGCAAACTTTCAAGGGTTTCAATCTTTTATTTATTCGAACAAGTCAAAGAGAGACACACAGAGTTCATCTGAAGATGTCTGACCAATATATATCTGACTCCATCTCTTATACATTGTTCTAACGTTGTTATCACTGTTTAAACCAATCATGTTTCACATGACATCACCTACTTTTGTTAGTCCATCCTTTTATGACCTTCCACAGCTAAATGTCAAGCTCCACATATCAGTATTTAAGTGTGGCAAAACCGTTTAAATGCTTAAAAAGAGATCCACATACATCCATCTTAAAATGCAACTATATGTCACGTTGTCATTAACTACACCGGGCTTAGTGTTTAGTGTATCTAAAGGGTAAACATGTGCCTAAATCAATATAAAAGTGTATTCTGTGTCCGTCTGTGACTAATACCAACTTGTGTCTTCAAAAGTGTGTGTGTGTTATGCTAAGCAGATGTGAGGTCCATATCTGCTTGGTTTGTGCTTAAATCAAAATAATGTTATATACTGTGTTCATCTGTTACTAGTACCACCTAGTGTCTTCAAAAGTGTGTGTGTGTGTGTGTGTGTGTGTGTGATGCTAAGCAGATGTAAGGTCCAGTTTAAGTATCCACATTTGTCGGATAGCCTCTGCACATTTCTCTCTCCTGGCTGTTTTTGGGCTCTTAGCTTTTCTCTGAATGTTACGGGTTTAATGTCAACATGTGCTCAGGTATTTGGAGAGTTTAGTTGAAGTGCAAATCCCCTCCAAATCGGCTACTGAATGCTGCGATCTTCCATATGGTCTAGTGCAGGGTTTCTCAAATCTTACCCTGGAGGGCCGGTGAACTGCAGAGTTTAGCTCCAACCCTGATCAAACTTGCATACCTGTGATTTTCTAGCGATACTGAACAGCTTGATTAGCTTGCTCAGGTGTGTTTGATCAGGGCTGGAGCTAAACTTTGCAGTGCTCCGGCCCTCCAGGGTAAGATTTGAGGAACCCTGGTCTAGCGGTTAGGATTCCTGGTTTTCACCCAGGTGGCCTAGATTCAACTCCCGCTAAAGGAAAACGGCGGGTTTCTTAACTGCTTTTTTCCTTTGGAAATACCCCCATTATTTCACAGCGAGGCAGCCGTGTAGGAGGTCAAACAAATTCCCACTGATCTCGTTTATATCATTTACATTTACATTTAGTCATTTAGCAGACGCTTTTATCCAAAGCGACTTACAAGTGGGGTAGGTAATGGAAGCAATTAGGACAGCATAAGTACAACAAGAGCATAAGTGCAATCAAAAAGAAGACTGGTTTCATATAGCCTAACACAGTATACAGAAACATTCATTCATTCATTCATTTTTTTTTTTTTTTTTTTTAGATCAGAGTAGAGAAGAAACGAGTAGAGAAGAAAAGAGTAGAGTAGAAACTTGAGTCAGAACAGAACAGTAAGATGTTGGCGGAAGAAATGGGTTTTCAGGCGTTTCTTAAAGATGGCTACAGAATCTGCAGATCCTGTAGCAGCAGGCAGATCATTCCACATAGGTGGAACAGATCCGGAGAAGGTGCGCGAGAGAGATTTTCTACCTTTATGGGATGGCACCACAAGACGCCGTTCGTTTGCAGAGCGTAGGGATCTGGCGGGTACATATGTCTGCATTAGTGAGTGAAGATAAGGTGGTGCCAAACCAGTGGTGGTCTTGTAGGCCAGGAGCAGAGTCTTGAATTTGATGCGAGCGACTATAGGGAGCCAATGTAGCTTAATGAGTAGAGGAGTAACGTGTGCTCTCTTCGGTTCATTAAAGATGACTCTTGCCGCAGCATTCTGGATCATCTGTAGAGGTTTGGTTGTGCAAGCTGGAAGTCCTCCCAGTAGTGCATTGCAGTAGTCCTGTTTGGACAGGACTAGAGCCTGTACTAGGACTTGCGTAGCATGCTCTGATAGGAAGGGTCTAATTTTCCTGATATTGTAGAGGATGAATCTACAGGACCGGGTGGTGCTGGCAACTTGATCTGTGAAGTTGAGCTGGTCATCGATCACCACTCCCAGGTTTCTTGCCTTTCTGGAAGGTGTGATGGTTGATGAGCCCAGTTGAATGGAAAGGTTGTGATAAGTCTTTATATCAGCCGGGATTACAAGCAGTTCGGTTTTTGAAAGGTTCAACTGCAGGTGATGGCCGTTCATCCAGAGTGAGATGTCGGCTAGGCAAGCTGAGATGCGTGCTGAGACACTCGGATCGTCAGGGCGAAAAGACAGGTAGAGTTGTGTATCATCCGCATAGCAGTGATAGGAAAAGCCATGTTTCCTAATGACAGAGCCAAGGGATGTCATGTATACAGAGAATAGCAACGGACCAAGCACTGAGCCTTGAGGCACACCTGTGTCGAGATGTTGGGACTCAGACACCTCACCCTTCCAAGATACTCTAAATGACCTACCTGAGAGGTAAGACCTGAGCCATTGTAGCACCATTCCGGAGACCCCCATAGCCTTGAGAGTGGACAAGAGGATGTGATGGTTAACAGTGTCAAAGGCGGCAGATAGATCCAGTAGGATGAGAACAGATGAGTTAGAGGAAGCTCTTTCCAGTCTCAGGGCTTCGATAACAGAGAGCAGCGCAGTCTCAGTGGAATGACCGCTCTTGAACCCAGACTGGTTGCTGTCCAGGAGGTTGTTCTGGATGAGGAAGGATGCGAGCTGGTTACAGACAACACGTTCTAGAGTTTTAGCAGCGAAGGGGAGTAGGGATACCAGTCTGTAGTTTTCTAACAGTGCAGGATTAAGAGTAAGCTTCTTTAGTAGTGGGGTAATACGGGCCTCTTTGAAGAGAGTAGGAAATGTGCCAGTGGTGAGGGACGAGTTGAAAATGTGAGTCAGAGAGGGTACAACTGATGGAGAGATGGCCTGGAGGAGATGGGTGGGGATGGGATCTAGGGGGCAGGTAGTCGGGTGGTTAGAAGAAATTGCCTTGGAAACTTCCTCTTCAGATAGGAGAGAGAACGAGGGGAACGAGCATGTGTCTGGGGATTGACTGTGGTCAAGAGGTGGTGGCACAGAGAATTGATTGCTGATGGTGTTCGTTTTCTTTACAAAGAACAATGCAAAATCGTAAGCTGTTAAGTCTGAAGGAGGTGAGGGGGTAGGCGGGCAAAGGAGGGCAGAAAAGGTTTTAAAGAGAGTACGAGGGTCAGGAGAGTTGTTGATTTTAGTGTGGTAGTATTGGGTTTTCGCAGAGGAGACATCCGCAGAAAAGGAAGAGAGAATAGACTGGTAGAGAGAGAGGTCAGTGGGTTCTTTTGATTTGCGCCACTTTCTCTCAGCGGACCTGAGAGAGGCGCAATGCTCACGGAGAACATCAGATAACCAGGGGGCAGAAGGAGATGCACGAGATAGCCTAGATCTCAGAGGGCATAAGATGTCCAAGCAGGAGGTTAGTGTGGAGCAAAGGCTGTGGGTGGCGGTGTTAGTATCAAGGAGAGAGAACTGTTTAGGGGGTGGGAGAGTAGCAGAGACTGCAGAGGATAGGCGGGAGGGAGGGAGAGAGTGATCGTAGGTTGCGTCGGAATGTGACCAGTGGGGAGGCATGTGTAGTGTCTGGAGAGGTTAAGTCGAGATCAAGAGTGATGAGGAAATGATCCGACGTGTGCAGTGGGGTGACCTGGGAGTGATGGGTGGAGCAATAGCGTGTGTAGATGAGATCAAGTTGATTACCAGATTTATGGGTTGCTGAAGTGGGGACTCGCTTTAGGTCAAACGACGCAGTCAGGTTGTTGAAGTCAACAGCCTGTGGTTTTTCCAGGTGGATGTTGAAGTCTCCAAGTACCACCAGAGGAGTACCATCCTCGGGGAATGATGACAGAAGTGTATCCAATTCCTCCAAGAAGAGTCCAAGGTGCCCTGGAGGGCGATAGAGAACTACAACATGTATTACAACAGGGTGGATGACAGTGACAGCATGAAACTCAAAGGCGGTGTTGTTGCATGAGGGTGCCAGCTGTTTAAATTTCCAGTCGTTAGGAATAAGTAGACCGGTTCCTCCGCCCCTCCCTGATATGCGTGGGCTGTGGGAGAAAGTGTAATTATTAGAGAGGGCAGCCGGGTTGCAGTGTCCTCTGGTTTGATCCAGGTTTCAGTAAAAGAGAAAGACCAAAATGTTTTGCAATAGCTGTGATGAAATCTGCCTTGTTTACAGCGGATTGGCAGTTCCATAAACCAATTGGAAAGGTAATAGAGGTAGTGTTGGATGCTGAAAGAGTACGCAGGTTGTTAGCATTAGCCATGCGTGGCCTTCTGCGAGTTACCGTTGGTTTACGAGATGTAATGACAGTGTGGATTTGAAAACACATAGTGAAAAAATGAAGGAATGTACAAGACAAATAAAGAAAATTGTATAAAGATAATAGATAAAGTGCAATAGTCGAAGTGCAAACAGTAGTACTCAAGTGCCTTGTCTGTGTCGTTGCTCGGTGGAGTCGCACAGGTAGAGTCGATGGTCTTTACTCTCTTCGGTCTTCACGCGATGAGGGTCCTTTTATGATCCTTTCTGGGCTCCTCCTACTTTTGAGCCCCTTTGCACAATCTAAATTCAAGTGAGCACAAAGTATTTACCTTCTAATGTATCATGCTTCATGAAGCCTCAGCTGACAAATGTTGGATACAGAGTGTTGTGTCCCGGATAAAAGCGTCTGCCAAAATGACTTAATGTATATTTTTCACGACACGTCTCAACACTGTCTTAACATTTTGAACCTCACCTCTACACAGAAAAAATCCTAAACTTCCAACAGTGTTAAAGTAGACAACCACGTAGGTGCAAAAAGCTCCTTCTGATTCTGCTGCAAGGTCACGGCTACGGATTAGCTAGCCGCAGTCAGAGTGTGCGATAGCAGCTAAAAGGCATTGTCAACGAAGCATCACGCACAAAGAACCAATGATCCCGACGTGATTTGAACAAGCAAACTTCTGATCTGGAGTCGGGCATGCTACCGTTGCGCCAGGAGGCCTCTCGCTAGCTTATACAAACACTATGCTACTAGTCAGGCTCTGTCGAAAAGCCTCTTGACAAGATATACGTTGAGATGGCCAAGCAGACTCGCGTCAACTGTGCTGTACATGTCAACATAAACTTTAACGCTTCCCTGGAAGGGTTCGAATCACCAACCTTTCAGTTAACAGCCGAACGCGCTAACCAATTGGGCGACAGAGACAGACAGACAGTGGCATACAGAGGAGGCAGATAGTACCAAGAATAAAAAGCCCCTACAAGCTCAAGATGGGTCCTCACGACCCTGAGATTAAGAGTCTCATACTCTACCGACTGAGCTAGACGGGCATAGTCTGAACCGAAATCAAGGATGACACTATGCAAGACTGTAAAGAGATTAACAGGACGCAGTTAAAGGAATCTAGTGAATTGGTAATACGTTCAGGAAAGTACTGAAGCAGCACGGTGTTGATAAATTTGGATATTGAGTGGGCCAGTGTCAATGCGCCTGTTTTGGTGGTATAGTGGTGAGCATAGCTGCCTTCCAAGGAGTTGACGCGGGTTCGATTCCTGGCAAACAAAGAGCATTTTCCTAAATCCTAAACATAACTGAAACATCCTCTCTTGAGGGGAACACAACAGTGTAATGTTAGCACCCACTATGTAATACTGAAACGATGGCTGCCAAACATGGAGTACTTAGGCCGCTTTCTCACCTTTAGTTTGGTTCATTTGCTCCGGACCAATAAAAAAATGTGATACATTGTAACCACACTGATTGCTTTGGTCCGAACCAGTTGAAACAAACCAAAAAGCAGTCACATGACAACATGAGAACTGCTGGCAAAGTTTCTTTACGTGCTCCCGGCACTGTTTCACAGATCTATAGAACCCCCTTTCCATCTGTTGTTTGCTAAACCATGAAAACATATTGCTGTTTGTGGGTTTTCGAATATTTTTCTTAACAATAAAAACTGCCTCACCACAGGGATAGGTTATGCTACAGAAAACCTTAGAGTTGTTACGTCTTATTTAATGCTTCTTCAACCATCTGTAATGAATTACTCTTATAAAGAAAATACAAATAAAAATGTATGTGTTCCTTAATCTTTGTTCACTCAGATCCCAAGCTAGTTTAAATATTTTAAGTTTACACACACCGTGTGCCCGTATCGCTCAAAATTAAATGTTTAAAAACTGGTGAGACACAGAGTTTGTCAACATTACTCACATTAGGTATAAAATACCAGCGTAGTATTAGATGATTAACAATAATTAATGTATCACCATAACATGTTCTGAGCTGTTGTTGTAGTTAAATTCATATTCGTTCGTTAAAAATATATTAAGTGATGCTAATTTCAACATCTTGAAACATGAACATGTACATTTTTCACTAATGTTAATGAATTTGGCCTTAGCATAAGACTGGCACCTTTTTCCAAATCTAAAGGCCAAGAAGTTCAAATAGGGTTTTTGCCTTCAAGTTACAGCCTGTAAATTCATTTGCATGATAAATTTTAGTATCAGAACATTCGGAATGGAGGTATCAAGCCCTTTATTTTATTTATTATCTGCTTCAGGATTCGTTTGAAAGAGTACCGAGACCACCTTTTCAAGGAGGTCTTGATACGCTTATTTGGTCCGCTTTTGTTGCGCATTTGAGTGCGATATCTGCATTCACACCTGTCCCAACAAACAGCACCAAGAAGAAAAACGAACTCAAGTGCGATTCAACTGTACTAAATGAGTCAGGTGAGAAAGTACTCTTAGATAAATCAAGTGTTTTCCAAATAACAAACCCTAGATGAAATCAAGGTCTAAATGAGAGACCATGACTCAGCCTTTAGATCTGGCCATGTTGAATTGTACAGCACACCCAGGTCCAATCTGAAGATAAGCATTGCAGAGGCAAAAGAAGCCTACAAATAGAAAATTGAAGTTAAGGGAGACTCCTGACAAGTATTTGCAAGGCATCAGCCCCTCAAACTATAAAAGCAGTAGTTTTTGCCTGCATTGAAGCCAATATTAATAAGACCAGATCTATATTGAGGGCATCTAGTGAGAACATGTAGACGACATGAACAATCTCGTTCGTAAACGAACTGAATGAGCTGCTATACCTTATTACCATTAGAAAGTTAAAACTCATCATAATACTTGAGCAAGCAAAACTTGCGAGGCAAGACTTGTAAGACTTTAGCAGGGAATGTTAACTCTTTGCGTCCACCGAAATTAAATGACAGGAACTGTTGTTTTGCTTTATTTACATATACATTTGCATTTGGCAGGTGCTTTTATCCAAAGCGACTTACATTGCATTGCATTAAACATTTTATTCTTCCAATGTGCAAAACCTGTAGGATCGAGCCTATGATCTTGGCATTGCTAGTGCCATGCTCTAACCAAGCCAAGGCCGGCACGTGTTAGTTGAGGTATAGATGCAAGAAGATGCAAAGCGACCCGAATTCGTGGAGTTTGTCCTTTTGATGCTGCTGGTGCACACGTGTGTTATCATCATTGCCCTCCGCACTTTATTCAAATGTAAATTTGTTCCCACACTTTAATTTGGACAATCTCCAACGTAAACAGACATGTTTTGTTCATGATGGATGCCTGAGGACGCTCTCTCGCAAAAAGTCCAAAACGGACTCGAAGAACTCAGGTAGAACTACTAACTTGTGACGCTCCAGGAAAACCCATATATGGACAAATGCACCCAGCTGTCTCTGGATAAAAACAGCTGAAATGTTTTGACTCATAAAACTTGAAGAAAATAAACACATGATTGCAACAGTATGTGGTTTGTGTGTGTTTTTAAGCCATCTTCTTGATGCATTTTCATAGCAGGATATATGAATAACTTAAATGCTAATTTACAAAAAAATACAGTGTAGAAACTATAATTTCTATTTTCTGCTTTATTCTGACTTCCCTTGTTCTCATTGTGTGTTTTACAGCTATGTAATACTATAAGACATTTTTTTAAATGTGTTAACAGCTTCAAATGTTTTGGGCATTCAAATATTTAGAAAAACAATGTGAGGTGTAACGAGGTGAGAGATACGACACCGACAACATGGCAGTATCATCAACCCCAACGGGGCATTAATTGCAAAACTCATTACAAAAAGTGTGACAATCCTATCCTTTCTGTTCTTGGATTTCGTGCCTTGGGTACAGGGTTGTAACAGTACCATGTCTTGTGTGTATTTTGTTTTATGTGGAAACACGTGGCGGAATGTTTTGATAATTCACTGCGTGTCTTCCTGTTTTTCGTTTAGCTCCGCCCCCTTGTTTATCCGTCACTGTCCCATTAGTGTTTTATCTCCCTCATCTGTTCCTTCTTCACGCTAGATTTCCTATTAGTGTTTAGTCTTGTCACCTGCCCTTCTCCGTCCCTGCGCAACCTCCCCTCGTTATCATGTCCCTATTTAGTATATCTGTTTCCTTGACACCTCGTCGGTTCATTGTATTGTTATTTCTTGTTATAAAACTCTCTTTGTTACCTCCACCTGCCTGCATTTGGGTTCTGCACCATACGCAACCGTGACAGAATGAACCGACCAAAGATGAACCCAGCAGGCAGCATGCAAGCTTGACGATCCCAACAGGCTCACCACCTCTGTGGCATTCACCAGGGGAATTCCCACATTGAGGACTACCTGGAGGAATTCCTGAGTAATGCAGAGGAGGGGGTTTTCGGAGAGAAGGAGCTGGCAGTTCTATTTAACCGCGGTCTCAGGGATCCTCTGTCACCGGCGGAGATGAGAAGGCTGAAACCACTGGATTTCTATATTTTGTGGCAGTCCAATCCACCCAACCGTCTCCGCTGGCGATCCCAGGGTGGTGTTCCCTGGGCACGATCACCCTGGGAACCTCAGCACCACCTTCCTCTAGTTCCGCCAGCCCAACCCACTCACCTCCCGTCTGCATCCAGGGGAGGCGACTACGGAGGGACTCCCCATCCGACTCCTCCGGATCTGAACTGTTCACCATCCCCATCTCTTCTTCGCAGCAGACCCCATGCTCAGTGGGTCGGTCAAAGAAGAGGAAACTGAGGAGGGGAACGCAGTCCGGTACTGCGCATCATCCGGTGTTCCCGAGTCCGAAATACCAGGACCCAGAGTGGTCCGTGGCTTTTCCAAGGCTGTTTCCAGGTCGGCGCCTCGGCACAGAGGGCAAAGATTAACAAGCCTTTTTATTTGCATTTGCAAAGTCAATAAAAAAAATTTAACAGCAATGTAATTTTGACACATATATTTAAAATAATAAAATGAAATCAAACATTTACCACAGTATAGCAATTTTGACACATCAGCCTAATTAATGATAATAAATAGCAAACGAAAAAAAATATTAGCAGTGCAACTTTGATATATCAACTTAAACAAATTATAAATAGTAAATCAAAACACAAATTTAACGCAGTAGTGCAATTTTAACATATCAGCTTAAAAGTAATAATAATAAACAGTAAACCAAAACAAACATTTACTACAGTAGTGAATTTTTTACGTATCAACCTTATAATAAAAAAAACTCACACATAAAATACATAAATAACAAGGTAAACTTGCCATTATATGAGTGTACGTTTTGGCACATTTAAAATAAAGATGCATCACACACAATTATTATACATTAGTGACAGCTGTTATTTTTGGAAACATAGAAATTGCTCTAGAAAGCTAAATAGCGTGTCTTGTTTTGACTCCTACCCAATGCCCCGTATCGGTGAATTGATTGAGAGACTGGGTAAAGCAACGTATATGACGACGCTAGACCTATGCAAGGGATATTGTCAAGTGCCCTTAGATCCTTCTTGCAAACCCCTTACTGCATTTCGATCTCCCATTGGGTTATATCAGTATACAGTTATGCCCTTTGGTTTACATGGAGCTCCAGCTACGTTCCAGAGATTGATGGATCGCGTGTTGGCAGGATGTGAGCAGTATGCAGCTGCTTATCTGGACGATGTGGTGGTATACAGTGGGTCATGGCAAGAACATCTGCAACATCTTACTGGTGTTCTGAATAAGCTTCAAGAGGCTGGACTCACAATTAACACCACTAAATGTTCTTGGGCTCAGACGGAAGTGAGGTACTTGGGGTACTTGTTAGGATGTGGACAAATTCGACCGCAGGTGGAGAAGCTAAAGGCCATTCAGAGCATTGCACGCCCTCAAACCATGAAGCAAGTGAGGTCCTTTTTGGGGCTAATCGGTTGGTATAGACGATTTATTCCGCATTTTGCAACCGTAGCTACTCCACTAACTAACTGTACCAAGAAGAGGCCCTCTAAATTCTGTTGGACCAATGAATGTGAACATGCCTTTACATCTCTGAAAGATTTGTTGTGCCAGGAACCGGTATTGAAGAGCCCTGACTTCTCGAAGAAATTTACCGTACAGGTAGATGCCTCGGTTGTCGGACTGGGAGCTGTACTAGTTCAAGGAGAGTCTTCGGAGGAAAAGCCATTGCTGTTTCTGAGCAGAAAATTCTTAGAAAGAGAACAACGGTACTCCACTGTTGAAAAGGAGGGCCTAGCCATTAAGTGGGCGGTGGACTCTTTGCGCTACTATTTACTTGGACGGGAGTTCATTTTACGAACGGATCATCGAGCCCTGAAGTGGATGCAGACTATGCAGAATAGCAATTCAAGAATACTGCGCTGGTGTCTGACTCTGCAGCCATATAGGTTTACGATTAAGCACTGTCCAGGTAAAAATAATTGAATTGCTGATTATTTATCCCACTTGCCTAATTCAGATCATCCGGAGGAGGTGAAAGGGAGAAATGTGATGTAGAGCCTTAGCAAGTAAGAGGTAAATGTAAACAAACCAACCTGTTTTGAAAGATCTTTATTTTGGTAATTCTATCTGAGAAACAGTTACATGAAAGGTGCACATTCCATGTTGACCGTTTCTAGATTGGATAAATAATGTGTGTGTATTTATGTTTTGTGTTTCTTTGTCTTACCGGTACTGGGTGTTGACTAGTAGGAGGGTTCGCAACCAGGAAACCGACTTTATGTCATCCTGGAGGGGCGGAGTTGGTCGTTAAGAATGTTGGGACTAAACTTCATGGATGAATATATCTTTGATGAATTTAAGGTTGTCTTATGTAGTGTTAACACTGAAGGTTATTCAAGATGTTGTTTGAAAGCTTGTGGACCCTCTCTAGCTTTATGAATGTTAGTTAAGTAACTAATGAGGGGTTACCATTGGCTAATTTGAAAATGGGAGGAGGAGTTCAAAGCTATAAGAGTTGGGTTGAACAAAAAAACAGGCGTATGTTGGACTAGTAGCCAACTTGTTGAGAGTTTTGTTATTTTTATTTTCTTTTTGGTTTGTTTCTTGTGAATTTCTGTTTGTTGGAACATGATCCTTGTACTAACTTCTTGAAATTGAAACTCTAAGTAAAGATATCTCTCTTTGAAGAATGCTAGAGTCCTTGCCTACTTTCCTATTTGCTGCCATTGCCTCTGCTACCTTATCACAACAACATGAGGACAACACTTGCTAGGTCTATTTTAAACCAGCGAGAGTTAGACGACGTACATAGATGCTGTCCACGTTTCTGTAGTGTAGGGGTGATCACGTTCGCTTTGCCTGCTAAAAGTCCTCGGTTCGAAACCGAGCAGAAACATTGCCTGCTTTAAGCCAAAGAGTGGAATATAATTACAAGCTAAACAAACCTTTAAGCATTCAATGCCCGGTTCCGCAGACAAGGTTTAAGACTAGTCCCAGTCTGATCGAAACTGGGCAAAATCAGACAGAAATCGAACATGAACCTTGTGTTGCTTTTTACAAAAAATGGAGCCAAAATCATTCGCAAAACATGAGAACAACACTTGCGGTGTCTATTTTAAACCAGCGCGAGTTAGACGATGTACATAGAAGCTACACAAACCTTTAAGCATTCAATAACCGGTTTCGCAGACAAGGTTTAAGTCTAGTCCCAGACTAAGATGAATGTTTGAGATGTCTTAACTGAAAAAACTTGCCCTGAAACAGCTTAAAATTTCTGACTGGCAAGTTTTTTGCCAAAGTCAGAGTTTCTGTAGTGTAGTGGTTATCACGTTCGCCTAACATGCGAAAGGTCCTCGGTTCGAGCCCGAGCAGAAACATCGCATGTCTTTTGACGCAGGGCCATTTGAATGCCGTTCATTCCAAGCATTCCTTCTTGCACTTTTGCGGTCACCCGTTATGGTACTGATCAGTTATTTAGGCTGACCTTTTTTCTGTGTTGCAGTGGTTTTAACGTTTACATCACACGTGAAAGGCCCCTGATCGAAACTGGGCAAAATCAGACAGAAATCGAACAAGAACCTTCTGTTGCTTTTTACCAAAATCAAGCCAAAATCATTCGCGAAACATGAGAACAACACTTGCTTGGTCTATTTTAATCCAGCGCGAGTTAGACGACGTACATAGAAGTTGTCCATGTTTCTGTAGTGTAGGGGTGATCACGTTCGCTTTACACGCGAAAGGTTCTCGGTTCGAGACGGAGCAGAAACAATGCATGTCTTTTGACGCAGGGCCATTTGTATGCCGTTCATTCCAGGCATTCCTTCTTCTATCACGTTAGCCTAACACGCGAAGGCCAGTCGCACGTAGGTGTAGAGCGCTGACTAGCCAATAGGAACAGGGGAATGGCCCAGGAGGCGTGTCAAAAATAAACACACATAATCAGAGGTTCGAATCCCACCTCGGCCACAAATATCAAATGAGCCTATGATTATGTGTTTATTGCTTTGGACTCAATGTATTAAAAACTACTACTGTATGATGTCCAAAATGTAATGGAAATGTATGCTGATTAAACAATTACATTATTATAGGGGTTAGTTATTATTGTTTGTTTAGGCTTATATAAAATATTTGAATGTGAATAACTGAAATGATTGAATGAACATTCTGATCATGTTTAAGAAACATCAGTCATCTTTTTTTGTCATGTTTTGAAGATCAACACTTTATTTTGGACAAATTTGTAAATGGTTTTTTAAAAGAAATAAGCACCAAAAACAAAGAAATTGTGTTTTTATTAACAATATTAAAGAATGCAATTTAATATTAGGCAATCATGGTTTCCTGTCTTCCTGTGCCAAATTTGTAGTACTTTTTACGTTTTTATTTGGATAATTAAACAATTATCATTATCCATTCATTGGGGTTCAGAACAAAAATCTCTCAGTTTTGAGCTGCGTTATCAGAATGGGCAGTGGTAGTGTTCTCAGCATTTGTATCTGAATTACTTGTTTAACTGTTTTTGTGTATTTGGAAGGGCACTACAATGCTCTGTTCACTTCCATACATACATGAACACATTGAAATAAAGGAAATAAATAAATATTACAAGTGTAACAATATGTTTATTTATATATACATAGATAAACAGAACCTTGCACAAGCAACGCCTTTACAGTGAACATGAAGAAATGGAAATTAATAAATATTAAATGTATAAATACCAATACAAGTGTAACAATGTGTTTAAATATATACATAAACTTAGAATCTTTGGCAGGCTGATATGACATGCCCAGTCTGTGTAATGTAGCGCAGTCAAGTCATTTTTTCTTATCCTCGATCCACCTCTGCTTCTCAGCCACATAGAATGGAGACTGCTGAAAGTCTCTACATGACATTTCCGCAGTCATTCCCTGAGCCTGATACAGGGAAAACACTTTAGGACAGTAAATGTATTTGCCTGCCACTCCAGGGAAACCATTGTGGATATGAGGATTGTTCGGTCCTTGTTTCAGTGGCTGGTGGCAGAATCTGCAGAGACGACCAGTAGGATGCTCCACTATGGACTTCCTCTTGCTTCTCTCCTCAATCACCCTCTTCCTCTCTGCCCCTCTCTGTTTTAAGGTCCCCAGTTCACGCTGAAAGAAGGGAGTGGTTGAAAAACCTTCAAAAGACATTCTGGGATATGTCAAGCCTTCTGCTGAGTATTTGTCAAATACTTTCTTGGAGCAGTAGAAGTACTTAACATCACCAGCCTGATAAAACAAATGTACTGAGGAGCCATCACCCAGGTAACGAGACTTTGGCTGGCCACAAGCTAAACAAGATCTAGTTAGCGTTTTTTGCATCTGCTGCTGTTGATGCTATACTGCCTGCTGCTTCTCTACAATGTCCTTAACCATCTTCTCAAGCATTGCCCTGTCCAGGGCAACAGCCTCAGGAACGCTCTTTGCCGGTGGATTAAATGGGGCAGGTGGCAGTGTTTTCACTGGAACACTAATAGTTTCACTGCCTGAATGAAGACGCTGCCATAACTGCTGTGTCTCAAGGGGCTTTTCCGGGCTGGTGTTCAGAGACTCGTTTGTGTTTTTCTTCTTAGCAAGGTGTTTTATGTACCTGCTTATGTGCTGCTTTGTGGTTGGGTGTAGAAGGCTGTTGGGGTCAGTGCCGGCACTCTGTACCATAGCAGCATATTCTGCATCAACCTTTTTAAGAAGATCCTTGCTCCCATGGTGCTCGGCCAGCAAACCATCAATGGCATTTCGCATTGGCTCTGGCCATCTGTTGTGGTCAAACACAAAGACTCGACCTCCTGTCTTAATAGGTCCAGTGCGAGCTGCACGAGGAGAAGCAGCAATAGGCAGTGGCGGTGTGCTCGGCAGTTCTGAAGGAGATTCACAAAATATCAAAATTACTGAAAGTATTAGGGTCTTTTTGTGCATACTGTATATGAGGCAGACAGGTTACTACACACATGAATGCCTGTGTCAACAATGTAATTACCTGCATGCAAAATAAATTCCTCAGAGCTTTGTTCCTTCGCTGTCACAGGACTCGGTGTAGAAAATGAATGAAATGAGACAGTCTGTGGGGTGACCTTCGGTTCTGCAGCAAGAGGGGTCTCAACAGAAGAGGGATCATCTGAGGATTCCTGAAATTGAGCAAAATTTGTGCAATAAGTGAGTGAAATACAAAGTATTTTTCTCTAATATAAAAATTAAAGAAGTACCTGAGATGGAAGAAAGAACTCCAAGCCAGATGAAAACTCTTCTTGCATCTCCACATCACCTAGGTCTGTCTTCCTGCTTTTGTTTTTGTTAAAATCAAGAGGCACTGGTCGACAGCCTGGCTCCACATACTCTACGCCAAACTTCTCTCCTGTGTCCCTGCTGGTGACGTACAAGGCTGGATATTTGGGTTGCCCTGTCACCCTCACAGATGCCCTGTTTAACTCCATTATTAACACTGGGTCAAACACTCCCGGCAGGACCAACCCAGGCTGTTTCAATTCAATTCAGTCCACCAGCCGCTGACAATTCCAACGTGCCACACCAGTCATACCCTGAGCCTGGAACAGCTCCGTAGAGACACGATTGCCCGTTACCCACAGGGCCTGATGGAAATGAAACCCCTCCTGTTGTGAAGTGCCTCTGACAGGGATCCACATGGGCACAGCAGCTCCTTCACCCTTCACATGATTCAGCTGTATGGTTCCACCATGTCTGTAGAGGATTCCGCCATCCACCTCAGGGTCACTCAGGCAGCCTCTAAGGATGTGTATACGCTGAATCCACCACAATTTTAACATTGAGGGTTTAAAAAGGAAGATGTTGTTGGGATCCCTTGCAAGATGGAAATGTTGAAGGACGTCTTGCACTCTTTGGACCAGCTCTCTGGGACGAGGTACTTTTGTCCTGCAGTGCTCTGTGATGTGCTGCTTGGTGGGATTATCAGGTTCAATACCACAGAAACTGTATGTTTTTTTCAGTTCCTCCAGATCACTCTGATCCACTACAGAGAAGGCAGAAGAGAGGAACTGGCAGAAGGAGCTATACAGAGGATGGTGCTCTGACACACACTCCCTCGTGAATCGCCGCATACAGTGAAACAAGTCCAGCTTAACATCCATTCCCTCATTGTATTTCCGGCAAGAGGCACTTAAATTACTGAGGTTTCCTGATGTTACCTCGCCACAATAGCATCTGTGGTCCTCCAGGCTTCCCACTGTTGGTGCTCATGAGGTGCTGTGTCCATCAGTCTGAAAGCGGCACAGCAGTCCCTAAGAACACAAAAAGGGAAAAATTCAGTTAAATAAATTCATTACTTTCAGTTACACTTCTTGATGTGATGTGTGATGTGATGATTCGTACCTGTCCACCCAGTGGTACTTGGCTGTGGGAATGCCAGCAGCACTGTACCGATTGGCCAGCCCACAGTACATTGACTCCAGAGACTGCTCACTCTCAGACTGCAGCATTACCCAGGACAGGATCATCCAGTTCTCATTCATCACAGCATAAGATGACATTGTGCCAGATGAGAGGGTCACTTTTCGAGCAACTTTTCGTGTATGATCTGACCTGAACACCTGTCCAAAAGTGCCTTGTAGGAGCTGAGTGAGATTTGCTCCCTGTCGCTGATATTCTTGAAGAAGGCACTCTACCAGATAATGCGCTGTCACAGGTGGGCTCTTTCATATTTAAGGCGAAGCACCTCACACAGCTGGTTGGCCATGTCTTTTGGGGATTTTCCAGAGCGCCTCAGTTCGTCCGTTACTGTTTTACAGATTGCCTTTTTGTGGGTGAGGAAAGCTGGCAAGATGTTTCTGAAACGCTGAGGTAGCATATCCAGCCACAGAGGTTTTTCAGCGAACCAGTATTTTTTGCATGCCTTACAGCAAAGACGTGAAGCAAGGACGTAGTATTGTCCGCTAGTTCCAAGAATCACTCGGAGTCTTCCTACACCAGAGGAGAAAACATGAGGATTTGGACAGCTGTAGAGACAAGGCAGGATGTAGTTGTTTCTAACCCTTTCCATTATACTGTGCTCAGGTTTCCAAATGAAAAAGGGATGGAGCTGGAAGTACTTTGCTGATGGAAGGTCTGTGGTTGTCTCTATCAGCTCAGGCTGAGGTGGATAGCGCCACAAGGAGACCATATTCATGAGGTGTCTTACTGGTTGTGATCCTGGTCAAAGCCGCATGGACTCCATCTCTGTTTTCATCCAAATGTTTTGATGGAGTGAGCAGTTCCAGCGGCTAATATCTTGCAAATAGCTGGGAACAGGGGCTTCTGTCCATGTAGAGGACATTGGTGCAGGTGCTGTAGGTTCTGGTTATGTAGCAGGGGCTGGAGGGTGTACAGAGCCTTCACCCATTGGAGACTGTGGTGGTAGAACTGCAAGGAACAGAAAGAAAAGGAAATTATACACTGGAAAAACATAATATCTTACTAAGCATTTTTGTCTTGTTTTCTAGTAAAAAGTTCTAAAGAGATTTTAAATCAAGATACATTTACTTGACACGAACAGTGACGTAAGATACTGTATGTTGTCTTTTTTTATGAAAAGAAAATATAAGAATTAAGTAAGTTTAAAACATGCAAAACAATCTTTCAATGGTGTAAGAAAGGGTATCTTTAGTTTGACCTATTTCTACTGACCTACTTTCCTTGTCAAGCAAATGTATCATATATCATATATATATATATATGTACACACATAATGTGTCATTAATTGTCTTGACTACCTTTTTTGGTCAGGTAGGTGGGAACAGGGGCTTCTGGAGGGCGTACAGAACCTTCACCCTTTGAAGAAGGTCTGTGCACATGACCGAATGGAACAGGAGGCTACGATGATAGAACTACATGGAAGACAAAGTAAATATATATACACATATATATATAAATACAAACAGTATATACATATATATTGGATATAAATACAAACAGCATATATATATACATACATACATACACACACACAACATATATGAAACATTGAATGCACACAATGTGTCTTGTTTTGACTACCTTTTTTGGTCAGGTAGGTGGGAACGGGGGCTTCTGTCCGTGTAGAGGACATTGGTGGAGGTGCTGATTGTGCAGCAGGTGCTGGAAGGGCTACAGAGCCTTCACCCTGGGAAGAAGGTCTACGCACAGGAGCTGGCGGAACAGGAGAACTGAAGACTCCATGTGATGTTGGTGGAGGCTTTGGTAGAACTGCATGGAACAGTAAAGTCAATTTAAAGAAAAAAACAATGTGCACGCACACACAGGCAGGCAGGCACATGCAAATACACCCACGCACTCAGGCACACGCAAATGCACGCACTCAGGCACACGCAAATGCACGCACTCAGGCACACGCAAATACACACGCACAAACACACGTGCTGTTTTTTTATTGACTTGGCTGTCAAAACAAATCACTAGAGTAATTTTATTTGGATTTACTTGCCTTATTGTAAAAATGCATTCAATTCATGAAGTGCACTCAACCTCACCCCTGGTATGTTCAATCCTAACAGTAGTTAGAACAAAAGAACATGTTTTTTAGAACAGGCAAGAACACTGCCAGAACCATAAATATGATAATAAAACATCAGAAATGGAGGATAAGTATGTATGTAACAGAATATGCCTCCAAAACTGATGTGGAAAATAACCTGTTGTAGACAAGACTGTGGATCCAGTGGCTCCAGATGATCCAATAAAATAAACATTATAATTTGAATAGTTTCACTGAAGTATGTGCAGTTTGTTGACATGGTTTATTTATATATAACAAACATGACATGATTCTTGATTCACTTACCTAGCTGTGTGAGATATTTTGTTGGAGAAAGACTCAGCATCATCCTATCCAGTTCCTCATCCTCCTCTATTTCTATAAAACAAAACAAATGCATCAGTAGGCTTCAAGAATAAATTTAAGCAAATATGTGTGAACTTTATTAACTCACCTGGATGGTCAGAGGCAGCACGTGAAGGAACATGTGGTCTTGCAGAGGAAGTTGATGGTGAGGGGAAAGGAGGATGGTTTTCAGTCAAATGTATTTGTTGCTTTAAAAGATACTGCTGCAACTTATACATTTTACTGCCCGGAACACATTTCTGCCTTATTATAAAAGCAGCATATCCATCAGCCCTGGTATTCCAAATTTTCCTCCAAGTGTCTTGTGCTCTTGTTCCAAATCCAACAATATTGTCATCGTCGCTAAAAACTGGCACTGGATCTGGCCTTTGAGATAGATATAGTTTAAGATCCTCAATTTCCTTAAAGCTTCTTGCGTATTCAAGAAAGGAAATGAGGCTATCTTTGCCAGGACCCTCTGGGTTGAACTGCCCAGCCTGTTCTTCCTCCTCAACCTTACTGGACAGGTACAAAGTATAGCCGACATCATTCTCCAGTAACCACCTGATGGACTTGCCTTTGTACTTGCCAAACTGAAGGATGTATTCTCCTAACACCTCTCGCCTGTCTGATACATCCCCTCCTCTCTGTAACGCGACAGAACCAGACAGGGCATTGATCCTAACCAGCTCTTCTCTCCGAGGTACTGATTTGTCCTGCAGTAAAGGGTTGTCTTTAATTCTTCTTGCCTCTTCTGATGGGTCACGGCGTAAATGGCCTAATGGCACTTTCCTGAAAGACACTTTGACTCTCCCGGGGAGAAAAACGGGTTTCTGCATGTTGCTGACCTGAAATTATGACCACATTTACATACTTAATGAAATGAAATAATACAATAACTATATTACAGTAATATTAAAGTGTCACTAATATGTTTTACATTTATTTAAACCTGGTAAAGTATTGTAAGTATTGTAAACTGTTCAGCACCTTCTTAAGCACAAAATCCTCTTATTACAATCATTTCTCAATTATACTCTGAGTCTGAAGACTTAAGTATTGATGCTTTAAATGACACTTTGACAGAATAGGAATAAATTACATTTTGTGTGTGTGTGTGTGTATAGGTAGTTTACAAATAATTCATACATGTCCTATGGTGTGACAGCAAGCTTTAGAAAACAAGTGGTTACATATTACAGTTTTTCTCGATTGCTAAAACACTAAAGCCCATTGGCTGAACCAAGTTCTCAGTTGCCTGAACTCATTTAGCTATTTGTGCAGTCTTTTGTCAGTACCTTACACCCTTTCACATGGTAAAACACAATATGCACTCTAAACACAATCTCATTCTCAAACCCCATTCTGCACTCTAATGCACATGTCATCCATACTGGTAAACACAAGTGGCAACAACCACTGGAATGAATAAGGGTGGAATTCTGTAGTGTAGGGGTGATCAAGTTTGCTTTACACGCGAAAGGTCCTCGGTTCGAGACCGAGCAGAAACAACGCATGTCTTTTGACGCAGGGCCATTTGAATGCCTTTCATTTTAAGCATTCCTTCTTGCACTTTTGGGGTCACCCGTAATGGTACTGATCAGTTATTTAGGCTGACCTTTTTTCTGTGTTGCAGTGGTTTTAACGTTTACATCACACGTGAAAGGCCCCGGATCGAAACTGGGCAAAATCGGCAGAAATCGAACAAGAACCTTGTGTTGCTTTTTACCAAAATCAAGCCAAAATCATTCGCGAAACATGAGAACAACACTTGCGTGGTCTATTTTAAACCAGCGCGTGTTAGACGGCGTGCATAGAAGCTGTCCACGTTTCTGTAGTGTAGGGGTTATCATGTTCGCTTTACACGAAAGAGAGAGGCGTGTCGCAGACTTTTGTAACGGTTTGAATCTGTAGTCTAAGATCGTAAATTCTACGAGAGATGACCCAAAAGCAGACGCAAACTCCCCGTCTGGCAATTGAAACCCGGTCTTAGTGCAGGCGGTGTCTGTTTTGCCGAACTGCAGGTGGCTACATTGTGCCTAAATGCAATCTGTAACTCGTATCATCCACATTTGAAAAGAAATGCTTGATGTTCTTTGGGGTCACATTCAAATAATTCAAAAAAAAGTTAGTGGAAAGAAGATTCAAATTGCTGTTCAGGATTTTGGATGTGTGCAGGAGTAAGGCTGAAAGCTTGGCTCTTTAGAATCTGTGAAGACTTTCCTAATCCTCCTCTAGTTCACAATGGCTTTCTTCTTCACATAACCACACTTTAACCTGTTGTTGATAGAAATTCAATAGAAGAACAAGGAGTCCTTACCACATCCTTGTACTGCCTCAGCTGGAAGAGTCAGAGATTTGTTCTTTATTTCCTTGGCAGATCCAGATCCCAGCACCAGTGGCTGGCAGACTGTAAGCTTCAGGAACAGCTCTTCAGAGTTGGTGATTGCACCGGTTTGTTGATGGACGAGAGCTTCACTTCTTTAGCCCCTCCCAGATCGAATGTTTAGGGATGAGCCCGCACCAAAGATTACCCCCTTAAACATTGCGGTGCAAAAAAGGAAGCATGCTGGTTCAAGTACAGTTGGCTGTAGCTCAAGTTTCTCTTGATCTACGCATTAAAACGTACGCCTTTATCGAAAGAATTCCGTGGAGTGAAACCACTGTGAGTTCAACGTACTTTTGACAGCTCCGCTCACAGCAGGCCTTGGTGAGCGTTTTAGGAATTTGAGAGTTTAAGAATCCGCCTTTGTCTGATTGCCTCTGCACTTCGCTCTCTCCTGTCTGTTTTTAGGCTCTTGGCTCTCCTCTGTTTGATGCGGGTTTATTGTCAACACGTGCTCAGATAGATGGAGAGTTTTGTGCGTTGCTCTTCAAATGTGTGGTTTTACCATGCTTCCTCTGTGATGGACAACAGTGGAAGTACATATCCCTTCCAATTCGGCTACCGGATGCTGTGGTCTCCCGTATGGTCTAGCGATTTGGATTCCTGGTTTTCAGGGTAAAAGCAATGCACACACCATATGGGAGACTATTGTCATGTGTGTCCAGGGGCCATAGCGAGGAGTGATTCCGGGCCTTGAATTTGCATACTCACATATTCTGACAGAAAATAAGAATATTGACCGCTTTAAATGAAGAGCCCTGATTTACGTTAAGGGCTATGTGTATGGCTTTATTATCCCAAGGAGTTTCCGTGCCTTTAACCTGTTTCATAAATAAAGTTAACCCTACATTAATTTAAACTTAGTCCTGCTCCTTATGCGATGCAATAATTGTGCTTTCTCACCTCACATGAAATTGATGAATCAGATTTATTGAAAAGTTGAGTATTTTTCCGGTTGATCTTACTTCTATTTTCATAAAACATTACATACCGAAATGTCAGGCTATTCTGTCACTGAAATGAAAACGGCAAACTGGCCGTAATAAATCTCAGCTGGCAAAAGTATAATTTGAACCTACGCCTCCGAAGAGACTGGACCCTTAATCCAGCGCCTTAGACCGCTCGGCCAAGCTACCTTGAATAGGCATGTTCTGCCGCCGGTTTCCACCATTGTGTTTAACAGTAGCCCCACTGTGACTTTTTGTAGACAGTCTAGAGCATGATGACATGCTGTTCATCAAGTACACCTGTACCGGGTAACGTGGCTCTGGGAGATGGCAGGCAAGTGAAAGTCCGACGTGCTTTAAACATTGCCCTGACAGCTCATAAAAGGCTATGAAGTATGTACACATTGTTTTACATTGAACGTGTTCTACATTGTTATATAACTAGTTGCATCGACAACCCATCGAGCAACCCTGTACCGGTCAATTTGGCTCTGGAGGTAAAAGGAAAACTACACTCGCCACGCTCCAAGCGGAGCAAAGACCCACTGGCAGAGAAAACATTTGTAAAATCACATAAAAGGCTATAAAGTATGTACAGATTGTTTTACATTGAACGTGTACTACATTGTTATATACCTAGTTGCATCGACAACAAATCGAGGACACCTGTACCGATCAATTTGGCTCAGATGGTCTGCAGGTGTCAGTAGACCTTTCTGATGCAGGGGTGTTCAGTCCTATCTCTGGAGGCGATGTCATCTGTTGATTGCAGTTCATCAAGTACACTTGAACCGGGTAACAGGGCTCTGGGAGCTGGCTGGTAAGTGAAAGTCAGACGTGTTTTAAAAACTGCCTTGACTGCTCGTCTTTGGTCTTTTATCTGGTCGTGTTATCCTTAAAGGTCCCTGCCACGAAAACATTTGTAAAATCACATAAAAGGCTATAAAGTATGTACACATTGTTTTACATTAAAAGTGTGCTACATTGTAATATACCTAGTTGCATCGACAACCCATCGAGCACACCTGTACCAGTCAATTTGTGTTATATCAGGCGATAATCTAGCATTCTGTCCATCATTTAAGGCTACAGCGCCAGGGGTCATTTGTGGACTAATATTCATAAGTCATAAACTTACGAACATGGCCATAATAGCTCAATTGGTAGAGCGTTAGACTGAAGATCTAAAGGTCCCTGGTTCGATCTCGGCTTTCAGTAAGCGTGCCTCTGTCCGATGCTTTGCTCTCGTTATACCGGAGCTCCTGGCTTCACAAGATCGAGCGCCCTATTCTTTGGGATCTGGCAGGTCGAAAGCAGCTTGATATCGGCTTTCAGTGTAATGGTTAGTACTCTTGACTCTGAATCCAGCTATTCGAGTTGAAATCTCAGTGAGACCTCTCATCAAAACTCCACACTTTTTCGAGGAGTCCCTGCCAGACATTTTTAGCGCCCCACTCTTTGGGAACCGAGGGCTGCACTGAGGCAGAGTCAGTAATGAATTGATGAGTTTATTTCAAAACCGTCACGGTTTTTCCTGTAGCTCAGTGGTAAGAGCGCAAGGTTGTGGGTTCAATCCCAGGGGATTGCAAATACCTATGTAAAAATATTCCCACAAGGGAAACGAATAAAACAATCAATTACCGAGTTAAGAGGAGTTATACACCAGATCCTAAATTTTACATAGACTCCATAAGACAGCCTAGAGGTATTTTTTGCGTACGTCAGCGGAAGCCCTCGTGGGACAAAAAGGAGCAGAGGGGAAACGAGCCAGCCAGGAGTCGAACCTGGAATCTTCTGATCCGTAGTCAGACGCGTTATCCATTGCGCCACTGGGCCTCCCTGAGTCAGGAAGAATGCGAAGCGACAGCAGCCAAAGGGGCAGAAAAAACTCACGCTCGATCGAACACACCTGTGCCTGGTAATTAAGCCCTTCAGAGGATTACTAGCAACCTCAAAGCAGCTGTGGTTGGACTACAGGAACTGCGTTCCGCACCCTCACGATGTCTGACAGAAATCAGCACACCGACATTTCCATGTAAAGCCAGCGTGTGTAAAGTAATGTCGGAAGTGGGATTCGAACTCACGCCTCCAGTTGAGACTGCGACCTGAACACAGCGCCTTAGACTGCTCGGCCATCCTGACTGTTGGGGCAACAGGCTTCTCAGCAACCGTACAGCTACGACTTTCGGAATGACTCTTGATTGCAGCCATTCAATGGCACACAAGCCATTTCGAAAAAACGGCCGGCCACGAGTGCAATTCCCGGGGGGACAGAGGAGACCTGTCCCCCGTCACTTTTCGACACTTCACTTCACTCTTCCATTTGATGCTTATTTATAAACCACGAGGTCTTGTTTCTACTTTAGCAAGAATTATATATATTTCACCAATTGCATTAATGATCAGCATGTTAAGAGCATTTCCTAACGAACCCTGTTTTAATTGGGAAGATAATTTAGAATCAGTTCTGGTATAAATGGCATGGAATGGAGGCATTGGTATAAGCTTTGTCAGTACTTTGCTCGTGATGAATCAGTTTCAATTGTTACACTTTGCTTGTATGTTCAGTAGTTTTTACTTCAAAATAAGAAAAAAGACGGCTTTAATTGAACAGCGCTGATTTACGGTAAGGGCTATGTGTATGGCTTTATTATCCCAAGGAGTTTCCATCCCTTTAACCTGTTTCATAAAAAAGTTAACCCAGTCATTTAAACTAAGTCCTGCTCCTTATGCGATGCACCACTTGTGCTTTCACACCTCATATGAAATTGATGAATCCGATTTAATGAAAAGTTGTGTATTTTTGTGGTTGTTGATACTTTTATTTTCATAAAACATTGCAAACTGAAAAGTCAGGCTATGCTGTCACTGAAATGAAAACGGTCAGACCAGAGTTGCGCCACGGTGTCCGACGGACGCTGCCACAGAGTCTTAGCCCACAGCGATTTCCTATGTTTTCTCATATTGTATCACATCATGGTCACAAGCAAGAATATCCATTCTTAGAACTCCCCGCAGCCTGTTTATACGTGTAGTTCCCTTTCAACACAAACGTTTGGCAGAAACCAAATGGAAAGCTTCCCTGTTATATCAAAAAAAGGCCTAGTCTCTTTTTCACTTTTGACCGTTGCTGTCTAATGAATTGTGCCGTGTCACGTTTCGTTGGTGCAGTTTGGCAGCGCGTCAGTCTCATAATTGGAAGGTCGTGAGTTCGAGCCTGACACGTGGCAGCGTTATGGGAAATTATTTTGAACTGGTTTCAGATCCACCAGGAATCCATTTACTTGCAGGTAACTTGTTCATGTACCTTTGGACAGACTGCCTCATTTGAGGAAACACATCTTGGCGGCACACGCGGCTCCCGCAGAGGAATGTTCACGAGCTTTTGTTCCCTGGTGGTCTATTGGCTAGGATTCGGCGCTCTCACCGCCGCGGCCCGGGTCCGATTCCCGGTCAGGGAAAGCTGTTTTGGACGCACCGCCGTCTGAGGTATTTTTGTGGGACATATTGAACAATGGCCTTTGACAGTCTCCAAGGCTTAAAAAGACGCTTCCATGGAGCCGATTTTTCTGGAGGCATTTTTTGCGTACGTCAGCGGAAGCCCTCGTGGGACAAAAAGGAGCGGAGGGGCAATGAGCCAGCCAGGAGTCGAACCTGAAATCTTCTGATCAGTAGTCTGTATCCGTTATCCATTGTGACACTGGCCCTCCCTGACGGCATTCAGGAAGAATGCGAAACGACAGCAGGCAAAGGGGCTCGAAAAAACTCACGCTCGATCGAACACACCTGTGCCTGGTAATCAACCCCTTCAGAGGATTTCTAGCAACCTCAAAGCAGCTGTGGTTGGAGCTAGCCGTACATTTTGACTCCAGGAACTGCGTTTGGCACCCTCACGCTGTCTGACAGAAATCACCACACCGATGTTTCCATGTAAAGCCGAGCCTGGAGTCTCCAACGTGTACAAAGTAATGTCAGAAGTGGGATTCGAACCCACGCCTCCAGAGGAGACTGCGACCTGAACGCAGCGCCTTAGACCGCCCCTTGCTGCCTATTGATGGCGCTACACCGCGAAAGTGCCGAAACGCGCCCTGGTGGGGTATCTGACAAAAAGTCGTCGGATATGAACGCCGACCGCGCCAGGCGGTGTGCGGGCACTCAGAGGTCCAAGCGAGCCATCGAGATGTACGAAAAATAAGGAAAATATTTAACTTCGCGTCTCGACCTAGCCCCCTCGGTATGTTGTCGAGGGCCACGTAACGCAACTTTCTGTCAAGTTTCAGGCTCCTGGGGCCTGCGTGGGCCGTACGGGAGCCTCTGACACCCGCAACCTATCCCATTCATTTTCATAGGCTCATGATGGACACAGCCGCAGAATGGTCCGATTGGCCTAATTTTCACGTATGTGGCTTGTCACAGGCCCCCGGGTCGGGTCTTGGAGTTCCGCGCCCCTCCAACCTATTTGACCGCTCGGTTTGCCAGAAAAGACACCGACAGCCTACAAATAGGCTACTAATGTACGCTCTAGAATACAAGGGTCAAAAGGTCACAGGGCCTTGATGTTCGTCAAGGTATACCATGGTGGTCCCATGAACCTTGACAGCGAGTGTGGTCATTCTAGGTCACTTCTAGGTGCCATTTTTGTGAAAAAAGATTGAACCTCACTCTGGTTCATTTTGCCAATGAAAGAGGCTCTTTGTGTCTTTCAGTCGAAGAGGCCTGAATGAGAGATTTCTGTGAAACACCTGAAAATGTTTGCTTTGGCTCTAGAAAGCCGCCCTTTCGGTATGTGTAACAGGGGCCTACAGACTACCAGAATATAATTTTGGGGGCCTCTAGAGTGACACTCGTAACCTATCCCATTCATTTTCATAGGTTCATGATGGACACTGCCACAAAATCCAGGGGTCAAAAGGTCACAGGGCCTGGATATGCAAAAAGTTTGACCGCCAGGGGCTCCCCTATAGGGATCTCGAGTTCCTTGTCTCTAGACACTAACCTAGACCCATTTCTTCCTGGAATTAATTGCCAATCCCTTAGCCTATCCACTTATCCATAGAGAACAATGGGAGGAAGAGAGATGTATGAAAAAGAAGAAAAAATATTTAATAGAACGTCACCAACTAGCCCTTTAGGTATGTCGTTGAGGGCTACTAGACGCAACTTTCTGCAAAGTGTTGGGCTCTTGAGGCCTGCGCGGGCCGTACGGGAGACTCTGACACGCACAACCTATTCAGGTGTGCTCATAGGTGGCTATTGTACGATGACCCCAGAACTGACCCTGGAGGTTCGAATGACCCCAATTCAAATTCTATATCTAGTCAAGGCCCCCTCATTCGTTTCCTAGCATACGGAGTGCGTACGGCCACGTTATTTGCTATATTGCCGTTTTGGGGTTCATGTGAGACTTTAATTTTTTGGGAATATTTTTTGTGATTTTTTTTCGAGCACTTGCCCTACTGCGATGGGTATGGGCTTTGAATATGTGTTGCTTAATGATGTGAAGGACTAGTATTCGAAGCCCCAAAGCTTTTGCACAAAATTTAAGCATAATTATGAATAAAAACCTGGGCAGAGACATAATTCTGTCAAAAGTCCACTTTAATGCAAAATAAGCATTTAAACAGCCTGAATTGTGTAATATATCTTTATGGGGTGCTTCTAGAATGCATATCTGTGAGATTGTGACACTAAAACTGTTAAAAGTCTTAAAATGAACCTTTTTGAGCCAAAAGGCCCATTGAGAACAACAGGAGGAACAGAGATGTATGAAAAATAAGGAAAAATATTTATCTTTTCGTCTCGACCTATCCCCCTCGGTATGTCGTCGAGGGCCACGTGACGGAACTTTTTGTTAGTTTTCGGGCTCCTGGGGCCTGCGCGGGCCGTACGGGAGCCTCTGACACGCGTAACTTATTCTGGTGTGCTCATAGGTGGCTATCGTACGATGACCCAGTTAATTAATTTGGAATATTTTTTGTGATTTTTTTTTCGAGCACTTGCCCCACTGTGAGGGCTATGGGCTTTGAATATGTGTTGCTTAATGATGTGAAGCACTAGCATTCGAAGCCCCAAAGCTTTTGCACAAAATTTAAGCATAATTATGAATAAAAACCTGGGCAGAGACATAATTCTGTCAAAAGTCCACTTTAATGCAAAATAAGCATTTAAACAGCCTGAATTGTGTAATATTTCTTTATGGGGTGCTTCTAGAATGCATATCTGTGAGATTGTCACACGAAAACGGTTAAAAGTCTTAAAATGAACCTTTTTGAGCCAAAAGGCCCATTGAGAACAACAGGAGGAACAGAGATGCATGAAAAATAAGGAAAAATATTTATCTTTTCGTCTCGACCTATCCCCCTCGGTATGTCGTCGAGGGCCACGTGACGCAACTTTTTGTTAGTTTTCGGGCTCCTGGGGCTTGCGCGGGCCGTACGGGAGCCTCTGACACGCGTAACTTATTCTGGTGTGCTCAAAGGTGGCTATCGTACGATGACCCAGTTAATTAATTTGGAATATTTTTTGTGATTTTTTTGAGCACTTGCCCCACTGTGAGGGCTATGGGCTTTGAATACGTGTTGCTTAATGAGGTGAAGGACTAGCATTCGAAGCCCCAAAGCTTTTGCACAAAATTTAAGCATAATTATGAATAAAAACCTGGGCAGAGACATAATTCTGTCAAAAGTCCACTTGTATACAAAATAAGCATTTTAACAGCCTGAATTGTGTAATATATCTTTATGGGGTGCTTCTAGAATGCATATCTGTGAGATTGTCACACGAAAACTGTTTAAAGTCTTAAAATGAACCCTTTTGAGGCAAAAGGCCCATTGAGAACAACAGGAGGAACAGAGATGTATGAAAAATAAGGAAAAATATTTAACTTTGCGTCCAGACCTAGCCCCCTCGGTATGTCGTCGAGGAACACGTGACGCAACTTTCTGTTAGGTTTCGGGCTCCTGGGGCCTGCGAGGGCCCTACGGGAGCCTCTGACACGCGCAACCTATTCAGGTATGCTCATAGGTGGCTATCGTACGATGACCCCAGAACTGACCCTGGAGGTTCGAATGACCCCAATTCAAATTCTATGTCTAGTCACGGCCCCCTCTTTCGTTTCCTAGCGTAACGAGTGCGTACGGCCACGTTATTTGCTATATTGCCAGTTTTGGATCCATGTGACACGTTGATTTTTTTGGAATATTTTTTGTGATTTTATTTCGAGCACTTGCCCTACTGTGAGGGCTATGGGCTTTGAACATGTGTTGCTTAATGAGGTGAAGGACTAGCATTCGAAGCCCCAAAGCTTTTGCACAAAAATAAAGCATAAATATGAATAAAAACCTGGACAGAAACATAATTCTGTCAAAAATCCACTTGTATGCAAAATAAGCTTTTTATCACCCTGAATTGTGTGATATATCTTTATGGGGTTCTTCTAGAATGCATATCTGTGGGTTTGTCATAGGAAAGTTGTTTAAAGTCTTAAAATAAGACATTTAAAGTATTGTCCAATGGAAGCCTACGAGGTCACTGTCAAATAAGTTATGACTGTCACTTCCGGTGTTTTGATGACTCACAGGAAGTCCCAGTCGTAGCTTATTTGACGGTGCCCCCATAGGTGTCTCATGGCCACACCATTTCTATGTTATGAATGTACACTTTGTCCATTATTTACCTATGAGGTCCCCATTAAATAAGTTAGGAATGTACATGCCACAAATAACTTATTTGACAGGGTCTCCATAGGTTAGTAATGGACAAACCGATATTAGGCTTAATAAACGTGTTATAAGGCTGTAATTAACAGGTAATGGCCAAATAAGTCAAATGCATCCCACTCATAACACTTTTGACACATTACCCGTAGGTTTCAAATGTACACACCTTGTTTAGGCTTATGGGGCACAACTGTGAGCTGTAAAGCACATCACCACGAAGCCCAGTGTCTCCTGTGTGCTTTACAGTTGGTTTGAGCTGAATAACTCATTGAATAATAACACATATAGGCATTGTCCATTATTTACCTATGAGGTCCCCATTAAATAAGTTAGGAATGTACATGCCACAGATAGCTTATTTGACAGGGTCTCCATAGGTAAATAATGGACAGACCGTTGTAAAGCTTAATAAATATGTTATAACGCTGTAATTAACAGGTAATAACACATACAGGCATTGTCCATTATTTACCTAAGAGGTCCCCATTAAAAAAGCTAGGAATGTACATGCCACAGATAACTTATTTGACAGGGTCTCCATAGGTTAGTAATGGACAAACCGATATTAAGCTTAATAGACGTGTTATAACGCTGTAATTAACAGGTAATGGCCAAATAAGTCAAATGCATCCCACTCATAACATTTTGACACATTACCCGTATGTTCAAAATGTACAGAACTTGTTTAGGCTTATGGGGCACAACTGTGAAGCACACAAGAGAGACTTGGCTTCGTGGTGATGTGCTTTACAGTTGTTTGAAGTGAATAACTCATTGAATAATAACACATGTAGGCATTGTCCATGAATACCTACAAGGTCCCCATTAAATAAGTAAGGAATGTACATGCCACAGATAACTTATTTGACAGAGTCTCCATAGGTAAATAATGGACAGACCGTTTTTATGCTTCTGGAGCACAAATATGAGCTTTAAAGTACATCATCACGAAGGACCGTGTCTCTTAGGCACTCTGCGATGGTTTCGGCAGTATAACTCATTGCCGAAGTAAACAAGACCACTTACAGGGTTCTCGCCCTGTGTACCAGTCGGGGCCACATTCAATTATATCGCAGGTGTGAGAAAACTAGGTTTGGATACAAATTGCGCTTTTATGACTCTAAATTTGAAGCGAAGGGCTCTTGGGTGTTTGGGCGTGCGTCACACCGCCGCTGGGGGACTATCGGCTCGAATATGGCCAGTCGGCACCGATACGGAGCGGAAGTCGGCGGCCGGCAACATGAACCACACGTCTAGGGTCCTTTGGGGCGTCGGGGAGTGTCCGGGGAGTCGTGTGGGCCTCCGATATGTTTAGGCTGCAAGGGGGATGCATAGGCGCTTTGTGGACGGAGGCGTGTCCATTGGGATGCCCCGCCCAAAATAGGTGCCAAGGGGGATGCGTAGGTGATTTGTGTACGGCGGGTGCGGAGCCGGGCCCTAGGATGCAAGGGGACGTTTAGGCTTCATTCTGACAGCCCACTCAACACCTAATCGATGCGCGCCAAATAGGTTACAGGCGTACGTGCAGTCGCCCTCTGGTTGCATCGCCTCATATTGCCCCTAACCTTGTTTCCGTGGAGCGCTTTTCGGGCATTTTTCACTGCGGATCGCGTTCGGGCAACTTCTCCTTCGTTTCGGGACCACCGCGCGACCTGGCAAAAATCTGGGGGCGCTGGCGCGCAGCGTCCATTTGGTGCCGTCCATATCGCGTCATTTAAGTTACCCAATACATCTGATGGCCTATCCCAAGGAGTTTCCGTCCCTTTACCTGTTTCATAAAAAAGTTAACCCTACAGTCATCTGTGCTGTTCCTTATACGATGCACTAATTTTGCTTTCACTCCCCATATGAAATTGATGAAACAGATTTAATGAAAAGTTGTGTATTTTTGTGGTAGTTGTTACTTTTATTTTCATAAAACATTGCATACTGAAATGTCAGGCTGTTCTGTCACTGCAATGAAAACGGTCAGACTAGAGTTGCGCCACTGCGTCCGACGGACGCTGCCAAAGAATTTTAGCGGACAATGATTTCCTACGTTTTCTCAGATTGTATCACATCATGGTCACAAGCAAGAATATCCATACTTAGAACTCCCCGCAGCCTATTTATATGTGCATTTCCCTTCCAACACAAACGTTTGGCCGAAACCAAATGGATAGCTTCCCTGTTATATCAAATGGATAGCTTCCCTGTTATATCAACAAAAGGCCTAGTCTTTTCACCTATGACCATTGCTGTTTAATGGTCCGAGCCGTGAAACGCCTCCTTGGCGCAGTTTGGCATCGCGTCAGTCTCATAATCTGAAGGTCGTGAGTTCGAGCCTCACACACGGCAGCGTGGTGGGAAATTCTTTTGAACTGAACACTGGCTCCATTAAGGATACACATCTTGCCGGCACGCCATGCTCCCGCATAGGAGCATTAATGAGTGTGTGCTCCCTGGTGGTCTAGTGGTTAGGATCTGGCGCTCTCACCGCCGCGGCCCGGGTTCGACTCCCGGTTAAGGAATACTGTTTTGGAAGCACTATGGCTGTTTTTCGTGGCACTCTGAAAACAATGGCCTTTCAAGGTCTGCAAGAGACGCTTCCTTCGAGCCGGATTCGAACCGGCGACCTAAGGATGACCAGTGAGATGCCTACAGTCCTCCGCTCTACCAACTGAGCTTTCGAAGGCCAGGATATCTGCTATCGTCTGAGCAATTTTTGGTCATTGTCGGCGGAAGCCCTCGTTGCACAAAAAGGAGGGGCAACGAGCCAGCCAGGAGTCGAACATAGAATCTTCTGATCCGTAGTCAGACGCGTTATCCATTGCGCCATTTGCCCTCCCTGATGGCATTGTGCCTGGGAATCAATCCCTTCAGAGGATTACTAGCAACTTCAAGGCAGATGTGGATTGAAACCCTTACACTGTCTGACATAAGTTAAAGCACTGCCTTTTCAGTGTAAAGCCACTTAATAAATTGCTCGTGCACGTACGTGTCGACCCGGTCCCCAATTATGAAACACTAGCCCCCCCCGGCCCGTGGACCAACTATTTTTCCCCCTTACTCACTATTTTGTCAAACTCCACCAATGAGGGGCAGGGTCACCGCCCACGCCCCCCTGGCCCGCGGACCCACTATTTTTCCCCCTAACCAACTATTTCGTAAAAACTCCACCACTGAGGATAAAGGGTCACGTAGGGCCATCGGCCATGCCCCCCCGGCCTTACATCGGCTACGTAGTAGCAGACTTTCATATCCAGGGGGTCGAGGTCCGACAAAAGGGCGTCGTCATCGTCCGAGATCAGTGTCTGGGGACCCACCGAGCCCTTTTGGGCATGAACGTTATTTCAGAATGTTGGGAAGAGCTGTTCCGGAGTCTGCCCACCCTAGGACCCCCTTCCACCGAGAACCGAGAATGGGAACGTCTAATTGCAGACTGTCGTAGGATCCATATTGCTAGAGCACAGTATGACCGGGAAGATGTCGGTCGGGTAGTCTGCAGGTATGCCCTTTCTGTTCCGGTGAGGAGTGAGGCCATTGTATGGGCCCGGTTGCCAAGCCGATTGGATAGACCGGACGACTGGGTCCTTGTGGAGCCGCACGGGAATTGTCGGGCATGACGGGTGGCTGTGAAAGTGCAGAATACCAGCTCATTCCCTGTTAGCCTCCATCGTCATCAGCAACTAGTCCGGGTGACATCAGTGGAACCTCAGCAAGTGCGAGAAAGCAGAGATGTGTGTTTCAGCCGAGTGGATGCTGCGGTGGTAGAAGTGGCTATTACGCAAGAGGACCCGCGAATAGATCTGGTTGAAGGCGGGGTGCCGGACCATCTGACAAGAGAGTCCCTATGGGGAGTGGGGTTGGAGGAGGACCAGCGGTGTCAGCTTCAGGACCTTTTGAGCAAGTGGCGGCATGTGTTTTCCACCCATGAAGAGGATTGCGGTTGTACTGGCATTGTGAGACATCAGATTCCCATGGGGGACGCAGCCCCAAGTCGGGAACGTTATCATCCAGTACCACCGACACTTTATTCCGAGGTTCGTGCCCTGTTGAGGGGGATGCTGGAGGGGGGCATTATCCGTGAGAGTAGTAGTCCCTGGGGGGCCCCTATTATCTTAGTGCGGAAGAAGAGTGGAACTTGGAGGTTCTGCCTAGACTATCGGAAGCTGAACCACGTGACAAAGAAAGATGCCTTCCCACTACCACGAATCGAGGACTCTCTCACGAGCCTAACCCAAGCCGCATGGTACTCCACGCTGGACTTAGCCAGTGGGTACTGGCAGGTCCAGGTAGAAGAGAGGGATAGAAAGAAGACCGCTTTTACCACCCCCTTCGGCCTCTTCGAATGGGACAGGATGCCATTCGGACTCTGCAATGCTCCTGCAACCTTCCAGCAACTCATGCAGCGTTGCCTGGGGGGGCAACTGGTTGATTCCACACTGGTGTACTTGGATGACGTCATTGTCTTCTCCCCGGACTTTGCAACTCATTTACTCCACCTTGAACAAGTGTTCCAAGCTATGGAAAGGTACGGGCCAAAGTTGCGGCCGGAAAAGTGCCAACTGTTCCAGAGGGAAGTGAAATTTCTGGGTCATTGCGTCAGTGCTGCTGGAGTCTCCCCAGACCCAGAAAAGGTATCGGCTGTGCAAGGTTGGGAGCCCCCTAAAACTGTTCGACAGGTGCGATCCTTTTTTCATAAAGGAGCTGTAGTTCGAATCATTCCGCTCCGCCGGATGGAGACTTCGACTTGCATATGCAATCACTCTTTCCACTCCCTGCTGGCGCTCCTGGCGATGAAGTGGGCGATGAGTGAAAAGTTCAAGGATTATCTATGGGAAGGCCTGCTTACCATCTACCATCTGAGGTATTTTTTGCACACGTCAGCTTTAGCCCTTGTGGGACGAAAAGGAGCGGAGGGGCAACGAGCCAGCCAGGAGTCGAACCTGAAATCTTCTGATCAGTAGTCTATACCTGTAAGATAATTTCTTACTTGTCCCTTATATCTAAGTTTGATTATTCTAAGTTGAAGAGTCTAGTCTATTGAACCTTCAGAGTTTCAGGATCCTGGAGACAAAGAATGAGCCGACACAGAAGTGCAGTTCAATCAGAGTCCAAAGATTATTGTAATAGTGGGTAATATTTATATGCAAAAAAGAGGAAGCGAAATAACCACCACACATTTGTAGTGCATCGCAGAAGATTGTCTACCTATCTGAGCAGGTGCTGACAATAAACTCGCAACAAGCGGGGTGAAACCAAGAGTCCCAAAACAGCTAGGAGACAACGATGTGCAGAAGCAATCCAGCAGAGGTAGATTCTTAAACTCTCTGGTTCTTGGCACAATAACAAAGGCCTGCTGTGAGCGGAGCCTTCCAAAATTCACTCTGCGGAAATCTTTTTCGTTAAAGGCGGAAGATTTCTGCGTGGATCAAGAGAAACTCGAGCTACACCCACCAGCTCTCGGCCCAGTGTGCATCCTATGTCGCAACGCAATGTTCAAGGGGCTAATATTTGGTTCAGGCTCCTCCATGATCATTCCCTCTGGGAGGGGCCAAAGGTTGAATCCTTAAAGGCTTGTTTAACTTGTAATTATTCCACTCTATGGCTTAAAGCAGGCGATGTTTCTCTTCGGTTCCGAACCGAGGACCTTTCGCGTGTAAAGCGAACGTGATATCTCCTACACTACAGAAACGTGGACAGCTCCTGCTTACGTTTTCTACCTCGCGCTTGTTTAAAACAGACCACAAAAGCGTTGTACTCATGTTTCGGGAATGATTTTTGGTTTGATTTTGGTCAAAAGTAACAAAAGGGTCTTGTTCGTTTTCTGTCTGATTTTGCCCAGTTACGAACCGGGGCCTTTCACGTGTGATGTGAACGTTAAAACCACTGCATCACAGAAACAAGGTCAGCCTAAATGACTGATCAGTACCATTACGGGTGACCCCAAAAGTGCAAGAAGGAGTGCTTCGCAAGAACGGCATTCAAGTGGACCTGAGTCAAAAGATACGCGTTGTTTCTGCTCGGTCTCGATCCGAGGACCTTTCGCGTGTTAGGCGAACGTGATAACCACTACACTACAGAAACTTTGACTTTGGCATAAAACTTGCCAGTCACAAATTTTGAGGTGTTTCAGGGCAAGTTTTTTCAGTTAAGACATCTCAAACATTCATCTTAGTCTGGGACTAGTCTTACGCCTTTTCTACGAAACCAGGCATTCAATCCTTAAAGGCTTGTTTAGCTTATAATCATATTCCACTCTATGGCTTAAAGCAAGCGATGTTTCTCTACGGTTCTGAACCAAGGACCTTTCGTGTGTAAAGCGAACGTGAAATTTCCTACACTACAGAAACGTGGACATCTCCTGCGTACGTCATCTAGCTTGCGCTGGTTTAAAACAAACCATGCAAGTGTTGTTTTCATGTTTCGGGAATGATTTTTGGTTTGATTTTGGTCAAAAGTAACACAAGGGTCTTGTTCGTTTTCTGTCTGATTTTGCCCAGTTACGAACCGGGGCCTTGCACGTGTGATGTGAACGTTAAAACCACTGCATCACAGAAACAAGGTAAGCCTAAATAACTGATCAGTACCATTACGGGTGACCCCAAAAGTGCAAGAAGGAGTGCTTCGCAAGAACGGCATTCAAGTGGACCTGCGTCAAAAGACGAGCTTTGTTTCTGCTCGGTCTCGAACCGAGGACCTTTCGCGTGTAATGCAAACGTGATAACCACTACACTACAGAAACTCTGACTTCAGCAAAAACTTGCCAGTCACAAACTTTAAGGTGTTTCAGGGCAAGTTTTTTCAGTTAAGGCATCTCAAACATTCATCTTAGTCTGGGACTAGTCTCATGCCTTGTCTACGAGACCGGGCATTGAATCTTTAAAGGCCTGTTTAGCTTGTAATTATTCCACTCTATGGCTTAAAGCAGGCGATGTTCCTCTTCGGTTCCGAACCGAGGACTTTTCGCGAGTAAAGCGAACGTGATATTTCCTACACTACAGAAACGTGGACATCTCCTGCATACGTCATCTAGCTTGAGCAGGTTTAAAACAGACCACAAAAGCGTTGTTTTCATGTTTCGGGAATGATTTTTGGTTTGATTTTGGTCAAAAGTAACACAAGGGTCTTGTTTGATTTCTGTCTGATTTTGCCCAGTTACGAACCGGGGCCTTTCACGTGTGATGTGAACGTTAAAACCACTGCATCACAGAAACAAGGTCAGCCTAAATAACTGATCAGTACCATTACGGGTGACCCCAAAAGTGCAAGAAGGAGTGCCCGCAAGGCTTCACTCGTGCTCCAAAGAGGACAATGTCAAAAGGGAAAGGCAGGAATTCAATAACACGAAAGTGCACACGGTCCCCTCACACCACTCCTATTGAGCGTACCAACTCGAGGAGTTACCCTAAGACACTACGAGAACAGACAAAGTAGTCAGTGTAAAACGTTGTATTTTATTGACTTAAAATAGGCTAAATCCTAGCTAAAAGACACAGGCTGGTCTGACTCTAACCTCCAAAAAGACGCCCGGTTGCCTACAAGCTAATGGTCGACCGGGCACTTTTCTGCTTACCATGGGCCAAATAGCGCACCAATGATGAAATGGATGCCTCTAGGGGCGCTCTTGAGTTGCGGTGGTCTTTTGAAAGACCCCAAACCTACTATTCCGCCCACCTACCACCGATGACATACCCCCCTCGCCCATGGAACCACTATTGTGCCCACTTACCTCATATGACCACCCCCAACGCCCATGGAACCACTATTGTGCCCACTTACCACATATGACCACCCCTCCACGCCCATGGAACCACTCTTGTGCCCACTTACCTCATATGACCACCCCCCCCGCCCATGGAACCACTATTGTCCTCACTTACCTCATATGAACAACCCCCCGCCCATGGAACCACTTTTGTGCGCACTTACCACTTATGACCCGCCCTCGCCCACGGAACCACTATTTTGCCCACTTACTACTTATGATCCCCCCTCGCCCCCCAAACCACTATTGTGCCCACTTACCACTTATGAACACCCCTCGCCCACGGAACCACTGTTCTGCCCCATTACCTCATATGAACCTCTAAGCTCAAACCCCTTGCCAACTGACCACATATTGTGCCTCCTGACCACATATGCACCTCCAGCATCGCTTGTGGAACCAACTTTGTGCCTGAGTGCCCTTTCGGTCCGACGTTGATACACGAGTACTGGGTAGGTACCGACATGCGACTGACAAAATTTGGTGTGTTTACGACCATGATTTTGTGTTGAGGAAGCCTTGCATCAAGCAGTTACGGTCGCACACGCCTGTACTTTACACATGTCAATGGGTGGCCCGTGTCGCCCCACCGTGTCACTTATCGGATCCCTAAGGCATTCTGGGGGTTAACTGCGACAAGCCCTCGTGTAGTTTATGCCCATTCATGTTTTTTGTGGTCTACTCAATGGGAGCCCATTCATTTCAATGGCCATTCATTCCGATGGTGCGCGGGCGGTCCCCGCAGGGTTCTGTCGCCCCAAGCTTGATATATGAGTAACGCCGCATTACTGTGTTACGTTCTACAAATGTTCACGTTGCACAATAGTGGTTTCATGGCCACGCTTTCCTTTTAATCTTTTGAGCGTCTGTGTAAATTGCAAACGGGCACAATAGTTGTTTTGTGGGCATGCTTTCCTTGTAATCTATAGAGCATCAGTGTAAATGGCAAATGGGCACAATAGTGGTTGGATGGCCACAGTGCAACCGTAGTGGCTAAACGGGCACAATGTGGTTTCATGGTCACATGACCACTGTAGTGGCAAATGGGCAGAATATTGGTTTGGTGGACATCTCAACCGAAAGGTCCAGCGACATAAAACTTGTTTTAAGCTAATCCAGGCGAGGCCGGGATTTAACGCAACTCGTTCCGGATCGGAATTCCGATGACCGCAAAACCACCATACTGTTGAATGGGATAAACCTGAAGCGGGCCGTCCGTATCCCTGCTCCGCGCTGGGCTGCGACGTTGAGACGCACGTTCCTGTTCACACCTCGACACGCTCCTTTTCGATCGTAAATTTGAATAAGATCTGAGAAAGTTGAAGTATCGTCAAAATATCTGAAAGGGTAACTAATCCCTTGTTACTTTTTCGTCGAAAATTTTGGACTTGTTTGGATCTTTTCCTAAGTTGGGATCCCGAAGTAGCTGGTCGAGACGTGAACAGGAACACGCTTCTTAAGATCCTAGACTGCCGCGGAACAGAGATACGGAGGAAACACCTATGGCTTATCCCGTTCGACGGCATAGTGGGTTCGTGGTCATCGGAATTCCGGGTCGGAAAAGTGTCCGTCATACTGCCTTGGGAATGGCGGTAAAGTGCCGTAAAATGCCTCTCGATTTTTTTGGATGAAGTTTTTCATGTGGGCTAAATAGTGGTTTCATGGTCACAGTGCAACCGTAGTGGCTAAGTGGGCAGAATAGTGGTTTCATAGGCACGCTTTCCTTGTAATCTTTAGAGCGTCTGTGTAAATTGCAAATGGTCACAATAGTGAATGCATGGGCACAGAGCAACCGTAGTGGCTAAATGGGCACAATAGTGGTTTCATGGGCAATCTGTCCTTGTCATCCGTAGAGCATCTGTGTAAATTGCCAATGGGCACAATAGTGGTTTCATGGTCACGCTTTCCTTGCCGTCTGTGTAAATTGCCATCCGACACAATAGTGGTTTCATGGCCACGCTTTCCTTGTCCTCTGTGTAAATTACAAATGGGCAGTATAGTGGTTTCATGGCCACGCTTTCCTTGTCGTCTGTGTAAATTACCATCGGGCACAAAAGTGGTTTCATGGCCACGCTTTCCTTGTCGTCTGTGTAAATTGCCATCGGGCACAATAGTGGTTTCATGGCCACGCTTTCCTTGTCCTCTATGTAAATTAGCATTGGGCACAATAGTGGTTTCATGGGCATGCTTTCCTTGTCATCTCCAGAGCGTCTGTGGAACTTGCCATCGGGCAGAATAGTGGTTTCATGGCCACGCTTTCCTTGTCGTCTGTGTAAATTGCCATCGGGCAGAATAGTGGTTTCATGGCCACGCTTTCCTTGTCGTCTGTGTAAATTGCCATCGGGCACAATAGTGGTTTCATGGCCGCGCTTTCCTTGTCCTCTATGTAAATTAGCATAGGGGACAATAGTGGTTTCATGGGCATGCTTTCCTTGTCATCTCCAGAGCGTCCGTGTAAATTGCCATCGGGCAGAATAGAGGTTTCATGGCCACGCTTTCCTTGTCATCTATGGAGCATCTGTGTAAATTGCAAATGGACAGAATAGTGGTTTCGTAGACATCGTTACCGGAAGGTCAAGTGGCATAAAATCTGCTTTACGACGCTCATGGCAGCCCCCGTGAGGGCACAATCGACCCCTACCTTTCCCCGGCAGAGTTTGGCAAAATACTAAGTTAGCAGACCAAATAGTGGGTCTGCGGGCCGGGGAGGGCATGGCCGTTGGCCCTACTTGACCCTTTATCCTCAGTGGTGGAGTTTTTACGAAATAGTTGGTTAGGGGCCAAAATAGTGGGTCCGCGGGCCGGGGGGGGGGGGGCATGTGCGGTGACCCTTCCCCTCATTGGTTGAGTTTTACAAAATAGTGAGTAAGGAGGCAAAATAGTTGGTCCGCGGGCCGTGGGGGCATGTGTTTCATAATTGGGGACCGGGTCGACACGTACGTGCATGAGCAATTTATTAAGTGGGCATCGGGCCCATTCGATTAAACCTGCAACAGGCTGTGGGATATCCCCTAGAGGATTATGACTGAACTATAATTTTTGCCATTTTATGAGGTGAAACGAAAAGAATTCGACTCCCGGCTCCCCTGGGACGCTTGGACGTGGTCGCGTAGCCCCTCAAAAATTGTGGAGATCCGGTGCTCCCAGATCTGCAGAAGAATTCTCTGACAACATCCAACCTAAACACAGAAAGAAACTTAGTGTTGATGAGTCAGATGAGTCTGTCTCCGTTGAATGACCGCTCTTGAAACCTAACTGGTTGCTGTCCATCCCCTTCATTTAGCAATGCATGTCCGATGAATGTGAGGGGGAAGGCAGGCAAGGAAGAGCAGAGAAGTTTTTGAAGAGAGTACGAGAGTTAAGCGAGCTGTTGATTTTAGCATGTTAGTATTGAGTCTTTGCAGAGGAGACATCAGCAGAGAAGGAAGAGAGGAGAGACTGATAGAGACTGAGGTCAGTGGATTCATTAGATTTGCTCCACTTTATCTCAGCAGACCTGACCATGGTGCAATGCTCGCGGAGAACATCAGATAACCAGGGGGCAGAATTACATTTACATTTAGTAATTTAGCAGAGGCTTTTATCCAAAGCGACTTACAAGTGGGGTAGGTAATGGAAGCAATTAGGACAGCATAAGTACAACAAAAGCATAAGTGCAATCAAAAAGAAGACTGGTCTCATATAGCCTAACACAGTATACAGAATCATTCATTCACACATTTTTTTATTTTTTTAGAGTAGAGAAGAAGAGTTGAGAAGAAAAGAGTAGAGTAGAAACTTGAGTCAGAACAGATCAGTCAGATGTTGGCGGAAGAGATGGGTTTTCAGGCATTTCTTAAAGGAAGCTACAGGATCTGCAGATCTAGACGATCTATACCATCACGGCTAGCCAACAGCCCTCCGGCAAAGTTGTTCTATCAGGACTTTGTGACTACATCTGCACGGAGGGGATTGGCAACTTTTGCTGAGGTCTCACGAAATTCCTGATGCATGTGCTCGATGAAATCCCTGCTCAAAGCCCATATGTCAACTCCAACGTAAGAACAAACTTTTGATTTTAATTTTAACAACAGAGGATGGGGCCATTTACATAGGGGAAACTCATAGCCCGAACAGGGACTTGAAACCTGGACCCTCAGATAAAGGACTGATGCACTACCTACTGAGCTATCCGTGCTCTTGAATTGTGTTGGTCATCTAGTGTCCTGCGTGTTCAAAAATTGGACTTACTGGACTTCGGATGAACAAAAGTTGAAGTTTATTGATTTGAGGCTCAGCGCTGGGCTGTCTCACACACTCACTCTACGCACAGAGTATTACCAGAGATCAGCCCCGCCTAAACAGTGTACAACATATTTATATTTGTATTTGTGGGTGTATCTTCCAGCTTGCTCCGGACCGTGGCCAACCCCTGAGCGCCTCCACATTTGCTGCTTTCTTTGTGTCCAATGGAGTGATGTCTCATCTGATATTTTCGTAGACTACGCCCTTCTTCTTTTACTATCTGAAAAACAACACACTTCCCCAACTTCATCACATCTGATAACCCCTGACCTGAGGCCCCAATGGCTATGGAATGTTGGGCAACCATAGCCACTCACACACACACTCTATTCTTCTCGTTTTCTGCAACATATCATGAGACATAACATAAGACATAGCATACACATCCCCCACACAGTCTTCACATATGGTTTGTTTCTTAAAACCCTCGCTATATGGGTATGTGCGTTGTATATGCAGGATGCTCTCCTGCATGGAATGCAACACACACACATACTCCCAACCCCCACATCCTTTTGAGAACATCATCTTGCACCCTAATATTCAAGCTTAGTTTTCACCCTTTTAAACATACACACATTATTCATACTGATATACACTTAATGCACACAGTTTTACTTATTGATTATACGTGATCCATAGAAAGAAAATAAAATGTAGTAAAAACGTAGATTGTAATTAAATGAACATTGTAATACAAAACAGAACTTTAAAACCCTTCAATCCCTCTCTTGACCTCTGAAAGAGGTCATAAACACATATCCCACATATTTAGTCCCTCTTCATTATATAGGGTACAACACAATCATATTAAAAATTCAAAAATCTGCTAAAGTAATCCGTTTGAAGCTTATGAATTAAAACAAAATCAATATTTCTATGCATGGCTTTCCTCCTCCTCACTGTCATCCTGATAGTGGTCTGCTGCTAATAATGGCATTCCGTAAGGGGGTGGGTTGGGGTCTCTGGGGTCTCTTTTTTCTATGGCTGTCAAGTTCCAGTGTGGGAAGTTCTGGTTACAGATGCTTCCTCAGTCTTTTGCCAATGCACCTTTTATACCCAGATGTAACAAAGCCAATGGTCAGCGAGAAGTTTGGTTTGTTTGTTTTTTCTTCACTGAAGAGAACATCAAATAAGATCTCAATATACATATAATATACTCTCTGTTAGATTTGAAAGAACTAGACCCTTTCACCCATCGCACCATGATCTTTAAAACAATACCAAACATGATGATCAAAACTTCATACTCTGACAATAAATGATATACACAGAATAAAAAGCGTAAGCATTTTCCTAGTGATAAGGTCCTGAAGAGATCAAGGGCACAGGTGTGATAAGAATAGGGGGTTAAATTCCTGGGGATCAACAACCCCTGAGGGGAGGGTAGGATATCATTCCTCAGGTTCTAACAACAAATGGTGTTTGATTATTTAGTCCCAGCTTTACAAACAACCTTAGTTCTTAGGACTTTTCCACCAGCTGCCTTACAGTTCCTCCCCTGACCCCTTGGGGCAATCTCAGAGCAGTCCCTAAGGGGACATTTTTAGGCATTCTTTGTCATTGTGTATCAATTACTGCAGAAGTCTCTGTAGAGCTGGTACTGTGCAGAGCAGGTGGATCTTTGCTGTTCTTTGCCCAGGTTGGTTTCCACCTAAGTCTGATAGTCTGCAATATAATTTGTTGTGCCAAGTCCATTCAGTCAGAGCCCATGTGCTCTGTTCGTAGAAGGTGTCTTCCCACCGAAGAGAAACATCTGTTTATAGTAGTATCCTCCCCATGATATTTATCTGACCCATTTATCCTTAGTTACATCTAAGTAGAAGGTATGGTTTGCAGCGCAGCTCCATAGGTTAAGGAATTCATCTCACTAATAACACACCATTGTGTATGAGACACCTGAACGGCATCTGCATAACCATACAACAACTGAACACTGATGATTTTAGTAACATTGGGATAAGATGATAAAGGGTTAAACATAAAAAAAAATTTCATGGTACCTGGTGCGAGTGGTGAATAAGGTCTCAATTTCATCCAAAGCCACATAAAGTGATCCCATTTGATTACCTGATTCTTCACTACTATGGTGGAGTTTAGATACTCTGAGTATTTTAAAGGAAGAGTGGCAAAAGTCTATTTAACTGGCATATTCTCCAGTGGTATACATCATACAATAATAGTTTATAATTATATCTTTTAAATATATTGCAACCAAAATACAGATCTACAGTATGCATATAAATGTATTTTCAGGTATTAATAAAATCCAGATACAACGTTATGCATAATATGGTATAGTTATATAACTTATTTTAATAACCATAATAGTAATTCAGAATACTCAAATACGAGTTAACCCTGCAAATCTATCATTACAAAGAAGTATCAGGACATATTCTGAATCTCTAATATAGCTGTTGTCAAAAAATTCTGTGAATGTTGATGTGTACAGTACGCTACGTCACGTTCAATGGTAAAAATCAGATTGAGAATTTCGAGGCCGATTGCAGAAGCGCCAGCGTTTCAGATCTAACCACTCTTTAAACATATCATTAGACATATGTTAAAAAACCAGTGTGCTATCTGGCTTGGAACAATGACAATGATTAAAATTGAAAATTGCACAAAATTTCAATTTCACATCTCTCCATCAGAAATTAAACCATTTCCTATTCCATACAACTGTAACCATGCAGATCTCCTATGTACATTGCAAGGTTTCACATAAATCAACAGAATTGTAATAACAGGTTTTATCTTATAATTAAATTAGCATCATGAGTTTGTCCTATGTGTGAGATGCTATATAGTTTTCTATATGCATGACAGGCTATAGATCCTTCTTATGTATCATATTTGAAATCTAGACTAATCATCCTAGGCGATGTGTAGTGTTTTGAGTCTGGATAACTTTTAAGGTTATGCCAGATAATCATTTTATGAGGTTGTAGTGGCAAAAGTGTGTCCACAATGCTATATGTTCATGTCTGGGAGATGGGTATCTACATCAATCTGTGTTGCACAATTTGGATCCGGTGCTACACCGGGAGGCCGTGTAACTACTTCTGTGATGTAACTGTGAAGTGTGAATGACCCCTTGAAGTATAATCTCACCCATCTCCTCCATTTCAAGTTCTAAGACACCTCTCTGGTATCTGGACTCTATAAGGAGTCATAGTGATCAATCTGAAAAGAAAGACTTTAGGATAACAGACAGAGATAAAAAATTTCTCTCAATTCAGTCAAATCTCTGGGTTAAATATCAGTCCATATGTTGTGGTGTTGTCTGCATGGCAGTTCATTTTTTATGGCACTACCCACACCTGTCCATTTGAGATCTTTGAGGCCTGTAAGGACTAGGGAATTTCTGTGTGATATTTAACAGATGGTTCACTATTACTTGTGCCATGGTATCTATAGTGTTAATGAAAAAGTATAAAAAGTATGCCCCCCTTTTTGGCACTGTTTAGTGGACCAATGAAATAAAAATAGAATAATTCTATGAGTCTTTATGGTTTTGACCCATAAAAGTTAGAAATGCATGTGATGCTTCACTTTTCACCATATTTATTCTTAAATATTACTGCAATGTCTGCCCCATATGCACAATCTTCACTTACACAGTGCGCTAAAGATTCAAATGTCACCTTTCCTTTATATGACCTGTCAACACCCTCCCTCTCTTGGACCTGAGATCTCAGGTCCACAGCCGTCTGTTCCAAAGACCTGCCCACTCATTTGGCGGTGGGATCGGTCCTGGTTCAGTGTCAGGGGTGACCTGCTGTGATAAATGTTTGCTCATAGCAGTTAATTTGTCAAAATAAACACAATGTGACACTGATCTCCTGCCGAAGCGGTGTTGTCGGTCCTGGAAAAGATCGACCTGTAAGAAATTCAAACGGTGTGAAACCAGAAATCCTGTTAATAGAGGAACGTACAGTCATTAATGCTAGAGTTAGTACAGATAACCAGGTCAATTTTGTCTGTGCACAGATTTTAGCCAATTTCAGTTTCAGAGTGAGATTCATTCTCTCCACTTTGCAATTGTTCCAGCACTATCTAAACTCTGTTGGCAATGCAATAAAACAGGGGTGTTTCGTGATTTATTAGCTCTCCACACTCTTCTTTCCCCCTCCCCTTGTGGAATGTGTTCTCCTTGTTCTTCTCCCTCGGGGGCTAACTGCTATGCCGTTTCACTGACTAATCTTGTTATTTGGTGTAATTGCTGTCTTATTTCATTTATATCAAACTTTTTGTCAGGCAATTCTTTACTACGTTTCCTTGGTTTAATTTTACCATAACTTGCTTCATTTTTCCGTCATACGGTTGTGGTTTTGTCAATAGTTGCAAGTCTAGATATAGTTTTGGGGGTTGGTAATATGCTGTTTGTTCAGAGGTGTCTCCCTGTTCACTTCCTGACTTCTTTATCTGCAAATTTTCTTCCCCCTCTCTTTTAACCGGACTCAGAGCAGTGGCCGTAAGCGCAATGCTTGTCCATATTCTAAATTCATCTTGCAATTTCTTTTCTTGACTAAAATGTTTCCCTGCATTTATCCATTTTACATTATTTATTTATTTATTTTCTCTTCTACATGTCTTTTTAGTCTTACATGTGCTCTCTTTTCCATGTCTCGTACCTTGGGTGCCAAGGGCACACGTGGTGGTAAGAGGAGTGGTAAAAGGCCAGTATTCTAACCCACCAGAGAAACCCACGACTCCTACTGTTCGGTCACTAATCTGTGCCTCAGTTATATGACATTTCTGAACAGTAGAGTATGTTGCACCAGTATCTACCAGTGCTTTTAGTGGCCTGCCATTTACCACTATTTCCATGAGAGGCTCCCCCATACCTCTCGTGGATTCTCTGTGTGGGCCCCTTCAATAATCCCCTCCGTCTCCTCCAGAGCCCCAATTTGGGTCGCACTCTGGGTGCATGGGTGCCTGAAAGCTGTGAGGAGCAGAGTGTTGTTGCCCCGGGGAGTGTCGTGAGGTTTGAGGGCCGCGCCCTCTGGGTCCACCCCTAAGAGGACCCCATCCCCCTGCAGGTGGTCCCATGGCCTGATTGCCCTGTTGGTGTGGACATGCACTCCTCCAATGATCAGAACTCCCACATCCATAATACACTCCCCCATTTTTTGGGCCTCTTCCTCTATCATTCTGGTATCCACCCCTGAAATTTTGGTACCCACCTCTTGGCCCTGAGGAGGGGTTCTGTTTTGGCCTCTGCCTCTGTACTTCACGGAGTTCTTTATTCACCCTTTCGTGCTGACGTTGTTTAAAAAACGGAACTCTATCTTTTTCTGCCTCATGTGCTTTAACGCGCATGTGTGCTTTTTTCTCCATCTCCCCAATTTTGGGTGCCAAGGGCACCCGTGGTGGTTTATCCCATCCATTTTCAAGACTTATCCGACCCCATTTCTCTCCTAATATCCTCATTTCTTTCTTATGGTGTTTTAGTTCTGTTTGGGCCAATATCATATCTTTCATACGACCCCATTGTTCTGTCACAGGGAAACATCCATATTCATCACATTCTCTATCAAATTCCCCTTCCATATTTAGGTTTATGCTGTTTATAATTATGCCGGTATTATGTACTCTTTTTATCACGATCTATTATTTTCTCTATAACTTCAGCCTTTATATAACTCTCCACACACTTTCATACATACACAACACACAACTTTTATCACGATACAATTTTGCATAAGGTTTTCTAATCTTACGGCTTAATAATGCTGGCACAAGGACTTTTTACCTCGCGACTTAATAATGCTGGCACAAGGACTTTTCACCTCGCGACTTAATAATGTTGGCACAAGGACTTTTCACCCCGCGACTTAATAATGTTGGCACAAGGACTTTTCACCTCGCGACTTAATAATGTTGGCACAAGGACTTTTCACCTCGCGACTTAATAATGTTGGCACAAGGACTTTTCACCTCGCGACTTAATAATGTTGGCACAAGGACTTTTCACCCCGCGACTTAATAATTTCTCATAAGGAATTAACCAAATGATTCCATGCTTGAGGTCTTTTAACCAGACGACTTAGTTTACTTGCATAAGGACTTTAACCAAACGACTTAATTTACTTGCATAAGGACTTTAACCAAACGACTTAATTTACTTGCATAAGGACTTTAACCAAACGACTTAATTTACTTGCATAAGGACTTTAACCAAACGACTTAATTTACTTGCATAAGGACTTTAACCAAACGACTTAATTTACTTGCATAAGGACTTTAACCAAACGACTTAATTTACTTGCGTAAGGACTTTAACCAAACGACTTAATTTAATGCATAAGGACTTTAACCAAACGACTTAATTTAATGCATAAGGACTTTAACCTTACGACTTAACCTGCGTACGACTTAACCCGTTATTTTATAACCTCAATCCAACAAACTTCACTCTTGTACAAATTTGTTAAAAATAAAATGATCAGGAATATTTGCAATTCAACACAAACAATTTAGAGTAGTCAATTAGCAGATGTTCGATAAAACAGGTCTCTGCTCACCTTTTTATTTTCGCCCGGGCGTTGTGTTGAACCCAAGATTTTCCCTCTCCGTTTTGTCACTCTGTACTCTTTAAGGATTGTCCGAAATGTCCCTTTTTAGCCAATCACGTCGGCGTCACCATCTGTTGGGCATCTAGTGTCCTGCGTGTTCAAAAATTGGACTTACTGGACTTCGGATGAACAAAAGTTGAAGTTTATTGATTTGAGGCTCAGCGCTGGGCTGTCTCACACACTCACTCTACGCACAGAGTATTACCAGAGATCAGCCCCGCCTAAACAGTGTACAACATATTTATATTTGTATTTGTGGGTGTATCTTCCAGCTTGCTCCGGACCGTGGCCAACCCCTGAGCGCCTCCACATTTGCTGCTTTCTTTGTGTCCAATGGAGTGATGTCTCATCTGATATTTTCGTAGACTACGCCCTTCTTCTTTTACTATCTGAAAAACAACACACTTCCCCAACTTCATCACATCTGATAACCCCTGACCTGAGGCCCCAATGGCTATGGAATGTTGGGCAACCATAGCCACTCACACACACACTCTATTCTTCTCGTTTTCTGCAACATATCATGAGACATAACATAAGACATAGCATACACATCCCCCACACAGTCTTCACATATGGTTTGTTTCTTAAAACCCTCGCTATATGGGTATGTGCGTTGTATATGCAGGATGCTCTCCTGCATGGAATGCAACACACACACATACTCCCAACCCCCACATCCTGTTGAGAACATCATCTTGCACCCTAATATTCAAGCTTAGTTTTCACCCTTTTAAACATACACACATTATTCATACTGATATACACTTAATGCACACAGTTTTACTTATTGATTATACGTGATCCATAGAAAGAAAATAAAATGTAGTAAAAACGTAGATTGTAATTAAATGAACATTGTAATACAAAACAGAACTTTAAAACCCTTCAATTGCAACGATATGTTCTAGGTGTAGCCGCTCGGGTGGGGTTGTTGAGTACAGCAGGTGAGTGCAGGTGCTTCCCTCATAGAGCACACCTGAACTAGCTAATTTGGATCTGGAGGTAAGCAGAAAACTGTACTCACAACACTCCGAGCTGAGCAAAGACCCACTGGCAGCGGTGGGATTTGAACCCACGCCTCTGAAGAAACTGGAACCTAAATACAGCGCCTTAGACCGCTCGGCCACGCTACCTCGAAATGGCACCTTCCGCTGTCGGTTTCCACCATTGTGTTTTACATTAGGCCCACTGCAACTTTTTTCAGACACTCAAGAGCTTAGAGGGTTCTGTCGATATAGGGTTCAGTGTACTTTTCTGATGCAGGGGTGTTCAGTCCTATCTCTGGAGGCGATGTCACCTGTAGATTGCAGTTCATCAAGTACACCTGAACCGTACACCTGAACCGGGTAACGTGGGAGTTGGCAGGTAAGTGAAAGTCAGACGTGTTTTAAAAACTGCCCTGACAACTCATCTATGGTCTTTTATCTGGCCGTGCTTTCCTTAAAGGTTCCTCTCAAGAAAACGTTTGTAAAATTACATAAAAGGCTATAAAGTATGTACACACTGTTTTAGATTGAATGTGTACTACATTGTTATATACCAAGTTGCATCGATAACCCATCGAGCACACCTGTACCCGTCAATTTGGCTCAGAGGGTCAGCAGGTACATACAAGTGAGATGCGATTTAAAAGCTGCCTTCATAACTCAATCCGAGTGCAAACTGCTCACATTAAACCTCAGCTGGCAGCGGTGGGATTTGAACCCAAGCCTCCGAAGAGCCTGCAGCCTTAATCCAGCGCCTTAGACCGCTCAGCCACACTACCACAGAACTGCAGCTACGGAAGGCCGGATTTCGCCACTGTATCTCTCCGATCGCTTTACAGCTACAAGTCAAAAGGGAAATGCAGTACTTCAATAACATGAAAAGAGCACATAGTCCCCTGCCGTGACCCGGATTCGAACCGGGGTTGCTGCGGCCACAACGAAGAGTACTAATGATGGGGAAAATGTTGATCTTCACGCTCAAAAAATTGCTCAGACAAGGAAGGTCCAGGTGTCAAAGTTTCAACTTTATTTGTACAAGTCAAACAAAGTGAGATGTCCCATTTCTCCAAAACATCTGAAAACTTGGTGTTTTCCAGCCTCTAGTTATAGTAAAACTTCCCAAAGGTGTTTCCTTTTGAAACCAATCAGGTAATTTCCCATTATCTCTTATTTTTATTATCTAACTATCCTTGTCCGCCACCATTATTTTTAGGCAACAAGGTTTCTGGTCTAATGGTGGAATTTCAACCTTAAATCATTTTTTTTTAATTAAAAATGAACAGTGCTACAATTTATTTGGGTGTGGCCTTCAAACCATCCCTGGATTTTGTATTGCTGAAAATGATTAGAATCTGTAGTGATTGATTCTCTCATGCAAACAATCTTATCGTGACTCTAAGTTAATGCGATTTCTGACCCACTAGTAATGTGATTTTTGATTTACTAACACACTAAGTTAATGTTTACAAACATTCCTATGAATACTTCTTCAAAACATCAAGTTAATGTTTAAAAACATTCTTTCATAACCAGGGTGAATAAAAGTCCCATGGCATACTGAATATGATCAGAATTTATACACAATACTAACCTCTATACGATCACGGCTAGCCAACAGCCAGTCGGCAAAGTTGTTCTATCAGGACTTTGTGACTACATCTGCAAGGAGGGGATTGGCAACTTTTGCTGAGGTCTCACGAAATTCCTGATGCATGTGCTCGATGAAATCCCTGCTCAAAGCCCATATGTCGACTCCAACGTAAGAACAAACTTTTTAATTGCATTTTAACATTTACATAGGGGAAACTCATTGCCCGAACTGGGACTTGAAACCTGGACCCTCAGATAAAAAGTCTGATGACTGGAGTCTGATAGACTGGAGCCTAAATCCAGCGCCAACTTTTGCTGAGGTTTGGAGAGGAGGCCTTAGAAGTGTACAATTCACTGTCCATTGAGCCAGAAGAGGATGAGCAGACAATGCATGATATAGTAACTGCACTGGAGAAGTATTGCTTACCGAGAAAGAATGTTGTTTTCGAAAGGCATCAGTTCTGGGCTTACCCCATGCCTGATTCAATTACCATTGATAAATATGTCACAGAACTAAAACAAAAGAGTAAAGACTGTGAGTTTGGCTCAACAGAATCTGACATGTTAAGAGACATGCTCGTGTTCAGCATTGGTGATCAGCGTTTAAAAGAGAGGATCTTAAGAGAAATAAACCTGACCCTTGAAAAAACAGCGGACATTTGTAGAGCAGCAGAGGCAGCAAAAATACAGATACAAGCAATGGGAGAGTGGAATAAAACTGTTCATGCCTTCAAAAAGAAGACAAACGATGTTAAACAAAACAAAAGATATGATAGAACGTCATCTCAACAGCAAAAACTAAGTGTGAACACGTTCATCTGCAAAAAGTGTGGAAAATCCCACCTTCCACGACAGTGTCCAGCCTTTGGAGCCACATGTCATGCCTGTGAGAAACGTAACCACTTTAACTCTGTGTGCATGTCAGAAAAAAAAGACACTCAGCCTAAACATAATAGAAATGCCACTGTTGATTCATTATTCATTGGGACAGTGGAACTAAAAGAGACCCCCAGCTCTGCACAGAAAGCATGGTACACAGATGTAGATATCGGAAATGTGACAGTGAAGTTTAAATTGGACTCAGGGGATGAAGCCAATATTTTACCTCTCGACATTTATCAATCTCCGCATGAAACAGCGTTGTTGCAACCGACTTCGACTATGCTGGTGGCGTACGGTGGAACAAAATTAAAGCCAGAAGGCGTGGCCAAGCTGCAGTGTGTCACTCCCAAAGTGCAAGTTTGCTTACCATTCTACATCACCAGACACTCATCCATACCAATACTTGGTAAGGATGCATGTGAACGGATGCAACTGCTGAAAAGAGTTGAGACTGTTGTAATCAAGCATCCTGCCTCAAAAGAGGAGCTGATAAAACAACATTCTGCAGTTTTTGAAGGACTTGGTCAGTTTCCTGGTGAACATCACATACATGTCGATCCGAAAGCAGTACCGGTCATACATGGCTGTAGAAAAATTCCCTTAGCAGTGCTGGGCAAACTGAAGGATACACTGGAACAGCTGTTGCAAGCAGATGTCATAGCGCCAGTCACCCAGCCCACTCCATGGGTTAACAGCCTTGTTATAACTGAAAAAAAGAATGGGTCACTACGAGTATGCTTGGATCCTCGTGACCTTAACAAAGCTGTTCTTCGCCAACACTTCTCTATTCCAACAACCGAAGATGTACTGTGCAGGCTTGCTGGTAAGAGAATTTTCTCCATCTTTGATGAAAAGGATGGCTATTGGCAAGTCAAACTTGACACCGACTCCTCCCTGCTTTGCACATTCAACACACCATGGGGTAGATACAGATTCAAACGTCTGCCATTTGGTGTCAAATCTGCTAGCGAAGTCTTTCAGCAGTATAATAATGAAGGGTTCGGTGACATAGAAGGTGTACATATCGTAACAGATGACATGATTGTTGCCGCTGCCACAGAAAAAGAACATGACATCATTGTTGCTAAAATCATGGAGAGAGTGGAAAAACATAATGTGAAATTTAACCCTGACAAGATTCAGTACAAGGTGAACACTCTTAATTTCAAGGGACATGTGATAACTCCACAGGGTGTGAGAGCAGATGATGGCAAGATACAGGCAGTAGTGAGCATGCCAACACCCACAGATAGACAATCACTACAGCGTGTTTTGGGCATGATAAGATATCTCGCCCCGTTTATCCCAGGTGAGGCATCATTAACAGCACCTCTCAGACAGCTGCTGAGAAAAGACATTGCATTCCAGTGGCAACCTGAACATGACACAGTATTGTCTGCACTCAAAACGGCACTGACCAACACACCAGTTCTCAGGTACTATGACCCCAGCACAGCGCTCACCATACAAACTGATGCATCCAAAGATGGCTTAGGATCATGTCTGCTGCAGGAGGGCCAACCAGTAGCATATGCGTCTAGGGCTTTAACGGATACGGAAAAGAACTACGCCCTACGAGAAGGAGCTACTGGCGATTGTTTTCTCGACCAAAAAGTTCCATCAATATGTCTATGGACGTAGTGTGAATGTCCAGTCAGACCATAAACCATTAGAGGCTATCTTCAAAAAGCCACTGAGCAAAGCCCCAGCGAGACTCCAACGTATGCTCTTACAGCTGCAGAGATATGACCTCATTGTCCAATACACACCAGGGAAGGACATGTTAATTGCTGATACATTGTCACGTGCCGTTGCTGAAGGTCAGCACTCATGTGCAGATGACCTCAGTGATGAAAGAGTAGTATATGCACTTGAAGCAACACAGGCTCTCAGTGACGACATGCTAAGGCAGCTTACAGACGCTACTGCAAGTGACAGTACTCTCCAGCTGCTTGTGAAGATGCAAAAGACAGGATGGCCGACGCATAGAAAACAACTCAGTCCCTCAATTCAACAGTACTGGCCTGTTAGTGAAGGGTTTTAAAGTTCTGTTTTGTATTACAATGTTCATTTAATTACAATCTACGTTTTTACTACATTTTATTTTCTTTCTATGGATCACGTATAATCAATAAGTAAAACTGTGTGCATTAAGTGTATATCAGTATGAATAATGTGTGTATGTTTAAAAGGGTGAAAACTAAGCTTGAATATTAGGGTGCAAGATGATGTTCTCAACAGGATGTGGGGGTTGGGAGTATGTGTGTGTTAAAAGGGTTGAGAGACTAAGCAGGCATATTATGGTGCAGTGAGACGTTTTCAACAGGATGTGAACAGGTGTGTGCGCGGCTATGGTTGCCCAACATTCCATAGCCATTGGGGCCTCAGGTCAGGGGTTAACAGATGTGATCAAGTTGGGGAAGTGTGTTGTTTTTCAGATAGTAAAAGAAGAAGGGCGTAGTCTACGAAAATATCAGATGAGACATCACTCCATTGGACACAAAGAAAGCAGCAAATGTGGAGGCGCTCAGGGGTTGGCCACGGTCCGGAGCAAGCTGGAAGATACACCCACAAATACAAATATAAATATGTTGTACACTGTTTAGGCGGGGCTGATCTCTGGTAATACTCTGTGCGTAGAGTGAGTGTGTGAGACAGCCCAGCGCTGAGCCTCAAATCAATAAACTTCAACTTTTGTTCATCCGAAGTCCAGTAAGTCCAATTTTTGAACACGCAGGACACTAGATGACCAACATTAGACATACTGTCGCTGTACAAGATGGTATATTAATGGTATCTGATAAGATCCTGATTCCTGAGACGATGAGATCAGAGATGCTCAAGAAACTACATATCGCACATCAGGGGATGCAACGCACGAAAGCATATGCCAGAAAGTTTATGTTTTGGCCTGGTATGACCAAACATATTGAGCAGATGGTCGAAACATGTCCAACGTGTCAACAGTTTCAGCCCAGGAACCAGAAAGAGCCACTCATCTCTCATGAAGTACCAGAGCTCCCCTGGTTAAAAGTTGCAGCTGACATCTTCGAAATCAGAGGTCAGTCGTTTCTTATGATCGTTGATTATATGTCAAAGTTTCCTGAGGTGATGAATATAAAAGACAAACTGCACACACAGTCATTGCAAAGATGAAAGCAGTGTATGCCAGGCACGGCATTCCTAAAGAGCTAGTGTGTGATCACGTACCGTTCGCAAGCTACGAAATGAAGAAATTCACATCTGAATGGGGCATCAAACTGACACACTCAAGTCCGGCCTACCCTCAGTCAAATGGGTTGGCAGAGAGAACTATCAGAACCGTCAAAAGTGTCCTGAAAAAAGCGGAACAAACAGGGACAGACCATCACCTTGCTTTGCTTTCGATAAGGAATACTCCTGTCACGGGCACGTCTTATTCACCAGCGCAAGTTCTGATGGGAAGAGTCCTGAGGAGCACCTTACCAACATCCAGTGAAGTCCTGCGACCAACTACTCCTAAAGGTGTGCATCAGGCGCTCAAAATCCTGCAAAAGAAGCAAGCGTGTCACTACAATGTGGGAGCAAAAGCCCTGCAAGAGCTGTATGCAGGTAATACTGTACACATTAAAACAGACAGAGGGTGGCAGCCGGGTCTCATTGTTTCCAAACGTGATGAGCCAAGGTCATACAATGTTGTCAATCTAGCAGGACGACAGTATCGTCGCAACAGGCGTCATCTGAGGAAAACAATTCACAGAAACACAGAAACAGTTGAAACTACAGAAGAGACTAACGACGGTGCACACTCTCACATCCCAGAGGCACATGAAGCGAGAGATCGGTCTGCACAGGGTGTTCCAGATCAATCCTCACATAATAACAGTACCACAATCACCAGGAGTGGTCGAGTTGTGAAAGTTCCTGTGAGGTTTCAGGACTACTGTTTGAACTGACTATGTGCTTGGCTAGTAATTAAGGTTATACATGTTTAAGCCTTGAACTGCTTATTTGACAGAACATTTGATATATATATATATATATAAGAAAGACTGTTCCTTTGAGAGAGATATTTTGTTTTCTTATATCCTGTTTATAGCTATTATTGATCCCTGAGAAAAGAGGGGATGTGGTGTAGTGTTATACATTTATGGTGCAATTAGATATTCACTCCATTAGAGGGCCACCTTGTCTTTTGTTATGGTGGGGTTACCCGGGAGTCAGCGAGAGTTATACTTGCACAAGCTTGTGAGCGGCACATGCGGTTGGAGTTCAATAATAAATACCTAGTTCTGAGTTACATCTAAAAGTGTGTGTAGTTTAACTAATACACGACACAAGAAGGAACACTACACAACAGAGTCTTACTCTAAAGCAGTGGTCACCAACCCTGCTCCTGGAGATCGACCGTCCTGAAGATTTCAGGTCTAACCCCAATCAAACACACCTGAACTATCTAATCAAGGTGTTCAGGTTTGCTTTATAATTACAGACAGGTGTGCTGAAGCAGGGTTGGAGCTACAGTCTGCAGGACGGTTGATCTCCAGGAGCAGGGTTGGTGACCACGGCTTTGCAGATACACGGAAGGAAATGAAGCATTTGGCTTCCCTCGCCGGGAGTTAAATAGCACGCTTGGGTTAAACCAGGGGTACTGACTGCTGGGCCACGCCGGACACCTAAGCAAGAGCATTATGGACTGCAACTGTATCCCAGAGCTAAAGAAACGGAGTAGCGTGCCAAGGCTTTGTGGAGAGCAGCTGCAGTTTTCTGACCACAAAATGCTGATGCCCGCCAGCAAAGCTTACTCTATACAGCTGACAAGTCAATGCTATTGTGAGGGTACTGATAGTGGTAGTTTAAAAAATTGCTCATTGTATATTCAAAAAAGTGTAGGCTGCTAAATAAAGCTGATCTGAGGCTAGCAGTGCACAACACCCATTTAAAGCATGTGCTTGTCGACCTGGCTCTTCGTTGGTCGTTCACACTTTATAGGCATTCAGGGCCCATCAAGTGTTGATTGCTGTGACAATATCCTTGGAACGACTCTGCCCTTTTCAAAATGTGCTGGACTCTTCTCACTTTTAAAAACCTTATGCAGATGTTCACAGTCCTTCCTTCCCATGTGTTTAACGACGTATAGCATTGAAATTGTTCTGAATGTTCTGGATGCCTTTGTCTTTTTTTTTAATTTGACAGGTTCCACACCATGTAAATGCTATCCGTCGTTAAAGACATGGAAAGGAAGGGCTGTGAACATCTGCATAAGGGCAAAAGCTAGCAGGAAGTAGTTTCTTCAAGACTCCAACCTCTAAACGTTGCCTCGACCCGGATTCACTGAGGCCACAGCACAGTACTAGCCAACCACACGATCAAGGCGAGCTAACAGACGGTTGGGCCCAAGATGAAGTTTGGTCTTTCGCCTCTATAGATACAATTCAGCAGCTGAGATTAATGTACCGCAAACATAGTCGGCAGGATTCGAACCTGCGCGGGGAGACCTCAATGGCCTCATCCCTAACCCACCACGCGGCCACGACTACACAAAGTTTTGTGCCTTCTCGCATTCATTTCCTTCCTCCTGCTGCTACTGCTGCTCAGCGAGGCGAAAAGCCAAAGCAGGAGGTGTGCGCTAAAGTCGGCATTCGTCGCCCGAACAGGGACTTGAACCCTGGACCCTCAGATTAAAAGTCTAATGCTCTACCGACTGAGCTATCCAGGCTATTGTCGGTGCTAGTATACGTTCTTCTCGCATACACAGTTATCAGTGATGGCACCCTAAAACTCTGCCTGATCGTTTGGACGCACTTACAGACAAGGGCCTCGCGTGGATTCCTGCCCGGCTGGCTCAGTCGGTAGAGCATGAGACTCTTAATCTCAGGGTCGTGGGTTCGAGCCCCACGTTGGGCGCTAAAGAAGTCCCGGGCAGCAGGTCTAGTGCTGTGTTCTTCCTAAGCCGAGTGCTACTTCCTCACGCTTCTGTTTCCGAGGGGGGTTCCTAGAAAACGAGCTTGACGCTAATTTCGGTTGGCCACGTTTTTGCCCTTTAATTCGGAGTCAAACCCAGGAAGGTAGCCAAGCAAAATCCTCGCCTACCGTCTCTGTGGCGCAATCGGTTAGTGCGTTCGGCTGTTGACCGAAAGGTTGGTGGTTCGAGCCCACCCAGGGACGAAGGCTTTGTGGACAGCAGCTGCCGATTTCAGTCCCCAAAAAGCTGACGCCCACCGGCGAAGCCTACTCTATTCAGCTGACAAGTCAATGCTATTCTTAGGGTACTGATAGTGGCAGTTTAAAAGATTGTTCATTGTAAATTCAAAAACAGTGTAGCAGCAATGGAGATAAATTACAGACAGAGTTCTAGGCTGCTAAATAAAGCTGATGTGAGACCATCAGTGCAAACACCCATTTAAAACCTGCTGCTTGTCCACTTGGCTCTTCGTTGGTCTTTCACACTTTTTGGGCATTCTAAGCCCATCGAGTATTGATTGCTGTGGCAATATCATTGGAACGACTCTACCCTTCTCTGCGTGACTCTTCTCCCTTTTAAAACCTCATGCAGCTGTTCACCCTCCTTCCTTCCCATGTCTTTAACGAAGGATAGTATTTAAACTGGAATGAATCTGTAAAATGTGAAAAAAAGACACATGCATCTAGAACATACAGCTGTAACCACAAGTGGAGATGAATGCAGAAACCAGCACCCCCTGGAGTCTGGAGAGGGTGTTGTTCAGGGATAAGTTTGAACCACACGAGGAGCACAAACCAACAAAATTGCCCAAAAGAGAAGCACTTATTCTTCAATAAAAAATATATTGCTTCTCTTTGTAGTCGTCTGGATAGCTCTTTGAACTGTGCATTGACAGAAGGAAATGATAAAACGTAAATTAAGTCAAAAGGTCAGTAAGCAAAAATGTACTCAACTTGATTGGACTTTCTAGTCAATTTGGAAAGACAGACGCATAAGTTGGAGCAAATATCATCTTGTTCACATTCCAGGAGGATTGCCTTGAGTGACATACCGAAATATCCTAAGATGAGTCATGTCTTGAGCTTAAAACACAATTAAAACTACCCCAAAGAGAAGCACTTATGAATATTTTACCAATTAATGCTACTATTTGAAGTAATCTTACTGTGCAATGAGATTAAATGAAAATTCCTCCCAAAATTCAGTGTGAAGATCCAGAAGGATGTTCACTGTTGCAGTATGAGTCACTTAAAACTACCCCAACAAATAGCAATTACTCTATACAGCTGACAATTCAATGCTATTGTGAGGGTACTGATAGTGGTAGTTTAAAAAAATGCTCATTGTATATTCAAAAACAGTGTAGCAGCAATGGAGATAAATTACAGACAGAGACACTTGGTGCATGTTCTAGGCTGCTAAATAAAGCTGATCTGTAGCTAGCAGTGCACAACACCCATTTAAAGCATGTGCTTGTCCACCTGGCTCTTCGTTGGTCGTTCACACTTTTTGGGCATTCAGGGCCCATCAAGTGTTGATTGCTGTGACAATATCCTTGGAACGACTCTGCCCTTTTCAAAATGTGCTGGACACTTCTCACTTTTAAAAACCTTATGCAGATGTTCACAGTCCTTCCTTCCCATGTGTTTAACGACGTATATTATTGAGATTCTTCTGAATGTTATGGATGCCTTTGTCTTTTTTTTTTTTTTTTTGACAGTTTTCTCATTTAAATGCTATCCGTCGTTAAAGACATGGGAAGGAATGGCTGTGAACATCTACATAACGGCAACAGTTAGCAGGAAGCAGTTTCTTCAAGACTCCAACCCCAAACAATGCCTCGACCCGGATTCGCTGAGGCCACAGCAAAGAACTAACCAACCAAACGATCAAGCCGAGCTAACAGACGGCTGGGCCCAAGATGAAGTTTGGTCTTTCGCCTCTATAGATACAATTCAGCAGCTGAGATAAATGTATGGCAAACGTATTTGGCAGGATTCGAACCTGCGCGGGGAGACCCCAATGGATTTCTAGTCCATCGCCTTAACCACTCGGCCCCGACTACACAAAGTTTCGTGCCTTCTCGCATTCGTTTGCTTCCTCCTGCTGCTACTGCTGCTCAGCGAGGCAAAAAGCCAAAGCAGCAAAAGCAGGAGGTGTGCGCTAAAGTCGGCAATCGTCGCCCGAACAGGGACTTGAACCCTGGACCCTCAGATTAAAAGTCTAATGCTCTACCGACTGAGCTATCCAGGCTATTGTCGGTGCTAGTGTACGTTCTTATCACATACACAGTTATCAGCGATGGCACCCTAAAACTCTGCCTGATCGTTTGGACGGTCGGTAGAGCATGAGACTCTTAATCTCAGGGTCGTGGGTTCGAGCCCCACGTTGGGCGCTAAAAAAGTCCCGGGCAGCAGGTCTAGTGCTGTGATCTTCCTAAGACGAGTGTTACTTCCTCACGCTTCTGTTTCCGAGTGGGGTTCCTAGAAAACGAGCTTGACGCTAATTTCGGTTGGCCACGTTTTTGCCCTTTAATTCGGAGTCAAACCCAGGAAGGTAGCCAAGCAAAATCCTCGCCTACCGTCTCTGTGGCGCAATCGGTTAGTGCGTTCGGCTGTTAACCGAAAGGTTGGTGGTTCGAGCCCACCCAGGGACGAAGGCTTTGTGGACAGCAGCTGCCGATTTCAGTCCCCAAAAAGCTGAGGCCCACCGGCAAAGCCTACTCTATTTGACTGACAAGTCAATGCTATTCTTAGGGTACTGATAGTGGCAGTTTAAAAGATTGTTCATTGTAAATTCAAAAACAGTGTAGCAGCAATGGAGATAAATTACAGACAGAGTTCTAGGCTGCTAAATAAAGCTGATGTGAGACCATCAGTGCAAACACCCATTTAAAACCTGCTGCTTGTCCACTTGGCTCTTAGTTGGTCTTTCACACTTTTTGGGCATTCTAAGCCCATCGAGTATTGATTGCTGTGGCAATATCATTGGAACGACTCTACCCTTCTCTGCGTGACTCTTCTCCCTTTTAAAACCTCATGCAGCTGTTCACCCTCCTTCCTTCCCATGTCTTTAACAAAGGATAGTATTTAAACTGGAATGAATCTGTAAAATGTGAAAAAAAGACACATGCATCTAGAACATACAGCTGTAACCACAAGTGGAGATGAATGCAGAAACCAGCACTTATTCTTCAATAAAAAATATATTGCTTCTCTTTGTAGTCGTCTGGATAGCTCTTTGAACTGTGCATTGACAGAAGGAAATGATAAAACGTAAATTAAGTCAAAAGGTCAGTAAGCGAAAAAATACTCAACTTGATTGGACTTTCTAGTCAATTTGGAAAGACAGACGCATAAGTTGGAGCCAATATCATCTTGTTCACATTCCAGGAGGATTGCCTTGAGTGACATACCGAAATATCCTAAGATGAGTCATGTCTTGAGCTTAAAACACAATTAAAACTACCCCAAAGAGAAGTACTTATGAATATTTTACCAATTAATGCTACTATTTGAAGTAATCTTACTGTGCAATGAGATTAAATGAAAATTCCTCCCAAAATTCAGTGTGAAGATCCAGAAGGATGTTCACTGTTGCAGTATGAGTCACTTAAAACTACCCCAACAAATAGCAATTACTCTATACAGCTGACAATTCAATGCTATTGTGAGGGTACTGATGGTGGTAGTTTAAAAAAATGCTCATTGTATATTCAAAAACAGTGTAGCAGCAATGGAGATAAATTACAGACAGAGACACTTGGTGCATGTTCTAGGCTGCTAAATAAAGCTGATCTGTAGCTAGCAGTGCACAACACCCATTTAAAGCATGTGCTTGTCCACCTGGCTCTTCGTTGGTCGTTCACACTTTTTGGGCATTCAGGGCCCATCAAGTGTTGATTGCTGTGACAATATCCTTGGAACGACACTGCCCTTTTCAAAATGTGCTGGACACTTCTCACTTTTAAAAACCTTATGCAGATGTTCACAGTCCTTCCTTCCCATGTGTTTAACGACGTATAGCATTGAGATTCTTCTGAATGTTCTGGATGCCTTTTTTTTTTTTCTTTTATTTGACAGATTTCCCATTTACATGCTATCCGTCGTTAAAGACATGGGAAGGAATGGCTGTGAACATCTACATAACGGCAACAGTTAGCAGGAAGCAGTTTCTTCAAGACTCCAACCCCAAACAATGCCTCGACCCGGATTCGCTGAGGCCACAGCAAAGAACTAACCAACCAAACGATCAAGCCGAGCTAACAGACGGCTGGGCCCAAGATGAAGTTTGG